>JAWDGP010003419.1:0-7500 GCA_033675545.1 Elysia crispata
TAAGAAGCTCTCAGGCATGGCTGTAAAGTTAAAGTAGAGGCGATAGTAAAAACTTGCAGCTTTGCAAAATGGCAATTAATATGTTAAGATTGCTACGAGGAGAAAACTATCACTTACAAGCTTCACAATCTAAATAAATAATATTGGAAATCAGCTAGTTTTAAGCACTCATTATAAATCTTTGAATTTCCGCAAAAAGTGCCAAGAGGTGCACTGATTTACTGACATCTTGTCATTTGTATTTAAGTGATTATAAGAGTTTGTACAGTTTGAAAATAGGTTGATGGTGTTAAGCGTCATCGCGGAACTTTGTGATTCTCTCTCTCTCTCTCTCTCTCTCTCTCTCTCTCTCTCTCTCTCTCTCTCTCTCTCTCTCTCTCTCTCTCTCTCTCTCTCTCTCTCTCTCTCTCTCTCTCTCTCTCTCTCTCTCTCTCTCTTTTTTTTTTTTTTTCTTTCTCTCTCTCTCTCTCTCTTTTTCTCTCTCTCTTTCTCTCTCTCTCTCTCTCTCTCTCTCTCTCTCTCTCTCTCTCTCTCTCTCTCTCTCTCTCTCTCTCTCTCTCTCTCTCTCACTCACGATTGTCACAATCACAGAAACTCACAAAGATTGACAGTTTCACTGGGTGCTAACGCGTCCACCAAACTTTCCCCACCCGTCACATCAGGGTAGATGTATGCCTGGAACCTGTGTGTTCCCTCCGCCAGGTCTGCTACTGGTACACTGACCGAGCACTGAGACTTGTAGTAGACAGGAGTCCCACCAGTTTCTTTGTGGGTATAGCCTGGACTCTCTGTGATTCTCACAGGCGAGCCCTCCTGAAAAAGAGTGCAGCATATACAACTTTTCAGCTCCCCTTAACATTCATTGAATTAAAGTTTCATATTTTTTTATTTACAGTGCAAACGATATGTGTTAAGATTTAGCAAAGAGCAAACGAATTTAAAAAAAAATGAAATTGGAGTAATAACCATACTTATGACACAAAAAAAGCAATTCATTATCTCTTTTCAGCCAGCCAATATCAGATCAAAGTTTAGTATATGATTCGATTTATTTAGGTTAAAATGCATCAGATGTTTCCATTCTTACTTTACACTTGACGAAAGCTGTTCATCGTACAGTGCTTGTCGTCTAAAAAAAAAGAACTTGCACACACTTACAGAGTTCAAAATAAGATGCACGCTCGAAAGTTTAAATTGAGATTATAGTAGTAAAAATTAAAGCATGCAGTACAATTTCTCGAGCATCCTAGATCTTTGTGTTGTCTTACATCATTGACGTCGTAGAAACTACACCTGGCTTTGGGATATACCCTACTGGTCAAGCAGGAGATAGCCACAGACATGATATTACCATCTTCTGTTTCTTCAGTCACTGTACATTCTGGCCTATCTGGTAAGGCTGTTAGTTGAAAGAAAAAATTCTATAACCTTATCTTGCATAATTTACTTTCCCTAAAGTTTACTATCAACTATTTGTTTTTTCGCAATCAAGAGACTCTTGCAAACCACGTTTTAAACTTTTGTATCCTCTTCAAACGAAATCGAATCAGTGAATAATGAACTCAAGAAGAGCATTTATAAGTAATAAAGAATGCAATTTAGACAAAGTAATTCATGTTGGATGAAGGAAAGAAAGTACTTATAGAGGTATATTTGATCTGCATTGAACATAATAATTTTGACATAACTCTTTTCAATTTCAAACGAAGACAAGCGATCCCTACCATAAATCTGAAGTTTGTTACACTCAAGAACTTCCCAATCTGCACAAATGGCGCATGTCCATTGAGTCTCCATGTTGAATGGCGATAGCCTGGAGACGTTGGTGATTGTCATGGTAGAGGTGATGAAGCTGTTGTTGTCGTTGATGGCGGAGATGCTGGTTTTGAACTCGTCCCTGCTGGTGTAGAGACTACCACACAGAGATGAGGTGCACGCCACAACTTTGCGGTCGTCCGCCTGCCAAGTCATCTTGAACACATTCATACAATTCTCTGCTCTAGCTGTACAGGTCAAGGTTGTTGAATGACCTTCCTGAACAGGGTCACAAGCTGTACACATAAAAGCACGGACAAGATATTAGAGATGAAACTTGGCCGTGTATTGAACCTGCATTAATATCACTTTTCATATTTTTCATCTGTAGAACACATATCCCAAAGCAGTATTTACAGTTACTTGTCGGGATCAATTCAAAATTCATTATAACCGTAAACCGATCAGCTGAAAACATCAAGAAAAGTTACGTTCACTAAAAAATTAAGTTTATAATAAATAGATACACAAACTTAATAAACATTTCTAAATCTGATTAATTGTATCAATTTTTAAAAGCAATACATTGAAATCAAAGTAGAAATTAATGATATCCTCTCCTCTAAACTTTTAACATGATTAGTGTGCATATTAAATCAAACTTTTACAATCAAATTAAAGAATAATTTTGCGTTTTGAGACGGTAGTGACAAAAGGATATCACAAGAAAAAACTGACATCACATGTACAGCCTATATAGGGTTCATCGTTTCTTAGTTCTAACACAATCTTTTGTTTCTCACGAACATATTTTCGATGTCACGTCTTCGCTGGAAACTGAACCGTCCGTGGTATCAGTTTGCTCTTCTGAGGTCAGTACAGCCAAGCTCGGTTCTTGACCTGGTAAAAAAGAAACATGGTATCATAAGTTAATCTTCATATCATCTTATAGCTTGGCCAGTGGTGTTGATGAAATTTCCATTTTCCTAATCTTCTAAGTCAATTATAATATAATATACGTATGGATCCCATTTTCTGAAGTAAAAAAAAATATCTTATTGGTTATATCCTTTGAAGAAACTTATCTAGGTGACAACATTTAAAAATTTAAAGCAGACGTATCGTCAATCAAATGTACACAGAATACAAGTGTTACCTGGGGCATACGTCTGTCCTGGTGGCAAGGTTGGATACTCGTCAACCTGTGCTGGAAGTGCTCCAACCGTGTCATCGCTAAGCTGAGAACCTGTGAATGTTGCCGGCGTGTCACAGCTGAGGGATCGACAGCACTGGCCAGGCACTTTGACCAGTGAACAGCCTCGGGGGAGGTTCAGGAAGTCTGGACAGCGGTCCTCACAGCGGATATAACCGGACTCGGCGTCGTCACACACGCATGTCTTCTCGCAGCCGTCATGCCAGGTTTCACCCTGCTCATAGCTCTTACCTTGGTAGAGACAGACTCCAGCTGGGGACGACTCATCCTCTGGGTCACACAGGTTGCAGAACTTTGGACAGTTATTCAAAGCGAACGAGCGATTTGTGTCAGAGGAGCATAGGTTCGAAGAATATGTCTGACAGTATGAGATTTTGTCATTACAAGTTGTGTTCACAGCGGAGACCCTGGCTGGGTTTCGGGATCCGCCACTACCTGTGAACTTACCGACCTGAGTTTGAAACTCGCACTGTGGTCGCTCGCAGCATTCGCCTGGAGGTCTCACAAGCTTGCAGTTGCTAGGCAACGAGTCATATTTGGCACATTTGCTCTGGCAGGCATAGAAACCTTTGGCAGCATCCTCACATATACACTCAAATTCACATCCAACAGACCAAATCTGGCCCTGCCGGTAATGTTTATTGTTATGGACGCACGTCTCATTCACTTCCTTTGACGTGTAGATCCTGTCAAATTTGCACTCAGGTTCCAAACAACAGTTTCCCGCCTTCTGCTCCAACTTACACTCATTTGGCAGATTAAAGTAACTGGGACACTTGTTGTAGCAAACATATCGGCCCTTCTCTGCGTCGGCACATTCACACTCGTAGGTGCAACCGTCATCCCACTTGTCGCCCTGATCATACTCTCTGCCCTTGTAGGAGCATCTGTTGACAACCCCGACAGTTTGAGTTCCTGGGCTGCAGTAGCCGCAGAATCTCCAGCAGTTCTCCCTCGCCCACTGCTTGCTACTTCCGGAACAAACACTAGCACTGTAAATTGGACAGTCAGGAACTTTATCAACACACGGAGGCGCCACAGTCGGTGATGATGAGCTACAGAAACCACAGCTCTTTGCACAGTTTGTGGTAGCCCACGCCCTCAAATCGACACACATTGTTTGATTTGCCGCACAATTAGGGATCATGTCCCTACAGACATCAGGAGGAGCAACATATGGTGGAAGAGTGACCGGGATAGCATGGCAGGTCTGACTCTAGAAGAGAAGTAAAGGCCGGGAACGTGGAGACAATTTAGATCAGGGGACTAAAGATTCTTGCAAAGGTTTACTATCTTATGGCAATTCAAAGCTTCCCAATCAGTTCTAAAATAAAATCTCATTTTACAAAAGTGGTCAATCATTCCTTCTTTTGCTTCAATATATACATGATACTATGAATAAATACACTTCCTGAGCTACTATTTAGTTTATATGTATCAGTACCGTACGCTGGAGACAATGAAACGCCAAATATTGATCTTTTAGGGTCAACAGCGTTAAAATTAATTATACATTTTACTAGTTTGTGAATATGCTATACCTGAATTGTTGATATAGCAGAGCTGAACTTGGTGAAGTCTGTCACAGTCAGGACGTGCCTATTGTCAGGATCAGAAGCCATGTCTGTGAGTTCTGTCCTAGATGTCTCGTTGCCGACTCCCACGCTAAAGATCACAATACCGTTGTTTCTTGCCCTCTCTGCCGCCAACTTCGTCTCTTCCGGTCTGGTGGACTTCCCGTCTGTCAAGATGATGGCAATGTTCGGAACTTCCGGTCGGTCGCCATTGACAGTCTAGGTAGTCAAAAAGTTATTCAATTTTACGAAGACGTTTTCTTCATTGCATGATGAAAGAAAATTAAACCAGCTAATGGCACCAGGGCACAAAAGTAATTTACACACACTGATCATTGACTTTAAATACTTATTATACTCTACATATTGGTATCTCTTGAACCAACCTTAAACATGCTGTTTTCCATGTATGTGATGGCTGCCGCCGTGTCTCTCCCACCTCTACGAGGCTCTATCCGATTGATACGCTTTGTCAGCTCCTCCTTGCTGTTGTATCGGTTCAGGTTGATCTCGTTGTAAGGACGGTTACTGAACTTCTCGATACCTACTCGGATATTATCCTGTCCAATGTCAAGATCCTATGGCAAAGAGAGATTAATGCGGTAGAGTATCAGTAACACACCAGCTTGATGTTCCATTAGTAAAATTTCTCGACTCGCCCATTCATACCTTCCTGTCAGAAATCTTACAAGAGAGAATACAAGAACTAAAAGAAAATCATGAAAATCTGATTTCTCCCTTTTTCAGAATACAGTGACAAAGATAAAGATATAAAGACATTCAAGAGACACTACATCACTCAATACTAAAGAGCTAAATCAGCACGATCCCAATCTATTTACAGGTTATTTTAAAAGCTCATAACAGGGTATGAAGCTCCGCAAGAAATACCAATAGGTAAGGACATTTATGTCATTTGTACTTGCAGAAAAATGGACGAATTTTAAAATAGATTAAAATCGAGCGTTATTTTAGTACCAAATTCCTGATACATGTATTATAATATATAGAGACTATATTATAGATTTATTGATATAGATTATAAGAAATAAAACGTAAGATCCTAATTTTTTTCCCGATCTTTTAAAATGCTTAATATCATGTAAGTACAAATAAGAACCATTTTCGTGAAGCAGCGCTCCTCGTGGCGTTTTTTGTTTGTTTGGAGTTTTTTTGCGGGAATTTCGTGACCTCATGATGAGCTTTAAAAAAAGCTGTATGACTTGATTGGAAAAGTAGAGAGTTAGCTGTATTGTACTTTACCTTGATATAACTCTTGATGAAGTTGAGGAATGATTTAAAGATCTCCTCTCGACCTGAGGAATCGACTAGGAACACAATGTCCGCCATTGTCCCACATGTATGATGGAATGAAGCCGACGGCTCTCTTTTTACCATAGAACACAGATTTGAGGCCACGCTACCTGTGAGATATTTAAGAGCCTCAAATACATTCACCCTGTGAACATTCTGCCCGCCATCTGAAGCAAAAACGTTCATCTCTCCATCGTCAATTTCGGTACCGACACCTATAGTCAGAATCGTAATACCGGCATCCCTGGCTCTCTGGACCTCGAGAAACGTGGCATTCCTATCTGTAGACTGACCACTGGTCACCAAGGCGACCAGTTTAGGTACATTTGCCCTGTGTCCAGCGCTGACTGTGAAAGACCGCTTCCTAATGCTCCCAATAGCTCTACCCGTGTTGGTGCCGGCACCGCCAGTGAACGGGATGTGAGACAGAGCAGACTCTAGGCTGTACCTTTGGTTGTTCTGTCCAAGGGTGATTTTTTGGGAAAACCCGGTAGAGAATGTGGCTACTCCAATCTGCACGTTATCCGCACCGATGAAAAAGTTCTTGGTAACGTCACCAACAAATTCTAGCGCCAGGTGTAAGTTTTTCGGACCAACAAAGTCAGAACTCTCAAGAAGGAACATGATATCCGCCTTACCGCCACAGAGAAAAGCTGGCTTTGTCTCGCACACGCCTTTTTGCAAAGATTCTATGATTCGGCTCAGAGAATTGAAATCATCTACTGAAAATACGTGTGTACTGTCTGGATCACTCGCAATGGCGTTCAGTTCTGTTTGGTCAGGCCCGTCTCCGACACCGATAGAGAACACAGTGACACCCTGGGAACGTGTATGACACAAAAACAGTTTGAGATAATTTCAATAATTTATTGTTTCATCGAAATATCAGAAGGCAGACCAATCTGTTCCATTTATTGTGCTCTTTCGGTCTCCTATTTCGTTCTGTCTCCTGCCTTGGATACATGATAAATTGTCATGTCACAGACTTTATATAAACCTAAAATCATTTAATATTATCAGTATTCCAATATCCACTACAAGAATCTCCACACTTTTATAAATTCGTTTACCTAACTTTAGGACGTTCCTACCTTTAAGTTGGGTTTAACATGTCAACTTAAAGGAAATCTTAGTTCAGTTAGGGAAAGTTTTAGACACCTCTAAAATTGTCCATCTTTCTTCACCTCTCAGCCCTCAATTTGTACTTTTCGTCTTACCTTAAATTCTCTTCGTACAACACTGGTGTTTCAAGCGGAGGACATGGGTATCGCTTGTCCTCCGCTGTCATCGGGTATGTCTGAGGTGTGCTCGTTTGTCGTTCCGACCTTGTACTGCTGTTTTTCGTTTCCGGGCCACTGAAAGTTTTTAAGCAAATGCTTTTTTCTATGAGGGCACGATGAAAAGATTTCACTTCTTTTGTTGAGGCTTGGTTTTGTTTTTTAGAATGAAATTTTTCTTAACTATGCATAGGTTGCATCTCTTTGTTACTTCTGAATACGGCTGCAACCTTTTGATTATATCTCATGGTAAGTGGTATTCACTTTTTGATTTCTTTAGATTCCATACAAATTCACTTAAAGTTGCAGCGTTTTTTGTGGTTAAGTCTAAAGCTCGATGTATGCTGGTTGTATCTGGTTTTGAACT
>JAWDGP010003419.1:10000-47500 GCA_033675545.1 Elysia crispata
ACTGCTATCGCTACTGCAACTGCTGCTGCAGTAGGTGGTGGCATTATGTTTGTTTATTTAGTGGTAAATAACATGCAGAAAAACTGATGACTTCAAGTTTTTAATCACTCCAGTAAATCACCAGTATTTAATTATATGATTAGGGTGAAGTTGTTCCTTCTGGTCAGAAGATTCAAAGGAGCGTAGTACAAAAGAACCGTTCATTTTTAAAAGCAAATTTAAATGTGTATAATCTATTTAGCATTTCAGCGGCAAAACTGCTATATAAATAATAGATGTGATGTTTTATAGACGAGAATAGGACTTACAACCCCAGAAAGTCCTTGCTGGGGCCCTTAAAATATCAGATACAGGTTCGTATTGTACTTAAGATCTAATTTGCTGTTAGATTATCAACCCAAGATATAAATATCAATTTAGATCTGAAAGTAGGCCTGGAATTTGGGTATAAATTCTACATGAACAAAGATTGGATCTAGATCTGTATCTTTAATCATTGATAGTCTAGCGACAAATATAGATCTAGAGTCCAACACGAACAAGTAACTGATATTGCCTGGCACTCTCTAGGATTGCAATTTTAGGCGGATTTTTTTTTTTGTCGAAACGTAGGTGTGGCTTTTGTCCTGCAGGCATTATTGTCTGTGAAACTCCTGAATAATCTCACGATCAACCCCGTTTATTTGGCAGCCATTAATTTCCCGAAGCAACATCTTAATATGTGAATGCGCATGTCAAAGTTGATTGGTTTTGAGGTCTTCTCTATATGAGAATTCGCTAGCGACATGCAGAAAGCGACAGTTGAAAGCGACCAGCAGAAAGCGACAGAGCACCAAATCACTTGGTGCAAACACACTGAGATTTGTGACAAGCGATTCCCAGCTGCAGATCGCCTCGTTTAACTAGACTTTTACCCATACCTTTGAAACTTTGAAGTTTAGATAACTGAGTGGCTAAGAATTACTGCAAGGCAGTGCACTTACATGTACTCAACGCGAAAATTCACAGATTTCTAACAAATGTTTATCAGGATCTAAAAGCAGATTGGGAAAGAATAGAATATTAAGTCGATTTCCTTTATTCAGGAAGGAATTAAGTTCTAAATCTAAATTTTAAGTCTAGAATTAGAATATCGAGAGATCTACATTTTAGATAAAGATGTATAGGTGGAGGCATATATTTGGATTATGTAAGTAAAAGTAGAGATATCAAGACCATTTATTACCCTCTTGAAATACACACACGCACCCTAGCTTAGGTTAAGTGATACCAGGGTCTCGTTTGTAGAACGGGGTTTTCACTTTTCAGCAACTATTAATAATGGAGCTAAGGGAAAAATGATAACTATCAAACCGAGCATTTCTAGACCAACTTGGCATGACAAATTTAGCATAAAAGTGTAAATTATCTTAAAGATTTGAATGGAAATATTATTTTTCGCAAAAAAGTGGTTTTGAAACTTAAAGGAAAAATGTTATTGCTGTTATTTTTTTGTATAAAGAAAATGGTGAATGTGCAAACTACTTCTGGCAGTTATGGAACTTAAAGTACGCATACAGTTAAGGCGGCAGCAGAATAGACCTACATGCCACAGTGTAAGATCTTTGCTTATAATCTATAAAAGTTCCTTGGACATGGGTGCTCGGTCCAGGGCCTAAATGTTTACAGCAACTATACTAAAATTAAAAGGTGAATGTCTAGATCTAGATCGATCTAGATTGTTCTTTTCGGTTTAGAATTTCAAAAGTTCTAGATGTATATGTCGATTTAATGCTTAGATTCATAAGAATAATCGAGATATCTAGATCCCAGGAAAAGATGGATAGGTAGAGGCACATAAATGTAAATCATGTAAATAAAAGCATAGATATCGAGACCATTTATAAGCCTATTGATACACATACGTACCCCAGGCCCTGCAAACTGACACCAGAGTCCCGTTTAGCTTGTACTTTAAATTGCCTTTAAACTCTTAATAGAAAGTATGAATTTCAGCGTAAAGTGCATAAAAATGCACTGCACGATTATGAATGTTGAAAGCGACCTATAAATAGATCTTGATGTTACTCATCTAGCTATGTATTCTTATTCTTTTAACGCAAACTTCAGGCACAGGAAACTTAAGAAAAACAGATTGACAGAAAGACAGATAGATATAAAGATAAAGAGAGAGTGGAATTAATAAAGAAAGAGAGTGAGAAATAAAGATTGAGAGAGAGAGAGAGAGAGAGAGAGAGAGAGAGAGAGAGAGAGAGAGAGAGAGAGAGAGAGAGAGAGAGAGAGAGAGAGTGTTAGTTACCTGCTTGTTAGAATATGTATTTAGATGAAACTCCAAATGAACTTGCGATGAAAAGGTCACCGAGCCGATTTGGGAGTCGATGGGTCCAATCACCAGAGCTTTGACAACACTTTCGATGAAAACGAGCGTTTTTTGGAAATTGACTGACCCCACAGAGTAGGAAGCATCATTTATGAACACGATGTCCACTGGCTTGGGACCGCAGTCCGGAGCTGGAGGAAGGTGGGATGAGAACAATGAGGCTGGGAGTAACGTGTGTCCAGTCTCAGTATAGTTCTGACACATGTGGGATTCTCAAGGCTAATTCGATGGAGATAGAGATAAAGAGGGGGAGAGAGAGAGAGAGAGAGAGAGAGAGAGAGAGAGAGAGAGAGAGAGAGAGAAAGAAAGAGAAGAGAGAGAGAGAGAGAGAGAGAGAGAGAGAGAGACGGACAGACAGGGAGAGAGACAAGAGAAGAGAGTGAGAGAGAAAGAAAGAGAAAAAAGAAAAGGAGAAGGGGGAATGAAGTTGTATAAAATGATTGTTTTATTTTTTTATTTTTTCTGTCACAGATTGTATGGAAGCCGATACATATATGAGAGACAATAAGACTGGTTGGCTAATTTTGTAAAACTTACAATCTTTTTACACTTCCTTTTAAAAGTTCTTAAAATGTAGGTGCGAGTAAAAGGCCGGCTATAAATTTTCACAACGCCCTGCACTTATAGGCCATTTTTCACGTAAGGTAATTAAAATTGTCACAAAACTATTTAATAGTTAAGCTTTTAACAGTACACTAAATATCCTTCATTGTTTACCTTTCAGAATCTGAGAAAATGAAGGGACCTTTTAGCGGGGAATTCATATCCTTCTAGTAAGGTTTAAAAGGTTCTTTAGGAAAGTATAGAACTTGATGATTTTTCTTAGTCGGAACGATCTGTCTATCTATCTCTTTGTCTGTCTATCTATTTGTGTGTATATATATATATATATATATATATATATATATATTAAACATTGCAAATAACAGTTAGAAACGAGCGGGAGACGAGGTGGTAAAAAGGGGGAAGAGGGGGGGGGGAGGTCGGGGGGAGGGAATCGCATTGCGGTAATCGTTTCTTAAAAAAAAATAAAAGTTAATATTTTCAATTTCATGAAAGATAAATAGAGAGACAAGCGTACATTTTGAGACAAATAGCGCAAAAAGGCACAGACACACACACACTCACACATGAAGTAAAAAATAAAAAAGGGGGAAAAGGACAACAGCAAAAAATCAACCTGCGCCTACTGTTCTGGTGCAACAGAATACAGCGAGCAGTAGTGACGTCAGCAACATGGCGGCGTTGGGCACTGGTTGGAATTGTGTCGTCTGCCGCGGGAGAATTCGTTAGACCAACCCAAGTCTTTGAAGAAAACTTTGAAATAATAAAAGATTTCTTTGAAACGTTTATATGTTTGTGTAGTACATGTAATTTGAGCAACGGAACGTCAGCCTCAGCCTCTCTTGGAATTTACACGACACCAAATTATTTACGGATTTTAATTATTTTTTTTTCCTAGGGGAGGGTACATTTACATATTTCTTTTGTGGTTGAAGAACAATTATTCGCCGCCGAATGTAAACTTACTATAGAACTTTAATCTTAAAACATTTGACACGGAATGCTATTTTATAATGTGGTTGGTTTTTTTTTAATGATAGTCAACCGTTGCAAGTCTGATCAATACTAATCTCTTTTGATTTTTTACAGACTACTGAATCTTTTTTTAAACGATTTATAAGTTTTTTGTGCCAAAATGACTTTAAATAAATCAATAAAAATAATATACTATTTTGTGTTGATAAACCTTATAAGTCATATTTTTTTACTTTAAATTAATGCAAATGTACGGTTATATATTTATTATTTTTCTAACTAAGGAAAATGATAATTTTAATTTCGAGTATATGCCTATAGTACCTCCTTTGTATATGTTATTTCAAATATCACTCTGCTTCGATAGTTCTACTCGAAAGTATAAAGTAGGAATTGTTAAAAACTTTTACCCAAACGGAGTTACAGCTAGTGTTTTTGAAGGAATGCACGATTAAAATCGATTTGACTTAAGATTTGAACTAATCACTTTTCGGTTCATCTGAACTTTGATAACTGATATTTATTACTTTTAAATACATCTCAATGTGTTTTAATGCATTTATATCTTAGGAAAATTGTATCTTTTTTTTTTTTTTGATAATATAACTATCTGCCATTATTTTTTTTTTTTTACATTTAGTTTAAAATAAATTCTCACTATTAAGAATCTCATTCTATAGTTTGACTCACATTGTAGATGCTGTTTTGCTTGCTTGTGGAAGCAGATGAGTCTGATTTCTAACAAGCCATGGTTCCGCGTCCACAAGGTGTCTCAAAGTGGACGAATCTGGAGCCATCTCCTTTATAGACATGGACCTCTCCCGGCCCTAAGTGGACACGACAGATCGTCTCATGCAAGTTCCAAAACACTCGTGAAAAGCCCGGACAATTAATCGCATTGTCCCCCCTGTAGCAATTTCACTTGAAGTCATCAAGGATGATTCAGAATCTAATAATCTTCCGGGTAATCCCTTTAGTTTGTCAACAACATCATGGTGTACCGATGCTTGAAGGTTGTTATGACTTCTATAAGTGCTTTTTTGGCATGCGCATGTTCCTCAAAGAAAAGAGAGCTAGTCTTGCTAATATTTTTATTATTGCTCCAATTCTCTATTTCTTCAGTTTGTGTGTGATGGTTGGGATTGTCAAAAGTTTAAGGTGCTCCAATTCTTGTCAAGAGGCAAGGTTAAATACCTATCTATCGATCTATCGATCTGTTTCTGTCTATTCATATACCTATCTATCTATTTATCTATCTGTATATCTATCCTGCATCCATTCATCCATCCGTCTTACATTCAGTTTATCCTTTTAGCTATCTATCTATTTATCGTCCATCCATCCATCTATCTTTTATCAAATTATCCATTTCTCTCTATCTATCTATCTATCTATCTATCTATTTATCTATGAACAACAACCCCCTGCGACAACACCTGAAGACTAAAAGATTTTAGTTATTTACTATCTATTTCGGAAAATAATCAAAAGAGCCCAATCATACTCTCATATAACAAACAAATATAGCTTATTCCTGGAAGAAAAATACCTCATCCTAATACGAAAACCAATTCAAAAAAAAAAAAAAAAGAAAGGAAATTTCTAGTGAAAAATATGCAAATGTTGAAAGTAAAACGAAAGAAAACAAGTATTTAAAAGCAGAGCGCGCAATACAGGGCAACTCATCCAAAGAGATCAGGTCAAACAGTGCTCGAAAATCTTAAGTACATCTCAAAGTGCGCTAGTTGAGCACTTTAATGATTATATGTACTGGAAAAATAAATCTATTTTTCTATATATATTCATCGTTTTATGTACTGTTGTCTTATGGACTAAAGTGGCTTTACAAGATCAGGGCAGTCTGACACATCTTCTCGTGCCTCCATCTTTTTAAACCATTTTATTTCCAAGAAATATTCTCCCCAAAGCCTATGCACAATTCGTGTATCAACTGCACAGCATTATCACTGTTTCGTACTTTATAATTAAGACATAAGATTAGTTTTCACTTTTACATGTAAAATATTGGATCATCACAAATATTTTTTTCACAGTTATAATAAGATATGACCTGCAACCACACAGGTGTAAAACTGCTTATCGGTAATGATTGTCAAGGCATTGGTCATAGGTATTCTGCATGTTTTGTTTTTTTATTCAATAATCAGTTAGACGCTCGTGTTATCCTCACCTAAGTCTTAGTCATGTGACTATCAATAGAATTTTGCGAAAACAATAAAAACTTAGGGAAAAGAATCTGGCGCTGGCGCTTAAATATAACTATTACTGCATATTCTAGACTCAACGGACTGGCTTCTTCAGGGAAGTTCCAAAATTACCCGGATCTAGGTCAGCAGGTCCTTAGGAATGCGAATACGTAATTGTTTATTGTTTGGTCGATCGCAAAACTAGTTTGTTTAGTTTTTTGAGCAACAGATAGGGCAAGGCTGACGTAAGTGGTCGTTTCCGTTCTTATAAGTCCACCATGTCACAGGAATACCATGTTGACTCTGGCCAGCACTACAAAGCTAAGTCAAAGTATTGTTCTCTTGAGTGTTTTTTTTTTCTTCTTATTTTGTCTCTATTTGCCTCATTGTACAATATCAATATTTGCTTATAAGGAAGTTAAATGCTAAACAAACATGACTCAAGTTTCACTTATGTAGTTCTATATAGAACTCCATTGTTCATTATGTCTGAGTCATGGCTTGAATGTTAACTAAATAATGTCAACATACCCTTTAAACAAGTCAATAGAGAGCTACAAACTTCAGTTGTTTTCCACTTAAAATGTGTCATTTACTTATTATATCCGAGTGCCAAGATTATCATTGTTATCTATATTTTGATCCACTTATCTTTTTTAAATCAAAACATACTTCCACAAGAGTTTTACACACATTTTGGCATTTGGTGTAAATTACTTATCCTTTTCTTATTTTCTTTAAAATTATTTCTTCTTATTAACTGGGTGTAAAATATTTAATACTGTTCAGATTGAAAGAGTGTAAGATGAACAAAATCATCTTTGATTCTTGTCGGCCAGATATGTTTTATAACTAAGAATAAAATTTATGTAACAAAAATGATTATCATTATCTATATAGAGACCCTTTCAACACTCATAATCATTTAGATTTAAATAAATTGGCAGCTGTGAATTACAGCAAGGTCAATAAGTCTCGAATTATGGCAATTAATATAACTTCTTGTCAGTATCACAAGGTGACATGACTTTATAAGTTAAAAAAATAGATTGGTGGCAACAAAGCTGTATGCATTTTTTTTACAGAACCTCTTTGTCCTGGAGGCTGATTTGGGTATGTTCCCCGTATTATTGAGAGTCTATTGGAGGACTTCCTCGCTGCTTCTCTCTCTTTGGTTAGAGATGTAACAAGTCATAGTGAATAGTTTGTGTGCATGTAAGGAGCACATGCAGACAATATTCTGAGCATGATTGAAAACTCCATTCCTGAATCTTGGATTCTATTTAAGCTTCTTCTCCTCCTTTGCGACACGTCTCTAATCTGTTGAAGGAAAAGAAAATCTCTGTTAATGAAACCTTATTACTTCGGTAGAAACAAAACACTAACCAGGGGCGACAACTCAAGCCAGTAATTCTTCTCCGCAGATGAGATAATAAAAAGGCTCTGAACAACACAAGTTTTGGCCTACAACTTTTATATAATTGTGCTCATTACTTACAGACATCAGAGGAAATAACTTTCCACTTGTCGTAGTCCGTCTCTTACTCTTAGATCAACCTAGGTCTAAGTTAGTTTGTCTCTACAATAATTTTAATCAACAAAGCACTGCTTTTGCAGATTTACTTCAAGAAAATTTTCGGATGGTTTTTGTGAAGGTTTGCTTGTATAGCAAGATAACTCGACCTGAAAATTTTTTCAAAGTCATTTTCTTGCAAATCCAAGTCATATCCTAGCAAGTACTGCGCTAACAAGAAATAGTGTATGACGTTGGTCCATCCAGTTTAAGAAATTCAAAAGTTGAGTGGTTCTCTTTATGGTTCCATTATCTGCTTTTTAATGTTTTATCAAAACACATTTGAAAATATAATGCCTTTTTGCCGTTTTTTTTTTAGTTCTGTACGTTTAATTTTCCAAATCCTCTACTTTCCCCTCGTAGCCATATTTAAGTTTTTATTATTTTTCCAATCTTGATCTTGAACATTTCTATTAACGAAAAAAAAAAACAAAAAAACTGCCAACGTTGATTTTCGTTTGTTGCGCAAGTTGTTTTTTTTCCTTTTGTTTTTGTTTTTATGGGAGTTTTTGTTTGTTTGTTTCTTGTTTTTTTTTTTTTTTGCAAATATTTCTTGTCTTTCCATTAAAATACAAGAGTTACTTCAGTGATAACAAAAAACACAGACTGCATTTACCATGCTCTCAGATAGCCTCTTTCGATGGAGGGGCAGAGAAGGTGGAGGCAGGAAATCAAATAATTTTGGAGGTAAGGAATTTAACTCCACACACATTCAGTTTCGAGAAAAATTTGAATTCTGTTTACAAAAGTGTTTCAGAGAGCCTGTTTTTCCCACCCTCATAATTATTTGAACACGAGACATGAGTGAGGTGCATACTCCCCTTGTTTACACATTCTAAACTGTCGCATCTTGTGATTGTGATACACATGAATTGGCTATAATTATTTCTGTGTGATTACATTAAGTTGAAACTGCAAGAAGTGATACTCATTTTTACTTCAGCATTAATGGGTTGTATGAGGTGGTTCAAAGTACAACCAGTCGAAACTATAACTTTCATTCTATCAAGCGAAGTAGGATGATATTATACTATTTTAATACATTTTTTTTCACTTAAGAAATCAAGCCTTTTTACACCAATCTAAAGAGTTTGCTCAAGACAATTATGACGCTTCAAAGTCGTATCAGAATTGTAAAGGACCTCAAGAATGAGACAAAATTGATTGTCCCGATGAGTTACTAACTTACTAAAGGTAACTGTATATGATTTTGAAGCGATTTATGTTAATAGCCCACAATGACACCGCAAAATATGTCCAATTTCACGTCACTTTTTTGTAAACCGTTTTGGAATAAATAATTACAAGGCTATATTTTTTATATTTCAACATGTGGCTCTGAAACGTTCAGTGTAAGTCTAATCCAATGATTAAAACTACATCGGTTGAGATCTTGGTATCTCACCACTGGGGATACCCGATCTATTATAATGAAAAACAGCTGATCTGCAATTACAAACAGTTGAGGTGTAAGATCAAGATCTGATAACATTTCACACCTGTATCATCTGATAAGGGGAGATCAGTGACACTAATCGCGCATAATGCGAAGTCAACCTACCATCAACTTTTACATTTGTCTAAAGACTGAATATTGAATCACACAATCAGGGCCTTTTCACCTGCGACCATTAATTTTTTTTCAGAGTGTTTTGTTTATGTGAAGCTTTATATCTCATAAAATTAACCTGCAAAGTTGTCAATCAGATTTCCTCAGTACTTTATCCTACAAGTTAGAATTCTGGGACGGAGTTATAGAGTTAACTCTGAGCATTCACCGGGTGACTCAAATCAGTGTTATCTAAACCCGTACCACAATGATGTTGAACACCGTCATGACGAGAACGTTTTTTCTCATTTTACTGAGCTTAACGTCAATGAATGGTAAGTTCAGGAGTATTGGTGTGTTCTAGTTGGCAAGACAAGGCCAGGAAACATCTCAAGCCACTTGAATAATGTTTCTTTCAGAATTAAACCGCAACAGAGGTATTCCCTTAAGATAATAATATTACAAGTTGAGTGTCAGAAATAGTCATATTGACATTTTGGGAATTTCTATACATTGGACTCTACAAAACGCAATGTCTAAGAAATACAATGCTTTTGTTTCGGATTAAGTATAATTTGGATTTAAAGACTTTTCATTCAAATTAATCTTTTGTTTATATTGATATTTATCAAAATATAATAAATTGTTCTTATCGTCCGAGGCTTATAATTTAACGTGAAATGGTTTACGCAGACATGCTGTTGGGGAGTTTTATGTGTTGATTTTGCTAAATATTGTAGTGGACTTTAATGTGATAAAGTTGAGTTGTGTGCGCCCAGAGAATTAAAATAAACAGCAACAAACACAATAACGACAACAAAACACAATCATTTACATCAGCACGAGCATCAAGGAAAAAACTACAGCTCCAACACAAAGAACAAATCCAAAGATAACGATGTGAAAATCCAAATAGCAACAACAATAAAAAGGAGCAAATTAGAAGGGACGCAAGAGCAAGATAAGATAATTGGCATGTTAGCCAAACATTGATCGATCATTTTTTCGTGAGCTTTTTAACAATACAGAGGAAAGATGTGGCTATGGTGGTCAGAGCGTTCGCTTTGATACGCGCATAGACCTTCTTGTTGGGTTCGAGCCCCACACCATCAGTGTAGGTGAATTTACGGCCTTGTTCTTTTCAATTCCGCCCTGCCCAACAAGGGCTTATTTTTTGCATGTAAAAGGCCCGTTATCACCGTATTGTGGACATACTGTATAAAACAACAATCAAACCAAACCAAAATACAACAATAATGTTGGTTTTTCTTAAAAGATGTAGAATAACGAAGAATATTTTGAAATAATTCTTTTTTTTTAAAGACCAAAAAAACAACTTTCTTTTGAAATACAGTATTTTTTCAAAATAAAAACAAGCTAAATCTTAAAGAAGATCAATTGCTAACTCCAATGGTCTTGAATTACTGGAATTTGCAAGGTTAAGTATCGTTTTAAACGCTTTGATCATCCAATCAAGGTGTATAAAATCCTAGAACCTATCCATAACCTTTCAAATTTCATGTTCATTCAACAATGACTTTACGTAGAGTGAAGATAAAGTATATTTAAGATCATAATGGAAAGGGACGTTTATAATAGATAGGTTCAAAGAATTATGATACCCCCCCTCCCCCTCCTCTGTTTCACCCACGAAGTATAATCAAATTAAACACGCTGGTAAGCATGATCACGTGACCCTGCTCTGGCCTCTTTTGTTTTATTTCCTTAATTTATACATCCGGACTTGCTTTGTGAAACTTTGCCATAGTTGTATTAGTGACCAAACAATTATTGCAGACGATTGCATCATAAAGTTTTTTAAAAAAAAGAAAAACTTATTTTCTACAGAGATTTCACGTTTCTCACATTCTTTTCCTCCAAAAAATGTTTCGTGATAAAAAAAAATTGTAGTAAAATGAAGTTCTGCTCTCCCACCAGATGCCAGCGACCCATGCCCAACGCTAGTCCAGTGTCAGCAACCAATCAGATCGGAGGATTTTTTCGCGATCAAGACGAGAGTATGATTTTCAAGATTTCAGATCAGAATCTGCTAAACCGAGTTTGTGGATGAGTGGTACATAACTGTGAATTGGATGAGGAATTATCTCATGGTGATCACAAGGCTTAGCAAAGGATTCTCTTTTTTAAAAGAAACCGAATGCAACGACTTTTTAAGGAGGATAAAAATTATAGAATTGTTCTGAAATTACGTTCCTGTACGTATAAATTAGGTGAATAAGCTTAACCGTCTAAAGATAACGCTAAAACCAACAAATAGAATACAAATATTGATTGATGTTTTTACCAGTAAATTTCTTTTGAATGGAGAGGCTTCACTTAATAATTTTTTGCCACTTTTTCAAGTGAGATTTAGACATGGGTAACTCTCGAACTGTTGCTTCGATTGTGATCTTGAAATGAGCTGGAAAAATCTTATCGCGGAGGTAGGTAAAAAGTAACATACCTGATTAGAGAAATTTAAATTATGTTTTACATGCTTTCTTCTATATTTTTTTTCTGCCATGAATGTCCACAGAAAGTTGACAACTTTAAGGAGTTGCGTCAGTGCAAATATTGGTTCCTGTGCATATCCCAGTCCTCTGACATTTACCAACTTCTTTAAAGACATCATTGAGTTCATATGCACGCCAGCTGGTGGAACAGGTAACCGCATTTGATATTTCAAATCATGTAGTTTATTCGCTTTTTCAGTGGAAATCATGCACTGTTACACTGAGTCTGGTCTTTCAACTCGGAAACTTTTTTTTTTCAAACGTAAAAATTTCAATACATGAGAGATTAAATTGTGCAGAACTTTATATCTCTGTGATGCATATACCTTGAGATATGTCTTGATATATAAATGTAGGTACGTGAATTTTTTCCGATTTTGATTGTTTGACCATCTACCTTTTTTATATTAGAAATCCTGTTTGATCTATACTCACACCTTTCTATATTGTCATTTGTACACAATCGAGATTAACTTTTATGAATAAAGCAGTAACTTCTAAATTCATTATGCAAAGTTGAATAAGAGCAAAATCGTTCCATGTAATGTTTAATATCCTTGGAGTAACGTTGAGTGATCATTGGCGTTAAATGTTTGGAACCAATAATAGAACCTAGCTAAAGGGAAGTGGCAATGGTAGTTTTATCCCTATTTCTTCCTGTCATTATTTTCACCAGTCGCCCTAGCTACGGGCAAGACTAGCTGTGTTGTCGGCCCGGCTTTAGACAAGTGGTTCATCGGTGTGATGCACTCCTGCACGACAACCTTCATGTATGACATCGAGGATGCCGCGATCGCAAAGGGTGGGCCGCTGACAAGAGCAGAAACCTGTCCGTGAGTAGACAGTGGGTTTAGAACGGTAGGGATAATTCTGTAGAAAGCTCCTTAAATACGTCTTTCTGCGACTTTTCATTTCTTCCAGAATTTATATATTTTGCACGGTCTTAGCTAGATCTTAATTGCGGTAGAAATAATCCTGCAGCCATCTTCGGAAACGCTTTGTCTCGCCAAGGCTAAAATTAACTTTTTGTAGTTTTCACCTTGACCAAATCCGCAAACATGGTCAGGAAGCATTATGGACTGTTTTATATACTGTAGAGTTTTAAGATTGCTTTTCTTTATATTTCGAAAATATTTCAGTTTTTTCCCCAATATTATCCCACAATGGACTACGATTTACACAAATTTTGAAATTTTCAAAATGTTCCTCTTTTCGAAATAATACAAATATAAAGATTATCTTCTGTTCTCAGATCGATTTAAGCCAGCAGAAAAATCACCCTTTTTTCTCCTTGCTACCGTCTCTTGTTGATAAATCATAATTATAAATGCTTTTGATCAATGACAGGTACAAAATCAGCCTGGACACATGTGTGAAAACTGGCATGGACAATAAAATGCGGTCCGGAGATGGCCGCCATGATAGAGGAGACATGGCGTTTATGGAGTAACATCTACTATACTGGCTACAACTGTGGGCAAAACTAGACGCGTTGATGTAAGAAATGGTTTGCTTAGGTCGCGCAAACATAAACTATTTCATATAGTGTGAAGCAATGTGAATTGTGTGATTTGCTGCTCTCACAGTTTAGCTTTTATTTTTTAAAGTACTTTTACGGTCGTTATATTCTCCATGTGCTTCCTAGTTTGGCGCACCAAAAAAAGTTGTGTACAATGTAATCAAACGATAACAGTATGAGAATCAAGCATAGGAAAAATATATTTATGAGGTCATTGATAGAATTTAAAATCGATTTCAACTCTTAGAAAATTTGGATCCAGATTTAAAACTGTATAATGTATTAAAATGGATATGTTTCTAGGGAAAACAAGAAGTGTCCATTTGTCAATATGGATGATAGGGAATGAAATGTCTGGACAACTAAAAACCTTTTTTTGTTTATTTCTCAGATGATCCCCGATCCCCGATGACTTTCATCTAGTTTCAGAACAATGTGTAGTAATATACGCTCGACAATATCAGCCAATTCATAAGCAGTTGTTCAATCGTGAGATCACATTAATGGTATTTGCTAACAAACTTATCTGCAATGACAAACCAAAATATGAAAAAAAATCGAAAAATCCAGACGGAAGGAAAAATGGAAAAATGGAAGCATACATGCGGGCTTGTATACGCTTAAATATCGTTACCTCAAGATTAAGATATCTTCTGTTGTTCTTTTGTTTTCAGAGCGAAAAGAAAAAAGAAAAAGACTTGTTAACAACAAGAATAATCATTACACGACTAACGGCGATAAAGAAACAACAAGGCAGAGGATAGAAAGATGAGGTTAGGTTGACAAGGGACTAAATGAGGAGAAGGAGGAATAGCAAAGGCCAGCAAATGGCGGATCCGGCAAATCAGACGATAGGTATTGCTGCGAACGTCGTGAAAATGCAATAAATTCTAAGCAATAGTCATAAACTCAGTTTTTCTTTTGTTCTTCGTTCAGTTAGATATTCCAGCACCTGATATACAACTATGTTTTAATAAATCTGACTAAACCAGTGTTTACCGACGTTGCTTAAAAACAATTATTCGATAAAATTTGAGCAACGTTGTTTTTCAGGTTTTTCTCACTTTTGTGTAAATCTTGAAATATCATATGTATCGAAAGAAGATTAAAAAATGAATTTAAATTTTTTTCCCTTCTTCCCCTTTTCATGTTGTTTCTCTAATTTGTCATAGTCATAATTAAAGGTTATGTAACAAATCTCCAGAGATTCTTCCTTTTGTCATCGTAAACTAAAAACAGATTCTAAAAAGTTAAATTTAGTTCTGATAAGATTTGAAAACAATTGACATAAAAAGAAATGTAATATTGTAAAATGTTTTATATTTTAAAGCAATCGTCAAGCACAGACATGGAGTCCTCTAAAATGTGGCCTTTTATTACTCATTAAATTTTGAACATAATGCGACTGGAAAAAAAAATTACAAAAGTGTGTTCTTTTTTTTTAATTTATGATGTGTTGGCAAGCACGGTAAAGCATGTTCTCATAATTTATATGCATCATAATATTCTCAGTTTTATCTCAGAATAAAAACTACTTTCATTTAAAAAAAAAAATATGTTTTTAAAACCCAGATTACGCTACAAGTAAGTGGCAACATGAATTTGCTGTCTTAAAATAACTGAGATTTAAGTGCATTGATTAAAAAGAAAAAGAAAATAAGACAGAACCCTGACGTTCAGGGGCCACAAATTGTAGAGTTTACAGGAGCCGCAATAGAACTGTGTAGCTACTAAGAGCTTTTTGAAACCTCAATAAATTATCTGTTATCATAATTATTGTTTGTTTTAGTATCAAAGCAATAGGGACAATTTTATTTTCTCCTCATATCTTCTTCCAAGCCCATAATCCGTGTGAAGCGATTGTTGTAGATCTACAAATGCCGCGAGTAATGCCTACGTCAATTAAGATATTTACCTACAACCTCAGCTCAAAACACCTGTCACCCTGAAGCGTGGACATGCCTGATCATCATACCCGCATAGTTATGACGATTACAGATGTACAAGTTTACCGTTAATAGGGATGAAAGATGAATAGGAAAATGAAAAGATAAATTCAAAACTGTTACGCATAAAAAATAAAAATGTTTATGTTATTCTTTCATTGAGCTATTATCAACGATAGAAGATTACAAACGAAGAAAAAAAGAAAGAAAGAAAGAAGGGAAACGTATAAGAGAATAAAAAAGGAAAAGTAGAAGGAGATAGAGATAGAGAGACACAGAGAGAGAGAGAGAGAGAGAGAGAGAGAGAGAGAGAGAGAGAGAGAGAGAGAGAGAGAGAGAGAGAGAGAGAGAGAGAGAGAGAGAGAGAGAGAGATGATTGCGAAAATGAAAGAAAAAATAATGAGAGATACGTGTATTCTCCTACTGGACAAATTCGTTTGCCCTTGGTTTTTTATTCAAAACATTCTTAAATACATGACTTGTATTTCATTTAATATTATTGTATAGATAGTTTTTTGTCCTGAAGAAAGCGGATTTCAGTAAAAAAAAATTATGTTCGACGTGCAGCGTTTTTAGCTATAGGAGTGGAGGTTAGCTGTAGGGGTGGAGGTTAGCTGTAGGGGTGGAGGTTAGCTGTAGGGGTGGAGGTTAGCTGTAGGAGTGGAGGTTAGCTGTAGGGGTGGAGGTTAGCTATAGGAGTGGAGGTTAGCTGTAGGGGTGGAGGTTAGCTTTAGGAGTGGAGGTTAGCTGTAGGGGTGGAGGTTAGCTGTAGGGGTGGAGGTTAGCTGTAGGGGTGGAGGTTAGCTGTAGGGGTGGAGGTTAGCTGTAGGGGTGGAGGTTAGCTGTAGGAGTGGAGGTTAGCTGTAGGAGTGGAGGTTAGCTGTTGATGGCTAGCAGGCCTTCGGTAACAAGTTCTACTGTTTCTAGTCCTCTTTTGGTATTTTTCATGGATGAATCGTACCATCTCCCAACGCTCTTAACTGGTTCTTGACTGACCGTTGGTATCTGCTGACTGGCCACTGTGAATATCGTCGTCGCATCTATCTTACCTTTCCTTACTGAAAGACTGCGAGACTTCTTTGGTTTGAATTTCATCCTGCACCATGCCATTAAGACGTCAAGGCGCTCTAGCGTTCGGCGTGTTTCGTCTTCCTTTGAGCAGATTATGGTGGTATCATCCATGAATGCTTTCAAAGGAGGCATGTAGCAACCACCACATAGATTAGCCGGGCCTGCGCTATCTTCTGCTGCTTTCAAGATGACTTCCATAGCCATGACGAACAGGATTGGTGATATGGTACAGCCCATGGCGATTCCAATTTCCAAGTTGATCCAGTCTGTGGTGTAGCTATTAGTGGAGAATCTCATCCGGAAACCGCTGAAATAGTCATCTAGCATGACTTGTATATCCTCCGGAACATGGTACATCCTCAGCGCCAGCTGAATCATTTGGTGTGGTACCGATCCGTAAGCATTTGCCAGGTCCAACCAAATGACGTCGAGGTTAAGTTTCTCCGATTTTGCCCTTTGAATAGCTTCCCAGATCATTGTTGATTGCTCTAAGCATCCAGAAACTCCGGGGATGCCTCCTTTCTGGACCGAGGTATTTATGTACCCCTTTTCAATGAGATATTTTGTTAAGCGGGATGCCATGACTGAGAAGAATATCTTTCCTTCTACATTCAACAGCGAGATTGGTCGAAACTGATTTATTTCAGTCGAGTTTTGCTCCTTGGGTATATAAACTCCATCAGCAGACATCCACTGCTCATTGATCTTGAGGTTGCTCCATGCTCCTCGGAGAATTTTGTGTAACCGCTTTAGAACGTTTGGACATCTTTTATACAGTAGATAAGGCACGCCATTGGGGCCTGGAGCTGACTTGGCTCTGGCTTTTTGCACTACTGCATTGATTTCTTTCAAGCTTGGTGGTTTGCTATTGAATTCTTCTCCGGGAGCAGCTGGCCACACCAGACCAGCAGGTTCGCTTAAAGGTATTTCTCTATTTGGGTTAGAATATGTTTTCCTCAGGTGGGCCTCCAGCTGTTCTTTCTCTACTGAAAGAGAACCTGATCTTGGTTGCTGGAAGAGTTGTCTTGCAAACTGAAATGGGTCTTTGTAGAAGCGTTCCTTTGTATTAATTGAAGAATAAAAAGAAAGCTATAGCAATAAAAATCTTCGCCGCCAGGTTTTGAATGAGCTACTTAATTTTAAAAAAATCTGACGCAACCCTATAAAAATAAGCAATTAATTATGATATTGTCAGTTCTAATAAACGTTTTAGTTTTGTCCATGCAAATGCTTTAATTTTTGTGTTATGGATTAGTGAAACAAGTCTAAGCAGAGGTCAGCGTATCTATTGGTTAAACCTGTTTCGTTACTGACTTGACGAAATAATATGTAATTCATGTTCAATTTAAATCTTTTTCTACTTTTATGATTTATTTCCGAGTAAACTCAAGTCACTTTTATGCCAACCACACTCATGTCGAGGACAGGTTAAGTTTGGGTCGGAATTATTAATTATGAACTTTACGCTATACGGTGCACCGACACCATTAGATATAAAGTTGGACTCATTTTATTGATACCGGCCCTACACCTTACATTCATTCTATAAATTTAGATGTAGATCGAGTGTGTCGGCAAAAGTTTATAGTTTAAGAAAAACAATTTTTACAATAATTAATTATAAATGTGATTTATATTAGTGTACTCGGACATAACACAATTAGGCTTTACTAAGATAATTATATACAGAAGTTGTTCTTCTGAGTTCTGACATGAGTTAAATGTTAAGTCTGATTGTAAATAAAAATGGCATCAAAGGTTTCACAGTTGCTCGTTACATTAGGACTATTGTGCGTTGCTTAGGTTATCAATATAGCATAACGCTTCACAATATCGCACCCTTTATAGAGATGGGCGGCCATAAAACTGTTTTTGATCCGTCAAGCTTCTTTGAGCTCAGTTATATAAAATAGTGACTTAGTGGGTGGGCAGAAACTTTATGATTGAAATGAACAGTCACCTTCAAGTTTCTGGATTAGATTCTTTATTATTCGTAATATTCGAAACCCAGATTTAAATAAAAAGCTACTATGGAATTAGTCGTCCTCAGCGTCCTATCTCCTCGTCTATTCAAAACTAGCAGGGATAGTACCCGAGTCATGTATTTTTATTTATGGTTAACGTGCCTGGTCTTGCCTCGGTCGTATCGATGTGAGGGTTTGATTCCCGTCCAATCCATTTATTTGTCCTTTATTGACTTGTTACGTATTGTGACCAATTTTGCCGCTGTGAAGTTACATCTAGGTCGGTGATTGGTCCTTCTGTTCTACTTATTTCTTTATCAGTCAATTGTATATTTAGATTCTAAGATCTAGCTCCTTCTGTTCCAGCTTCTGTCATTGATTGACAGCCTTTTCTGAAATAAAACAGACAGGAAGAAAGAGAGAGAGAAACAAAAGTGAAACTACATTTTAAAGAGAAGCGCTTTTTTTTATCTAACATAAAAGACCACCATGGGGTGCACATTTCATAACCAACACGGCTATTTCCCTCTAAATACCCTCTATAAAAGGAAAGAAAAGCGCTAATGTTAGAAAAGTGGAAAGGAGAAGCAAAACCTAGAGCATCTACAATACATAAAATAAATTGATAAATATTATCGTCTCAGCAACTTGGCTTTAAGACCTCTTGAGATATAAAATACTGATGATAGGAAATTCTCCCCATGATGCCATTTATCAAACATGACTAACTGATGATGATGATAATAATAATAGCAGAGTAGAGAGATTGAACGAGAGCATATTACTCATGCCTTTTTCTACTTTTAAGTTCTTATCTAATCATCAATGCATCATTGCAGAATATTGCAGAAGGTAATTTTGAAAAAATCGTAGGAATGAAGCTTAAGATAGACAAAATCAAATTGTTGAAGCAATACTTTCCTACAAATTTTAACGACACAATGAGACCAAAGTAATTTAGAGGCTTTTTTGAACCAAATCCCATACAATTCCTATGTAGTAAAAACATATAATTATATACATAATGTATGGAATTATTTTCATAAATCTAATTGCAGTGATTCACAAGTCCTAGTAATGAGGAAAGGTAAATAAGATGTAAAATCGTCAATTCTTCACACAAAAAAAATAAGAAAAAAAGAAGTAGATGCGTCAATAGCTTGAGACTCTCACAGCAAAAAAGTTATCTAAAATCTCTTCCCATTGATAATATCCTATGGCTGACATCTTTGACAACCAGATAACTGTGTGACTCAATAGCCAAATTTACTTTCATTTAAAACTTGTGCCGAAATATGGCAGAGACAAAATAAAACTTCAATCTTGTTTCTACACTCAATAACCAAATTTACTTTCATTTAAAACTTGTGCCGAAATATGGCAGAGGCAAAATAAAACTTCAATCTTGTTTCTTGTTTCAATTTACTTTACATCATAACAAGAAAATCCAGTGAATAATAGTTATATTGTTTAAAATTATTAAGCTTTGAACTTGACACAGTGGGTCTAGATAAGTAAATCAAAACCGTTGTAAAATTTTAAATCTTTCATGAGCAATCACGTATTTAAATGCGCTCAAAAGTGTACGATCACAAGTAAAAAAAAAATGACCTTTTGAGGAAAACAAACTTGGTAGAAATTTAATAAAAAGGCTCATTATCTTCGGAAATTATTACAATATTATCTTATTGTTTGGCTTTTGCTCCAGTAATGAGTTCACAGTGAGACCTATTTTTCTTTAAGATGTCGAACAAAAAAAAAATTAATGACCTTACTAAAAATCCAAATCTATTCAGTTGAATTTCCGCAAGGTAGTGCATCTTCAGACATTTTTTGCGCGAACCAGTGATAAGCGTTTGAATGAAGGCTGCTGATTTGGCATGTTGAATTCATAGATGCAAAAATGTGATCTCGATAATAAAGACTCAGTAAATGTAAAAGGTTCTAATATGTATATCGATATATATTTAGGGACAAATGGAAAACAAAAGGATACATATTAACAATAAAATCGAGCGAAAATTATGGATTTCAAAATTTCATAACTAATATAAAGGATTTTAGATCGAAATTTTATGAAACTCTTTTTGGTAAATGTGTATAGCTGTAGAATGGACTTGTATGGGACTGTGATTTAGACTTAGTAGACGCTAAAAAGCGAGTGGAAGTAAAGAGTTACAGATATCATAAAAATGACACAAGAGAAAGGACTAGTGCAGAAGATAAACAGCTGGCAACGCTAAGTTAACATAATGATGTGAGACAGATGTCAAAACGAGTTCAATGGATGTTTGTGTCTTTTTCAAAGAGGCTCCATTTATGTACATAATCACACTCACAGTACCATTTGATTGGAAAGTAAAATTATATGGACGATCAGGGTACATCCATCTTCACAATTTGTCTAGATTAGTAATAGATTATAGTCCAGATTTTATCATCGTTAATGTTAGATATAAATCTTTTATTGCGATACGCAAAACTGTTTTCTTAGAAGAAAACGCACAAATGTAGGGACATTTTTTAATCTCACATATTTTCGCGGATCCCTGATAGCGTAAATAACTCCAGTCACAAAGTATGTTCTAAAACTGAATCAGTAATTTGTTACAGATCATTGTTTGTTTTGCGTAAAAATCTCGATTGTATTCTTAGAGCCTTATTTTAGGGTTTATAAGTGGAACTGATACAAACAATAGTACCTATTAGTGAGGATAGGGCAGCTTTCTCTTATCTGAATCGGTGAGTTACTACTGTGTCATTGGTCCCCAGTTTTAATAACTCTAATAAGCGGTATAAGAGCGAACGATTATGATGATAGTGTAAGCTGTAGCACGACTATAACTAGAGCACATGTAGTTTAGATCGATATCAAGAAAGGTATATTTTACAGGACTGGTGCAGTTCTGTTTCACAGTGGCATGAAAGATTAGCTAAATTGCATAAAATGTATAATCACAGTCATGATAGTTAAACGTTTTCCAGCAACGTTACATCTGAAATTATCTTAAATCAAAATATTTTATCCAATGCTGTATAGCATTAAAATCAATTAGGGAGATTTCATCAAAATCTGTAAAAGGGATACGTTTAATTTCAACACAACTTTCTATGGGGCATTCCTATAAAGAGCAGAATAATTCACCATGCTTCACATTTGAAGAATAAGAACTACCACCTTCATTTATTCCATCCAACATAAGTTATCTAGACATGGTTTGGAAACTCCTTCTGTTGCTGCCCTGTTTGGTGATGCTTGCTCGTAAGTAGATATAATTTTCTATGTCATTTTATCTATAAAGCAGTAACTACATTTTACACAGTTTAATTTTTATTTATTGTTACAAGACTAGCAAGTGCGTGGCTATGCCTACTATCAAAAGTATTTTGCTCGGGCAACAGCTGCACTTAGAACGATAAATCAAAGTATGCCGAACTATTTGAGCATATCACAGACGTCGACGATTGTGTTAGTAACTTCTGAGAGCGCTTGGTTTCCAACATCCCAATACGTACAAAGCTACAAGAAGACAGCATTTCCTGCCGATATTTCACTACCAAATTATAATAATCATGTCTGATTCTATCGCACTATCCGTACTCTTTTCTTTAAGGGGGGGGAGGGGTTGTTTGTTATTTGTTGTTTTTTTATATTTATTAAAGCGTTTTTTGTTTTTTTTTGAGCAGTGAAACTGATCCAAGATAAAATATAAAAGACCTGCACGAAAAACTTTCCAATAGAAATGCTGCATATTCAATACTACTATTATAACACCGTTCACATCCTAGTGCTCTGACTTGGACGCCTCGGCTGCCTCTCAGATGTTCGCTGATTGTCTCCCCTGTGTTTTGTCTTCTGCTGTCGACCTCAGATTGACGGTCTTCGGCTGCCTCTCAGATGTTCGCTGATTGTCTCCCCTGTGTTTTGTCTTCTGCTATCGACCTCAGATTGACGGTCTTCGGCTGCCTCTCAGATGGTCGCTGATTGTCTCCCCTGTGTTTTGTCTTCTGCTATCGACCTCAGATTGACGGTCTTCGGCTGCCTCTCGGATGTTCGCTGATTGTCTCCCCTGTGTTCTGTCTTCTGCTATCGACCTCAGATTGACGGTTTTCGGCTGCCTCTCGGATGTTCGCTGATTGTCTCCTCTGTGTTCTGTCTTCTGCTATCGACCTCAGATTGACGGTCTTCGGCTGCCTCTCGGATGTTCGCTGATTGTCTCCCATGTGTTCTGTCTTCTGCTATCGACCTCAGATTGACGGTCGAGGCCGTTCTTTTTTTTTTCTGAGTTTAAGTCCGCCTGCTGGTATGGGACAGAGGTTCATGTTGATGATTGTTGGCAGTGTTGTTATGGGCAGAGATAATAATTATGTTAACATGAATTTTTTTTCTTCATGAGGTGCGAGCGATGAGTGCCCGAGTCTAGTCCAGTGCGAGCAGCCAATCAGGTCAGAGAATATCTTTGCCGACACAGACAGTATGATTTTCAACATTAAAGACGAGCAGCTGCTAGACCGTCTCTGTGGGTGAGTTTTGACCTAACTGATCTTGCGTTCACACCCTGAAATCAACGGGAAAAGAGATTCTCGAAAAAAAAAAACTATTATGTCAACAACTTGTATAACGTTAGCTATTTGGGTTTTGTGCTAATTTGATTGAATAATAAGAGCAAGGCAAAAACATATTTGATCTTGAATTTATAAGGAAAATTCACTAATTAAATATTACTGTTAATTTTTTTTTATTTTTATTTTTTTTTTAGTGAAGACAAACTTAAGTACAAATCATGTCTTTGAGGGATTGACCCAGTTTTAGCCTTGCGAACTTCCAAAAATCAGTTCCTTTCTTCTCTTTTCATCCATAAGTCGAAGAGGTACAAATTCCTAAAATGCACTTTTTTCTTTAAACATTATTTTTTTTTATACGAAATACCCCTACTCTGTATTTCTCTCTTTCTGTCGGTCTGTCTCCGTCTCCAACTTTGTCTGTTTGTCTGTCTCATATATCTGTCTGTCTGTCTATCTCTGTGTCTCTGTCTCTCTCTCTCTCTCTCTCTCTCTCTCTCTCTCTCTCTCTCTCTCTCTCTCTCTCTCTCTCTCTCTTCCTAGCGCACTTTCTACTTTTCATTTTAATTCTGTTTTTCTTTTTCTCCCTCTCTCTTTTAATCATTATCCATATCTCGTTCTCTTCTCATTCATTCATTCTCCTCTTCCACCTTGTTCAAGCGTTCACACCTTTTCCAATTCTCTCTCATTCCCTTACCCCCTCTCTTTCCCTCTCTGTCTGTCTGTCTGTCTCTGTCTCTGTCTCTCTCTCTCTCTCTCTCTCTCTCTCTCTCTCTCTCTCTCTCTCTCTCTCTCTCTCTCTCGCTCTGACTTGTCCTTTGTGAGCTCAACTCTCTCAATTTTATGCATAACATGTGAACGTTACTTTCTTTTGTACATTTTTTAGCCTCTCTCTCTCTCTTTCTCTCTGTCTAACTCTCTCTTTCTCACTCTGTTTCTCTCTCTCTCTTTCTCTCTCTCTCTCTCTCTCTCTCTCTCTCTCTCTCTCTCTCTCTCTCTCTCTCTCTCTCTCTCTCTCTCTCTGTTAGTCTTAAATTTGGCAGCAACGTATTTTATGTTAAACTTTTCTGTAAATCTAAAACTCAAAGAAAATAATATAAATGCCACGGAAACTATTTAATTAACTTGTTGCAAATCAAATGCGACCAAACTTCCAAAGTTCCTATTACACAGTTGATAAGGCATTTTTTCCCCTTTTCAGAAAATTGCCTGCCTTAAAGAGCTGTTACAGCACAAACATTGTGACTTGCACGAATAAAAACGTCAAGATAGATTCTCGTCACTTTAGAGACATTATTGATTACATTTGTACGCCTGCTGGAAGAAAAGGTACCTTCAACATAATTGTTCTGTGTCTTCACTTTTTGACTCCTTCTCCCTCCATTGCACCCTGCTTTTTTTTCAAAATTTACGACACCTCTTTTGAAATGTCAAGCTTTCTGAATTACATCAGCAGCAAAGAGATAGATTGCTTTTTGTCCTCTATTCCTATTACGCAAACCTATTGGTGTCTGAAACACTCAATACTGTAAATCAAAAGTAATTTATTTAAGTTGATAGCAAGAACATCGTTTGGGTAGAAACATTTCATAGGTGATTACCTATATAAAAACCGATATAACCTTCTTATAAAGTCTCTGGTCATACACCTATTTAACATCAATAAATGCTCTAATAAAACAAGGTTTTTTTTTTTTTTTTTAACAAAAGTTAATTCCTTACTCTGGCTAATTTCGACATGTAGTTGCCTTGGCCACGGCGAAAACCACCTGTACAATCGACCCGGACTTGAACAACTGGTTTCTAGGAATGATGTGGGGCTGTGAGACACAGTTCATCTTCGATCTACTGGATGAAGAAATAAAGAAGGGCAGAGCACTCACAGACGCTGAATCCTGCGTGTGGGTCACGTGCTATAGTGCTTTGAAAGAAACAAACTTCACTTCCTGCATTATTTTGTTTGATTTTTTTTTTTTTATTTCGGCTGCAATGGCTTTTTTCGCTATGTTTTTCTTTTAGTTCTAAATGACTTCCTGCCTGTTTTATCGCACTCTCACATTCTTTTTTATTCGCCCTTTTTCTCTCGCATCATTGCTCTCTTTCTCATTTTTCTGCCACTCTCTCTCTCTCTCTCTCTCTCTCTCTCTCTCTCTCTCTCTCTCTCTCTCTCTCTCTCTCTCTCTCTCTCTCTCTCTCTCTCTCTCTCTCTCTCTCTCTCTCTCTCTCTCTCTCTCTCTATCTCATTCTCTGTGTCTATTGGTCCATTTTTTGTTGTTTCTGCGCTTCCTCAGTGTGTCTCTAGCTCTTGGTTTTTTTTACATCATAATTTTATACTTAAAATATCTATCAATAACCTATGAATAACGTTTTTCATCCATTTGTTTGCTTCACTCTCAAGTATGACGGCAAAATATCTTAAAATGTGGCTTTACTCCGTGTGTTTTAACTGAAACTATTGACCATCATGTGGTTAAACCCAACGGTAAACTGGCTATCAGATGGTTCATTTCCCTATATAAATTCATGAAAGATAAAACCTTTACAAAGAGCTTTTTAATCCTTTATTTTTTTTTCTCCACAAATAACTCCTACTCTTTTCTTATACAATGTAATGGTCTTCTATTTCGATTGATTGTTTTACCACTTCTTGAAATTCAAACATAAAAATAACTCTGTCCTCATGCCTTGAAGAGTAATTTTTATTTTGAGAACTATGGCTGCTTGTTTGTCTTTCTTGAGCATGAGTTGTATTTTCACACAATGATTTTTGCTTTCTCGTTTTACAGTGTCTATTTATAAATGACTTTGGTATAGTTCGGAATCATAAAATTTTCACGTCACATATCTGAAACACCATTGCAAAAACTAATTTAGAAACGGTTCTAGCGATCTTACTTCAGTTCTTTTTGAAAATCTTTAACAACGAAAATTGAAGCATCGGTTAAAATTCTACCCAAATTATGTATTTGCCTTTATGGTCTTAAAAGTATTTTTTTTTTTCATTTCAATGTCTGCGATAACATGACTGGGGTGTTTCTAGTCTTAAAAATGTAAAATTTTCAACACTGGTTTTCATCATAAGGATTTACAAACTTTGAAAAGTCGTTTTCTGCCTACTATTATTTAAATCTCATCTACTTTTTAAGCCATATCCGTTTTTAATACTTTTAGAATCCGTTGATGATCATAGCAGATACATCATGTCAAGAGTTTGGTTTACCACGTGAGTATATTCCATAGGCTAAAATGATACATTGTTTAACAAATGTCAATTTGCACATTTCAGAGGAACGCCATTGTTTAACATTGTTCTGTTTTTTTGTTTGTTACCAGAGTCAAATCCCAGTTTGACACGTGCATAAATTCGAGCATGAACTCTAGATGTGGTCCTGAGATGGCTGCCCTCATAGAGAAGATGTGGGAAATATGGACCCCTATCTATTATCCTGAATATGTGTGTGGACTGGGCAAAACCGCCATACGTCAGTACATAGTCTCAAATTTGTGGGAACTGCAAAGCAATCAGACATAAACACACGAATATTCCTTTTTAAAAAAAAGCAAATCAATGAGCTATGACACGAAGATTATGGAGGGATACGATGATGTCTAAAGGATTTAAATCTACATACAAAAATGACCATGTATCTGTTTAATCCATAAAGTCTTAACAAAAAATCCAAGAAAACCGCAGTTCATTATAGGTTCAATAAAAAAGATCATATGCTTTGTATCGTAAGGATAAAACGATGCATGATATAAATTCTAATGCAATGGATCTCTGCTAGATCAAAAATCTACAAATTAAAATAACGTTTTTTCATTTAAAGACAGTATTTGTTTTGACCGGAGTAAAAAAATCACATTGGGACCAAAAATTCATGTAATTTAGAATTTTTTTTCCTGTCCCTGACGCAAGGTCTTTAATTTAAAACTCGATTATTGAATACGCTTTATAATGATAAAGTACAAGAGTCACATGGATACAAAAAATACATATAATTTAGATTTTTTAAATGCTTCAAGACAGAGGATCTTTAATGTAATGCAATGTGGTTATTTACTGCATATGCTTTACACTGGTAAACATACATTTAAAACTTTGAAATCGATTGTTTATAGTCGTTAAACATCTGAGAAACTTTATATTTTTCATTGCTTTGTGTTTTACTTTTCTTTTTAAAGCATTTACCCTTGTTTGCTAGAGAGCTAATTGTACGACACTCATATCTCTTCCTACCATAAACAGGGCGATCCTCGGGTTCTTCATCACTAACGGAAAGATCAGGATGGTCAAAACTGCAGGATTATTGGAGAGTTTCACGGGTCTTAGACAATAAAAACACCGAGGATGAGGAAGACGCGACAAAATAAAAATACACGAATGTAATAAAATTATCTTGCTCATCACTTGGATAACCTTTGTGTTCATTTAATTAATATTGAGTTCTACTAAGAATTATTTTATCACACAGTTGCTGTCGCAATTATGAAGATACCTTAGAATTAGCAGTACGTTCTAACAAATAACATCGATTTGAGAATTTTAAAACATTTATTTATCTTAAAGAGCAATGTTAGTTTCTTGCTGCTTCTGACATGACAATGCTGTACATTTTTAAAGCTAATTTGAACTTCTTATAGCAAAAAAAAAAAAAGAATAATTTTGAGATTAATATCAATAAAATCACATTCAAACCATTGTGTGAGATGGTAACGTCAATCACAACAGCTGCCTTGCTTCAGAAACGTAGCTTCCTTTGATACTTCTAGTTATTAAATTTTCTTCTCTGGAGAAGGTCTAAAAAGAAATAGGCACTCAACTTTATAATTACGGGATAAAAACGAAATAACAAAACTATTATCGATTCGACATATGAACATTTCACTTTGTAAACTTCGTCAGTAATAATAAGAGCGCTTGGTTTCCAACATCCCAATACCTGCCAAGCGACAAGAAGACAGCATTTCCTGCCGATATTTTACTACCAAATTATAATAATCATGTCTGATTCTATTTCCGTTTGTTTGATTTTATTTGAGTGTGTTATTTCTTTACTTTTGAAGCATATACCCCACTTAGTAGTGAACTTATGGTATGACATCCATCTTCCTTCCCGACCTTTAAGAGGCCAATCCTCGCACAATTCCTCATTCATAGAATGATCAGGATGGTCGAGACAACTGGATTACAGGGAAGTTTCATGGATTTTAGACTAATGCATGTACACGAGTTAAAAGCATTTTGGATAAGGAAGTCCTGCAGAAATAAAAATAAACAAATAATTGACCTGCGCATCAAACCATTCCGTCTATTTAATGAATATCAACTTTACTGAATGAATAATTTTATCATACTATTACTGTCTCAATAATAAGGACACTTTTGAGCTTTTAAACAAATACATGTATTTTCCTTAGAGAGCAATGAATGAGTTTTCAGTTGCTGCTTACAAAGTAATGCTGTAAACTTAACTTATCTGAACTAATTTTTTTCATGACTTTATGACTGGTACTCATAAATACCATTCACATAATTGTGAGATGGTTAACGTATGTCAACATTCCTTACTTCTTTTGCTACTACTAGTACTTTCATCTCTGGAGAGGACTCCTTGTCTTTATTTGCTTCACAACTTGCTGTTTCTTGGTGATAAAATGCTTAAGTATTTTGTTTGTAAAAAATAATTCTTTTATCGATTACTGCGGCAAACTTCTATGTAAAATAAATAAATTTTTACTCAATGGTTAATATTGTCTTTTTGCAACAAACGTTTCTTTCAAGAAATTACTTTCTCAGGAAAACTCAACTCGGGTCAAATGAATGTTTTGATTTAGGAAAGGGTTAACCAGGTGCATTACACAAGAATAACCAAAACTCCTGACCTTTGGCTGATTATGGTAGTGTTTTTTTTTCACCAGAATAATCAAAATCTCTTGGCCCAGAACTATCCTAAAGTGTATGGAACCCCCAGAATTTTCCATTCTTCACTATTTTTATGGCCCTGTAACTAAGCTTGCTGGCAAAACAAAAACTAGATCAGAGGTAAAATCCAGCTTAAAAAACATGCTCTTTATTCTACATGTAATATAATGAACTTACACACTAGCAAAAAATATGATGTCGACACACCAGGGTCTCAACCTGCACAGATGTGTAGAAGGTGATTTCTCAGACATAATAGAAAGCAGAGGCAACCAATAATTTACATCAAGAAAATACAAGAGCGTACTGCATGTAGGATGAAGGAAAAAATAGATCTGCATCCGGATGGTAAACTCCACACTAAAGTAAACCACTAACCATGTGATATAGCCATGGTTTCGAGCATCACCTTGCACTTACACAGCTAATTTTCCTCTCTTTTATTCTAATTCATTTAAGCAACAGCTCTGAATCAAAAACCTGATTTAGCTTTTCGTTTTCTTTTTTCTTTTTATTTCGAGAATATACACATAACATAAAGTTTATTAAATTGAACAATATTTAAGAAAAAACAATCCTTATATAAAATTTTTTTTATTAATATTCAATTTCGAATGAGATAATTGAGTGAAATATGAAACTTGATATGCTGTTCCTTTGTTTCTTATCTTGTTTGTTTATTTCATTTTTGTAAATAATCAATGTAAAATGTATTTCAAATCCCTCTAATTTCAGAAACATAACATGCACTACAAATGAAATTTGATCCGTAATCCTTATCCAATTATAATCATAAAATGCTTTATAAGTCTCAAAAATAACTTTTAGCCAAATTCATTAAAAAAAGAAGAAAAAAAAATTAATGAAAAGCAAAATATAAATCTCATCTGATTACTGGTATGTAAATGCTAGAATTCTGAAATACCTTAACACAGATTTCTAATCATTTAAATATAAAACAAAATGTTGATTTGAACTGTCAATGCAAAAAGATTTTAGACGATTGCACATGGTATGAAATGCTGAATTTCAAGATGTCTGCTATAGTTTTTCAAGGATTTTTTTTTTGGACACAATGCATTAAGTCAAAATGAATTAGAGTTATCTGTGTATATCTGAATTCAACAAAAGATATCCAAGACCCTTGATCCTTTAGACATCATCACACATCAGTAGTATCACAGCAATCATTGACAACCTCCTCCTGATAAAAAGACAGTGCTAAAACAAAAAATATCTTAGAACTTTGCCATTTACCCAGACTTTTCAAAAATAAAATGGTAATCTGAATATCTAGTGTAGTCTCTTGGTCTCTGTATTGATAAAAGCCAGCATGCATATAGAGAAACACATTTAAATTGTTGAAGTTGGCACTTCCCTGCCCTACATAATAATAGATATTTGATTAGCAACAGCTGCAACACAGGCACATCTCATTTCCACCTGCTGCCCCTGAGACATTTGGAGAAGCCATTTACGCTGGGGAAAAAGGGAAAAAAAAATTTTAAAAGTGTAATTAAGGCAAAAGAATTATGTCTATTTCTTTAATGCAACATTATTGACTTATGTGCAATGTTGAAAAAACGAAGATCTAGCCTTGGCTACAAAAAGCTTGATATAATACAGTAGTCTCACAGTTCGGCTATATGCACGCTGTGGCGGTGTGACGGATTTTTTAATATGTAATCAGCATACACTAAACACGCACTACACCGCCTAAACGCACAACTTGGAAATCTGAAGGGATAACAAGATAAAAGAAAGAGACAGCTACACTGAGTGGGATGGGCAATGGGCCTTGAAGGTATCCGTAGGGAGGGGAGGGTTAGGACAGAGCATAGGCAAGATGATGTAAATTTAAAGTCATGGATACTTCCATTCAAAAAAAAAAAAACAGTCGACGCGATACTGGAACTAGCATAATTTGTCCTCCCCCCCACCCCCGCCTACTTCTTCGAGTTGTACAATTGCAAGCCTGACACCTGCTGGTATGTCAGACAACTGTGTACTTAGCTGTAGACCTAGTCCAGTCTGTACAAATTACAATGCGATTTCATCAGCACTGTTGGAGTTCTTCGATCAGTCTTCTCAAGATCAAAATCTAGTCTCTATTTTTTTTCAAGATTACATGATCTGAAAATTTACTCGCAAGACCTAATGTCCATGTAGAAGTCTTGCCAATCAAGGGAAGAAACCTAGTATTTTTTTTACAATATAATAAGGGAAGTAATTGATCATTTTTTATTATGTTTTATTAAGACATCTCCTAAACACATGTTAGTTAAGTCTGTGGAAGACTGTGCATGTATTTGGTGAGTACTGTATTTCGGTGCCGTAATTATATAAAAAAACAGAAAACAAAGATAAAAAAAAAACACTTTTAGCTGTAAGGTATACGCAAAAACTTCAATATGGCAAAAAAGATGCTAGTTATACTGACATGGTTTTTAAAGCTTCTCTTGGTCTTACTTTCCATCTCACTCGCAATCACATAAGTTTCTTTTTGTGGTCCCGCAGGGCGTGGAATATGTAGCCTTTCATTTTGATGATGCCCCTGCACTTGAGGATACCGGAGTAGCGCAACACCCAATGCGGAGTCCATGCCTCACTGTCTCGCACTGTTGAAACCTGCTGTATGGTCTCCTGAAGTCGCTCTTTGGGAATAAACACTGAGGACAAAAATGATAAATAGAGCAAAGGTATCAACACGGGTCCTGGTTCGAGGATATTTGTCCATTTGGATCTCACTACATTATCATGGTCCAAAAACACCTAGCTTTTAGAAAAAGAGGCCTGATGTTTCAATCCTTCCTTAAACAGTTCTAGGCGAAATTTGTTTATGCAACATATATCACCTCATTTCATTCTGGAATACCATAACTACCGGGCTATAAAAAAGAAAGATTTTGACAGCTTTGGAGCAGCATAGTATTTTTAACAGCTGCTTGTCGATGAATTAATTACAGAATATTGGTTATCCCATCAGTAAACCTTTCTAAAGATTATTTCAGAAGATCAAACTCATAAAAATGCTTGTTTTAATACACCTCAAAATGAATGATGGTTTGTAAGAAAAACTGGAAAATATACAACAATGTTAAAACAATTCAAACGTTCAAAATAAAAAAAAATATGCTTATTAGCTCTAATATCATCAGCTCTAATTCTGATACTACTTATGCCCCCCTTTTTTTTTCTACAAAATAGAGCTCAAAGATCAAAGCTCAATCCTTCCCATGAGTTCTGGAAAATTAAGAAGATTTCATCAAAGTAACGTTATGTACTGGCATTGCAAGCTGCTTGTGATGTTAATCAAAACTTCACTGGAAATATTTTTTGCTGTGCAAAGATTCAAGTTTTAAACACCTTTTCACACATTGAAAGAGATGCTGTGAACCGTATTCTTTTTTTCTTTTTTTTTTGCCCTAGAGGAAGATACACATAACATCTCAGAAATAGACTGAATGAGACAGGACTGAAATTTTGATTTGGTAGACACAGCATTTAAAGTAATACAGTCAAACACAATTTGTCCAAAATTCTAGGGCCTGAATTGATATTTTTTTTCTCCATGTTACAATATAAGCAGGATTAGTTATAGATTTAAAGACTTAAAGTAAATTTTGGTTGACTTGTGTATTTTTGTTCACATCATAGAATCTCTAAGTTTTTTAAATTTTTTTAAAAACTAGAATGAGTTTACTGAGCATGTTGAAATTTCATGCAACTTTCACAGTAAGAATGCACTGTCATTAAAAAGTAAATAGATCCAAATGCCAAAACTAATCTGAATTGGGTGAATTTACCTGGTTTGTCATTGTGAGTGAGCAGTTGGATACTGGTTGCCTTGGCATAGTCTGTGAGATCTTTGGGCATGACACAGCATGACTCCAGGTTAACCTGATCCACACTGGGCTTCACCTGAAATACAGATGAAATACATACAAAGAGACGGCATCATTTTACGTTCATTGCAGCTGTCATCAGGACTTGGTATTAAATTACTTTTCAACATCTATCCATGTATTTTAATTGCATATTTTGCTGAATACCAGTGACGTAAATTTAAAAGTTTTCCTTTCATTTGACATTCACAGCTATGAACAAATAAACAGATCATTAGATCCTGGCTCTAAATGATTCCATGATAAGAAGTCTCAATATTTCTGTTTTGGAAACACTAAAGATCATTCCAATCATTGTTAGAAAAAAGCGGGCAGGATAAAAGAAAGTGAAATACTGCAAGTTTAAAGCAAAATGCTCACTTTTAAACATCGAGCATATATTGTTGGATTGAATATTTTGTATTCTCGTTTGTACTGCGAAAACAACACTGTGGAACCCTATTAGTAAATGTTCAAAGCATTTGACAAGTGGCAAAAAATTATAAACCTCAAGATTTTTTTTTAAACCTTCCTAACTTATAATCAAATACGAATGTATGTAGTTAAAGCAATACTTCTCACCTTAGCCCATTTGTAGAGCTCTTCAAGACACTCTTTGTTGAGATCACAGATGCCAAGGGAGAGAACTTTGTTTTGACCCACCAGCAGTTCCATGGCCTCCCAGTATTGCTTGATTACTTCCATGTTCACAGCCTGGTTCAAGAGTTTAATAAAAAAAAAAAAAAACAGAGAGCACAAAAATTAAGCCTGATTCTTGATCACTAGTGTTAGAACTGAATATACATTTCACAAATTTTTTAAGCTATAAAAGGATTTTTTTTAACTTATTGAAACAGTGAATGCTACATTAGAACAACTTTCATATGAATTATAGCTGTGGGCATTGTTCAAGATAGTTTTTAACAATGACAAATGCTGCTTGGGTGCATAATTGTGAAATTTTATAATTACCCTCTTAAATTCCCTACCAAAAACTTCAGAGTTTCAGGAATAAAATATGAGCAGAAGCATTTCACACCTTTTGATTTTTCAGATAGAATTCAAACATTAGGAATCATCCTAATGTACTTTAAAATTCTTTGAACTTAACTATTTTCTCCATTTAGAGGTAAAATGGGAGTTTACATTTTGGCTGTTCCTGTGCTTCTGTTCTTGTAATTTCAACTGATTCAGTCTTACAGTGCCAAACGACTAGTCCTACACAGCCGATTTAAGTCTTCTCTACAAAATAGGTGTGTCTTAGATTTATGGTCAGATCAACCAACAGACTGGTACAAAGTGCTTCATGTTATACATCATTTTTTTTCATAAATAAACAAGAACTCTGAATCTTGTATTATTTTTAGTGAGTGATGCATATTACATGTGTTGTGTTGTGTACAAGTAATAAATAAATTAAAAAAAAAAAGTATATATAATAAACAAATTACCAAAGAAATTTAATAGCTTTATATTCTACAAAATGCTTCATTTGCATGAAATCAAAATTCCAATTTATAAACCTTTTGTACAGAAAATTTCAAAGCAATCCTTTGGAAAACTTTTTTTTGGCGATTTTTTTTTTTGTAAAGTCATGTTGGTCATATTTGTTTCAAGAAAAAAAAAAACTCTCATCTGTTTAGATCTACGAGCTAGATTTAGGTCTAAATCGAGCATCAAAAGGTGTGTTGCTTAGTCTAGAGCTAGATCTAGGCCTAATTCACTCTACATTGCTAAGATCTAGATTTAGATCTACATCTTCAGTCTTTTTATTGGAAGTAGATTTTAGATATAGATCTAACAGTGTCTTTTTCCAAAGGCCTAGGACTAGATTTAGACCTAACTATCGCTTTCAATACTGATGTCATCATATTCATCTTTATTAGACAATTGATTCAAATATGTCACTAGAATTATTTATTCAAAAATTAGATGGCCTTTGCAGTTGATCTTCCTAAAGCCTGTTATGTTAGATCTACCATATCGTTTAACGTAATAACACCGATCTGAGAGATAATTGTAAACAAATGCTCCCCAATGCATCAACCTGAACATGAACTCTTGCAAAGCTAGGTTTGAAAAAAGCTGAAAGAATACTGAGTCATTTGGTATAAAATAGTGAAAGTTTCGTACTTTCGATTATGGCTATGATACAGTGCCATAAGAATACCGAGCCGTTCTTACCGGCTCATGGGACTAAGCAGTTGGCCATTGAGCCGCCCTCATGGGTTAATGGGACGGAATCAGTTAAGTTCAGTGTCAAAAACAAACATTTTTCTATAATCTTGGAGGTTTTACTTTGCATTGCATGAATCATATCTTAAAACATCAATAGAGCTAACTAAAAAGACACTAGAATCCTGAAAATTACCACTTGTTAAAATTAAAGCTGTATACAGAACCTGTCCTATGCGGATGAACAAGTTTAAAATCTTACACTTTGTTCAGATTCTTCTTCATCACTAGGTGGCGACACAGCTAGAAGCAATGTCTCCACGTAGGTTGTTCGCAGCTCACTAAGCACTGTAAATAGATAGGTGGTAGAAATATGAAACAAAATAAGTTAAAAAGTTAATATCAAGTAAAGTGTTGAAAATGGCTATCAACAAAGGCTTAGTTTAGTTCATATTTTTTTAAATTAAATTGTATTACATTTTAGCCTATATAATATAAATATTAATTTTTGTTTTGAGTTGGCAAAACAAAGCTTTAAGGGAAAAGAAAAGAAAAAAATTGAATTAAATTCATTTTTTGTCAAGTAGTTTGTCTCTTTTTAATTGCTTTATTACAGTGATTATCTCATACTTATTGCTAATGAGTCGAATATTAAAATAAAAGTTTCTAACAACACACTTGTTATTGTAAAAAAGAGAATTTTGTTTTTTCTTGCTCATTTTACCACACAAAAAATCACTGTTATGAATTTAAAAAAAAGAAAAATTAAAATTAAAACAAAGTATTTAAATAAAACTTTTAAAAGTGTTTAATCTCAAACTCTTTGGGAAATGTTTAAATATTTCAACCCTGCTTTTTTTGTTTTTTCGCTTTCTTAGAAGAGGGGGGAGGGGGTTAAATTATGCTGATAAATTTAATGCTCTTGACACATTTTTCCCCAGTCTAAGGTCCATGGACAATGCCAGAATGCTACCAGAATGCACTCTTGAAATGTTCCCTGTTAAGTTTTAGCCATTGCTTCCCTCTGACACTTTTTTGAAAATCAATGATGAAGTAGACCCATGTGACGTTTGGGCCACAGAGCAGCTTACAGGACATTTTAGGTAGCAGTGACATCTGGATAAAACAAGGAACTTGTAAAGACCAAGGCCCCTATTGCTTCATGGTCAAGAGAGATTGGTAGAGCTTGTGTTTTTTTGTTTCGTTTTTTTTATTGAAGAGAGATGGTGGAGTGCAGGATATATGCAGGATAAATTTATTATTGACATTGATGGTCTCCTGGACGAGTTTTAATGTTTTTAGACCTCCAAATGTGGCAATAGAAAAAATGTTGTATTTGTTTTGTTCAATCACTTCTGAAGCAGTATGTTTTTATTGGTTAAATTTGTATACTTGTGGACAAATTATCTGGCAAGTGAGTATAAGAACTTTGCACTAGTTTGAAAAAAAAAGCACAGATAGTAAAGACAAAAAGAGGAATATGGCTAGGGAAACATAAAAGAGTTTGAGGAATTTGTAATTTCCACGAATCTGCGTTTGACTTCATCACCCTCCATTATATCAGGATAGTGAGATTTGAAAAATGCAACATTTTTATCATGGCATGACCTCATAATTATAAATGTATGTGTGTTGTCTTTGCAAGTACCTACCCTTCTCAACTGCCTCTGCTATCACATCACTAGATTGGGATGCACACACAAACATCTTCACTGAAAAAAAAATCGCAAATAATACTCACTCCTAAATTGGCCAATAGACATTATAATTCAAGCCTTTTATGAATGTTATGATTCTTATTTTTTCACCAATTTTGGATCCATTGCTTGTCTCGCAAAAATAACCGAGACTTCTTTTTTTCCATCTTTTTATTCAAATTGTGTTTGTACATCAATTGCTTTATCAGTGTGTGTAAGGGCATTTTTTCAAATTGCCAAATTTACAAACCGTTCAGATATTTCCGAACAAAACTCTGATTGTAAATTCTAAGCAATATTCTGAACAACTAACTCATAATAAAAGGATGAATTTAAATAGAAAGAGGAATGTTATATCAACAGCGCATGATTCCATACATAAAACAAATAAAATGAATAAGATATTAAGAATCATTCCCAAAAGTCAAGGGCCGCAATCTGAGTTAATTTATCTAAAAGTTTTCAAATAGGTTTATTAATTGTAACAATATGCTGTACCTGTCACCTTCACCTCCTCCCTCTCTCCATCCGCAAAGACCTCTACATTTTCAGTGTTGACCCTGTACAGCTGTGTGACATACTGCAGCTCTGTTTTATCCATGCTTGCCAGATAGTTGGTAAGTGTGGTTCCTATGACATCACACACCTATAAAGAAATAACATGTATTACTTATGATAAATTTCACCGAGAACATAACTAACGTAGTTACAAGTAATGAACTGGATGCTGAATTTTGAACTTGAAAGACATGGCGCCAGCCTGTTTTTCTTGTAAACTATAGATGAATTTCAAGGATGAGAAATGAAATATTTCCTTTGATAATTCAACAGATCTATGCACTGCCCACCTAGGAGAAACTCAGGAAATGCTTTGTCTTGTCTACATGGATTTCTTGAAATTTTATCGGATTTTATCTAGATGGCTCTTAAAAGACTTTTGAACTGCACATTTAAGTTTATAGAATGGTACAAATTCATATAAAACTGAAGTAGC
>JAWDGP010003419.1:52500-87500 GCA_033675545.1 Elysia crispata
CTCGTTTTCGAGAGAAGTTTGTGCAATGCAATTTTTCTCAGTTTGTAATTACATGCCTGCATAACCGTTGTAAGCATAACTGCCTCTTCTTATTAGTGCCTCTCTCAATTTGTTTCAAAGACCTCCCCCCCCCCCGCCCAACAACCAAAAACTTCTCTCTCTGTCTGTCTCCCTCTCTGTCTGTTTGTCTGTCTCTGTCTGTCTGCCTGTCTGTCTGCCTGTCTGTCTGTCTGTCTCCCTCTCTGTCTGTTTGTCTGTCTCTGTCTGTCTGTCTGTCTGTCTGTCTCTCTCTGTCTCTCTCTCTCTCTCTCTCTCTCTCTCTCTCTCTCTCTCTCTCTCTCTCTCTCTCTCATTATTTTCTCTGTCTTTGTCTTTTTCTTATTTCTGTCTCTCGATTTCTGATCTTGTCTCACCCGTTCCTGCTCTCACTTACATATTTATTAATTTGACTATATATATATATATATATTTGTCTGACTGCCTGTCTACATATCTATTTATCTATCTATCTGTCTATTATAAACCAATTAATCAATGGGTAGGTTAGTGTGACAATCTATTTAAAAATTGTAACATCTTCCTTTCTCTGTGCTTATCTCTTATGTCCATGCGTATTTATTATCTATCCATATATCTATTTAGCTCGCTGTCTATCGTCTATCTATCTGTTTGTCTATCTAGTCTATTGATCCATCAATCTTCTTGCCTATCTATCCTCTATCTGTTTGTCTATCTAGTCTATTGATCCATCAATCTTTTTGCCTATCTATCCTCTATCTGTTTGTCTATCTAGTCTATTGATCCATCAATCTTTTTGCCTATCTATCCTCTATCTGTTTGTCTATCTAGTCTATTGATCCATCAATCTTCTTGCCTATCTATCCTCTATCTGTTTGTCTATCTAGTCTATTGATCCATCAATCTTTTTGCCTATCTATCCTCTATCTGTTTGTCTATCTAGTCTATTGATCCATCAATCTTCTTGCCTATCTATCCTCTATCTGTTTGTCTATCTAGTCTATTGATCCATCAATCTTCTTGCCTATCTATCCTCTATCTGTTTGTCTATCTAGTCTATTGATCCATCAATTTTTTTGCCTATCTATCCTCTATCTGTTTGTCTATCTAGTCTATTGATCCATCAATCTTCTTGCCTATCTATCCTCTATCTGTTTGTCTATCTAGTCTATTGATCCATCAATTTTTTTGCCTATCTATCCTCTATCTGTTTGTCTATCTAGTCTATTGATCCATCAATCTTCTTGCCTATCTATCCTCTATCTGTTTATCTATCTATATCTATATATAAATCTTTTTACACACCTATCTTCTGCCTGTCTATCTATCTACATCTATCTATATAGCTATCCTCTCTCTCTCTCTCTCTCTCTCTCTCTCTCTCTCTCTCTCTCTCTCTCTCTCTCTCTCTCTCTCTATATATATATATATATATATATATATATATATAATTATGTGTGTGTGTGCGTGTGTGTATACATACATATATATATATATATATATATATATATATATATATATATATATATATTTCATTGTTCCTCTTTAGCTTTTTAATCTGACTTTTTGGAAGTAAAAAATTTAATGAACGCCATAAATTAACTAATTGTTAGATTTGACTATAAGCGAGCAAAGCCTGCTAAACTTTAAACGTTAATTGGAAAGTCTCACATGCTTTAACGTTAGGATAGGGGTTTTCCTCTAAAGCAATTGCCATAGAGCTGCAATAACTGGAACAGTGTCCTTGGTCCATTTGTCCGTCTTTCAAAACATAATTATCTTTTTATGTTTTACATAGTTTATGATCTGTTTCATTGATTCGTTTCGTATTTCTTGGTGAACACAATCCCTGGACGGACATTTGAGATATATGTGTTTACTATGATAGTTACACATTATATTAGACTGAAATATTGGACTGGTCGCCAGTTATGAAAGAGGAAACTAGAGAGAGTCGGAGAGAAGGAGTAGAAAGGCAGACACATAGAGAACCAAATGCAATAAGAGATATAGATGGTGAGATAGAAAAGGAGAGAATCAGGCCAACGGAGACAAAGTGGCAGTTAAAGAAAAGAATAAAGATAAACTGTACAGTCAGATAGACAGACTGATAGACAGGCAGACCGAGAGAGAAAGAGGGAGAGAGAGAGAAACAGAGAGAGAAAGATAGAGAGAAAGAAGAAAGAGAGAGAGAGAGAGAGAGAGAGAGAGAGAGAGAGAGAGAGAGAGAGAGAGAGAGAGAGAGAGAGAGAGAGAGAGAGAGAGAGAGAGAGAGAGAGAGAGAGAGAGAGAGAGAGGAAAAAACTAAAAACTTTCCTTGATGATGTTCATAACGTCTATGAGGCATAATATCTGAGCACAGCTTGTTTATTATTTCTTTTAGAAAAGAGAGACTACCGCAGCGGTTTGGCTTCAAGTCGGAGAACTCTGGCTTAATCCTCAGACAAACAACGCAGTCAACACAAGCCTGAAATGAAGAAAAAACAAGCACTGGCTTCACATGAAAGGATGGTTGTGGGGAAATGGGGAAATTAAAAAGAAAATGGTTATTTGGTACAGAGGGAAAAATACTGTTATACAGTTTAAATTCATAGATATGTTGGGAAATAAGTGAGTAAATAGGTAGCTAGATAGATAGATGGATGATAGATAAATAGATAGGTAGATAATAGAGGGATAGACGTATTGATAAAGGATGAATGGATAGTTATAGAGATACATGAATTAATAGAGAAAGAACTAGCTAGGTAGCTAGCTAGCTACATAGCTAGATAGATAGATAAAGCGATAGGTAGAGAAATAGTGAGAGAGGTAACAAGTAAAGAAAAAACTTTGCCTTGTTTTGATTGGCAGATTATTCAAGGCAAAAAATGGACAGCAGATAAACATATATGCGAGGCAGTGTGTGTAAGAAAGAGTTTTGTAAAAAAAAAAACGTAATAAGAGAAGGAGGGAGAGCGAAGGAGAGAGGTGTCAAAAAGATATAAGGAGGGACGCAGAGAGAGAAGTCAGAGTAAAAGACAAGTAGGCAGATCGGACAGATAAACAACTGAATTTAAAAGTCACAGAAGGAAGAGAAAGAGAGAGAGAGAGGGGGGGGGAAGAGAGAGAGAGAGAGAGAGAGAGAGAGAGAGAGAGAGAGAGAGAGAGAGAGAGAGAGAGAGAGAGAGAGAGAGAGCGAGAGGGGGACGGGGGTGAGGGGGGGGGGAGAGCGAGAAAGAGAGATATAGCGAGAGCGAGAGAGAGATAGGGAGATAGAGCAAGAGAGAGAGGGGATGAGGAACGGAGGGCGAGAAAGAGAGAGAGAGAGAGAGAGAGAGAGAGAGAGAGAGAGAGAGAGAGAGAGAGAGAGAGAGAAAGCGACAGATAAACAAAACGACTAGCGCATAGAGAAAGAGAATGAGAGATATAACGAAGGAGTGAGACAGACTGAATATTAGGAAAAAAGAAAAGCAGATTTTAGGTAAGCAAACAGAGACAGAAAAGATGTCGCTGATAGCAACAGATGGACAGATTAATACAGCAACTCTAGCCATAGAAGCAGACAGATAAACATAGTATGAGATAGAGAGGTGAAGAAGACTGAAGGTGAATTAGAGAGAGGTAAACATGTCGCACCTCTTTGGAACAAAGCCCGAAGTTTAAGAAAGAAAATTAACGAGTGTTGAGAGAAGGGCAGGGCGATGCTAGCTTGGCACACTTAGTAATGAAAAAAGAGAAGAGTTCGTGGAAAACCCTCTATCTTGCACTTGGCATCACTCCATGGAGATATGTTGACTTGGCAAAAGTCACAAGTCCGTGCCAGTTGTCACAGGAAGCGGCCTTGAAACAAGGCGGCGACACCGCTTCAAATAAACTCTTTGTTTCCTGATCGGGAATAAGAGGGAATTAAGCCTAATTTTAGTGGTGCACATTGAAACGCTATGAGAAATAAATTATAGCCGTGACTTAAAAATAGATTAGGTGTAATGGCATTCTCGACAAGATGGATAAAATAATTGTGGTAACTTGCTACCCAGATGTTATCTGTATAAAACTATGAAAAACCTTGTTGCAGCAGTTAGACCTTGCTAGTGCTCTCTCTGGTGAAGCTGTTAATATTGTTTACTTCAATCTTTATGTGAAGTGACTCTAATATTTTAAAAGAAAACATTGCCAGTCTAAGCAATAGTAACCTGTTCTATTAGAACCAAACTAAAAATTGTTAAGTTGGTGATTGATAGGAAGACACAGGCTCCATTAATTTACATTATAGTTTCTTTAAAAAAAAAACTCTTGTGCTATTTGTACAAGAGGCAGAGCATAACATCGACATAAGTTATATGTTTTCAATTTGTTCGATAAAAAAATATCATGTTGTAGTACTTCGACTACTGACAGTTTAAAAGTTTGCAAATCTTCGTGAAAATATCATTCAAGATGTTGTGGAGATAATCTTGGCTGAGTGAGTACAAATGAAGTATTAATTCATTGATAACGTAAGCATTATTTAATACCTTATTTCGTACAATCCAAATTATTTCTCGATCTTTTGTTAGCACACTATCATGTGGATGCGAGTAAATGCACAGCTAAGAATTCCAGCAAGGCTGTGCATCCCTAGATATCTTTTATTCGGATATTGTGTTTTGGGAGGCTCATTCAATAGATTTTGGAAGTAAAATTGGATTTTTTTCTTGTATTGAAGAAGGACTCTGATCGCTTGATACAAGTGAAGTAAAATAGAACCTTTTTTAGACACAATTATATGCTACCAGATAAGGCAATATAACTACAGATAGAAAAATAGGTATAAAGATTTAACGATCAAATAATAAGTAGAATTATATGAGATTTGCCGAAAAATCAAGGAATAAACAAAAGATATATAGACAGTTTTGTTTGCAGGTAAGCTAGATATATAGGCAGATTATTGAAAGATAGATAGATCGATAAATGAGTAGGCCTAGGTACATTGAAGCACAGATAGATTTAGATTTAGGTAGATAAATGGATGGATAGGTGGATAGATAAATAGATAGGTAAATAAATAGATAGATAGATACATAGAAAGCATGATAGGCAGACGGATAGATAGGTAATGAGAGAGATAGAGAGAGAAAGAAGGACAGATATAGACGGAGAATGAAAGAATTTGCTGAAAGGTGAGAATTAAAAAAACAACAGAATGGTTCTGCTAGAATTGTTAGGTTTTGCTTAGTAGCTGTATTCCGAATTGAATTGATTGTTTTTGTCTTATTTTTTTTCAAGGTTCATCTAGACAGGCATCTATTCTCTTGACTTTCTCTCTCTCTCCACGGCGCCTGGTGGCTCTTTGATACCGCACAGCTGTTTATCATAAAACCCGTTTCAAACTAGGCTGTTCGACGTCCAGCAAGCCCCATAGTTGCTAGCCATATTACATACTCAGCAACAATGTCTCCTCGTAATCTTACGTCTATACTTCTAGCTTTTTTACCCATCGTAATGCCGTCAACCACACAGATTATTCCCACACTCCGATACAACATATTGATCAGGTCCAACAGGCCTACCTTACTTAGACCTCCATTACATATAGCTCATGATAGATCGCTTTTCTGGCACAAGGCTTTTCCTAGAGCAATGGCGCTTCTTTCTGCGCCATGCAAACATGCTCCAAAGCAAGATCGAAAAGTGTATGAACGTCAACCCACACCAAATGTTTCTCTCCGAATGGATGCAAATCCTCTTCATCAATTAGCAGGGTCTAGCAGATTTTACTACAACCTTCATCGGCCCCGTAGTATGTCTTCACGAAATCCTACACATATTTCTAAAGGATACCACAAATTTGTATTTGAAAAGCCTCTAAACAGATTATTACTGCAGACTTTTCCCGAAATGCCGCAGTCACCAAACCTTCAAAGAGAACCACTGTTAAGTTACAGATTTCATGCCAAGAGGGCAGCAGACAACCCACGACTTTTGAAAGAATTTCTTAACGAACTGAGGAGAAACTACCATCAGCCGATGTATCATGAGATTCCACCTGTATCCCTGTATTGGAACCCACAAAGTGTACATAGGGATAAGCACACTTCTAAAATGGTAAATAATGTACCATTTAGAAAACTCTACCCTTACCCAGAAGAAAACAGTAACGTCTTACCTCTGGTATTACAGCCTACACACCCCACACGAGGAAAGAGTCTGAAATATAGAGCTCTCTCTAGGGAAAGTAAAACAAGAAATGCTGATTTATCTCACAACTATTACAAACGCATAATCGGGAAGCGTAGAAAAAGCGTTTTTCATTTACGTAACCATCGTGTTTTGCCTAAACATTTTAAGAGAAATGATCTATTGAAACAAACCTCTTATCGTGAAATTTATCTCAAGAACATGAAATTAAAGCCAGTTGGAATGCGCAAAAGAAAGCCTTGGGCATTTTACCCTATACGAAACAGACAGGTTTGGCGTTTACCACAAAAAGAACCAGTGGTACCCAATCACCCCATGCCATACCGAGAGAGATATTTGGAGATGCTTAGACAAAGACGCATCGGTATTCAGTTGAAGTCAACCAACAAAAATCTGAGAAAAAAGCATCGAATCGTATCACCACATCAAGCTCTAAAACCAAAACGAGGACTTGGCATGCCAATGAAACTCCAAGGAAGGCAAAACAAACCACAAAGAAATAAATCGTCACGGTTTTTGTTAAAAAGGACAAATGATAACACCCATCCAGATTTTACCTTGCTACAAAAAAGTCGTCGGCAGAAGTTTAGTGTACCTAAACATACGACTAACAAGCAAATCCACCACAGTGATTTGCAAGACAGATATCTTGGGCCCTCCAAGTCAAAGTATTTACACCTACCATACGGAGACAGAAATAACAAAACTCGGCAACGTCTTCGGGCGCTCCTCAGAAGCATAGATTGGAAAAAGATCGAAAAAGATTGTTGGCAAAATAGTGGTTTCAATAAACATTCCAAATGGTGCCAACGTTTGACAAAGTTACAAAGTCAAAGATCGATGACAACACTGAAACCTGAAGAGTTGCCAAACATCTTTCGAAAGACGACGTTGTTGTCGCCATTTTTTCTACAAGTCACTACAGCGGTGACAGTAACAGAGAGCAGATCTGGGATGACTAGCGAACTCGCTAGATCTACCCCAGCAACAGAGTCACCGAGCCTGACTTCCACCGTTCTCATCAGTGATAAAAACAGCAACCCGCAGACTCCTAGTTACAAACAATGGCTCAAAGGTAGGTAGCACTAAGAATAATTAACTGCCTTTGTAAAAATCCAAATCTATGTACAGATTTTTCTTTCTTTTTTTTGAAATATGCATCAATAACTGTGAGGCTAAGAATTCTGGCAAGACAGCACACTTTCATGCATTTAATGCGAAAATTCGCTGCTTTCTAATAAGCGTTTAATAACATCTAAAAACAGATTGGGGTAGTACAGAATTAGCCGATTTCCTTTATTGCTGATTTATTGAACTTTGCTATCAATCACTTAGACTCCCAGTTTAGCTATATCTGCGTGTGTGTGTGTGTATGTATGTTGCAGAGAGCCAGCACTATCATAGGTTCAAATCGCGCTTGAATTATATACATATATCTTGATAAGCCGTAACAAAATTCAAATACCATCATAAACTACTCAGTTATTTTTTCGGACAAAGACGACAATTATATAATGCAGGCCTCGTTAAAACAATCATTCCTTAATTCCCCCGTTTTTTTCCCTTGTTTTGTTCTGGCTTTGTTTATTTTTTTATTTAAAAAATTGATTAAAAATGCTTTGAAACAAATACAATCTGGTGACGCTTAAAGAAATATATTCATATTCTAAAATTGATTATGTCAAACTTTAAGAAAGATGTACTTTCCATGGCTGGTTGAAAATAAGAAAAAAAAAAAAAAGAAAAAAAAACATGTGAGAAAGAGAATGAATTCAACGAATAGGTTGAAATGTTAGGACAAAAACAAGTATTGTCATCTCTCTAAATATCATTGCCAAGTGGATTTCTATTTTGATTTCTATAACTAAGAATGGTGGTTAAATTGGTTAGACGAGATCAATATCTTCCACTAAAAAAGCATGTGCGTGAATTCAATATTGGATTTCCAGATAAGTTTAGAATGAAAGGAAGAAATTCCAAAAGGTTGAGATGCGAAAAGATAAGAAAACAAGAGAAAGAGAGAGAGAGAGAGAGAGAGAGAGAGAGAGAGAGAGAGAGAGAGAGAGAGAGAGAGAGAGAGATATAACGAGAACAATTATAAAAAAATAATGTATTGAAATAAGAGACAGAAAGAGTGAGTAACGTACATAAATTGAGGAACTACAGAAATAAAGAATGGAGAAAAAGACAGTATGAAAGTATTCTTTATTCAGCATTTGGGAATCAAAGGCAACACGTTTCACCAAATTAAGCCTAGATTTTATAGCTTAGCTTTTATATTCAGTATTCCCGGTTAATCGGTTAATCCATACTAACAGATCAAAACTTGGAAATATCAGTCCCAAATCAGGATGTCGAGTTTCTTTTTAAGGGAAAGGAATGTCCTAAAGTCATCTTCAAAGAGGTAGCATAGCTCCTCAAATGCCCCAGTTCTCCAATCCATGCGACCTTCAGCTCTGTTGATGCTGGGATCAGCGCTTTCTTGGCATCTCAGCGCGACTGTGGTTTACTGGCTCCCCCCCCCCTCATTCCTTTTAACCCACGAAATCGGAATTCACAAAGAGTTTCAGACCTGATAGTTTTTAACATCCGAAGAGTGCTATGAAAAGGGCAGTTTGATCTTGAATGTCTGGAGCTTTTAACTTTTACTGAAACTTAGTGAAAAAATAGCAGACTTGACAAACTGTTTGTGAGGATGATTACAATGGGAGAGAAATGTTTACAAAATTGTTTCTTTGACTATCTTCTTTTCTAACAGTTTACATGGGACAGCGTTGATCTATTCAAGATATCAAAGCAATTAAACACGTTTGATTTTCTTGCTAAAACTGATAATGGAAAAATTCTGAACAATACTTATATATAGTGCGGACATTTTTTAAAGATAAATACTCCGTGACATTCAAAATTAATTATGGAATTAAAGGACCGGTGGCCCCAGTAAGAATTGCGTACAAACAACATAATACATAGCAGCTAACGAACGTCAGAAAGCTATTTTGCATTCATGAGTACGGTCCTTTACCGAAAACTCCCATGCTCCACGTGAACAACAACAACAACAAAAAAATGAAGTTCATATCATTCAGTATGTTGAAACTTTTGTATCGAGGTCTAAAAATATTTTGCGTAAAACAGTTATAGTTACTTAATACATTTTGAAATGATTTTTTATTCGAACAAAAAGTTGATTTTTCTATCATGTTTATATTCTTTTTGTGAGTCCAGTCTCTGTATAAAAGACTAAGGGTCGTAAAAATATAGATCGACATTCTTAGAATCGTACTTTCTCTTGATATGCAAGGGACTAATTTTCAGGTACAGGAAAGCAACCATTTATGTTCTTTCCTTAAATGTTTAAATATTATATTAAATGCTTTTTAGAAGACTAAATTCCTGCAAAAAAGTGCACGAAGGTGCACTGTCATGTGGGAATTCATAGCTGTGCATTTATTCTAAACTCTGCATACCTTTAGATTTGAATTAAAAAAAAAATAATAGCTAACCATTACCATTCAAACCAATTCAGGATAAGCTCACTGCTATAAATTTAGTTATGAAGGGAAGATATCTCAAATTTTCACATTTAAAATACACAAGTTACGCAAAAAAAAATTTCTTGTGCTGCAAATTGTAATCTTACTTAACTACAACTTAGGATAAGACTGCATCAATTTTAATAATATTCATACATCGTGGTTCCTGATGCCCCTGCGCTATATATTTTATTATATATTTCATGAACTTGTCCGAAACAAAACTTTTCCTCAGATGTCATTTAAATTCGTTTTTCTTAGTCACATTAAATGTAACATCACTGAAATAGAGTGTAACATTAAATCAAAAGCTTAGCTTTGTGGCGATAGTTTCTTTGAAATTCTTTTTGTCAAAACAAACAAACAAACAAAAAAAAAAAAACCAACATTGTAGCGTGCTAAACTTTGTACCAATATTGATGAAAAGACTGGTTGCTGAAAAAAGGAGAGAAACGAAGAGTAAAAAAGAATAAGTAACAGGGATTTCAGCTATTAGATTATAGCGTCATCTAACTACTTTTTTTTCTTCTTTTCTGGCTTCTTCTATTTTGCATTGATAATTCAAAACTTTCAAACCTTTTCTTTCGTTCTATTATCACCTTTCGTGCTTTTCATTAAAATAAGAGTACTAGAGATAAAGAAAGAGAGAGAGAGAGAGAGAGAGAGAGAGAGAGAGAGAGAGAGAGAGAGAGGTGAGGATTTAGAGACAAAGAAAGAATATTTGAGAAACGTTTTTCACAATGTACGACTTTCCTTTTTTTCCTTTTTAGAATTATTAACTTACATCTACTATCATTGAATGATATTTTTACATGTTGATTTCCTTTTACAATTTTTACATAAACAATTTCAAATTTTTTACTTCCTAATTTACCCACCAATCCAACCTATGATCCGCTACCTAATCTTAGACTTGAGGTTGATTTTTTTTTTAATAACTAGTTTATTATACTCCGCACTTGTCATCAAAGCGGATAACTGCGCACGCATTAACACATCAAACCATTTAAAATATGTTAAAAATATATTATTTGGGTGCAAAGAATGAAACAGCGGTTTAATCAGAAAGACAAATCACTTCGTGCATTTTGATATTATAGAATTTTTTTAATAATTCTGCTTCCCAAAGAAAACGCTAAAGTCATGTTGTTTCCAACAGAACGGTGCGGTATAACGGCGAGTCCTTTTATAATTGGTGGCCGAAATTCTCCTCAAGGAAGATGGGCGTGGCAAGTGTCACTCCAGATTGTGACGTCAGTGTTACCGTGGCACAGGTGCGGAGGTGTTCTCATCCATCCGAGGTGGGTGCTGACCGCAGCGCACTGCATGGAGGGGTAAGTTTGATCAGTTCCACATCTCGGCATCTTGCGGGAAATATAGCAGGGGACAAGTTTTGAAAACATTGCTTTCCACAGCAGCGCAAGGAAGATTTCTAAATTCTCTTACGGGAATATACACTCCTTCCGGAAAATCGATTTTACGGCTGCTTTCTGATTTCCTGTTGTCACTGCAATGAGAATAGATTGATACAGTCTATTTTGTTCTAATGCCAGCAATAGACTTGATTAGTTAGGTCACAAATAGTTTCAAGTGACAGGTAAAGTGTAAAATCCCTCTTGTCTTTATGATTTTATTGTTTCATCAAACTGGTGTTTGATACATTTTTTGGGGGGGTCAGCTTAAGTGATATTGTGATACGGTTAATGGCTCAGAGATATTCTAATATAAAAGAGCCTCACTATCTTTGATCTTAATCGATGAATTTTACTAATAGCCAGAAAAACGTGATAAATATAATTATAAGTAATTGCATAATTTTTTTTATAAACATTTCAGTCATTAAAAGCCTTGAAGAAAAATTAGAACCAGGCAGTATACATTATTATATTCTACACTAGGAAAAGTAATCTGATAGATATTTCTTCCTAGTGCTCCAAGTGTAATACGTGTCATTTCTTTATCAAATGACAGAAATAATGATGCAAACCATCATTAATAAATTGACAACAGTTTACCACACTTCGTGCATTTTTACTTTCCTCTATCCACAGACGTTTCTATGGTGATGTCACCAACTGGAGAGTTGTAATGGCGGACCACAACCTAGATGTTGTATCTGGAGATGAAGTCTACAGGAAGATAACCCGCATTATTAGCGTATGTCTGTCGTGTTTTCTTGTTTTGTTTGTGTTGACTGCGTAAGCCACCATGATTATAAACACAGATTTGGACGGTTTTATCTTTCAAAAAACCCCGAGATTTGCGTGAAAATTTATATTATATTTGTGAGGTGGCCTGGGATTTTCAGGCTCATGTCGGAAAATATTGTTTTGCACTATTGGGTTTCAAACATAAATAATCAATTTTTCAAGGTTTCCCCCTTTTTTAGCTTCTTATGAACTATCAATGATTTTTCTATCTTGTCAAAAAGTGTGAAAGACTAAAAAAATCTTTAAATATGCTTTTATGGTGTTTTTGTGAAGATAACTTGCAACCCTGCATCAAACTTTCCCTAACTTTAAACACGTTTTTCTCAGTTGCTCATTCCCCAGCCTTGTGTTAAGTTTTAAGTCACATCTCAGCCAAATACTAATATATTATAAAAATTTCAACTGTTTTATGCAGGGAATTGGATGGGCTTTCAAAAAATATGAAAATCACAAGTTAGTCTTTGAGAGTGAAAATTGCAGGCCACCTCACATTTGTGACATTCATGTAAAATCAAAAAACATAAATTGAAGACTTCTCTTTTAAAGGTCCAAGCAGGAAACGATTGTAATCTTTACATATGGTTTATAAACACAATGTTCTGTCAGATAACTAAAAAAATCTGCATAAAATTGTGCTGAAACGACAATGTCTTTGCTTCTTAATTTTCCAGCCATAGAGCTCTGTTGTTGATGCTGTTCATATTGATCTTTTCTATAAGCTAATGGATAGTAAAATATTGGCGTGGCGCACCATATCTTATGCTGTTCATATTGATCTTTTCTATAAGCTAATGGATAGTAAAATATTGACGTGGCGCACCATATCTTATGCTGTTCATATTGATCTTTTCTATAAGCTAATGGATAGTAAAATATTGACGTGGCGCACCATATCTTATGCTGTTCATATTGATCTTTTCTATAAGCTAATGGATAGTAAAATATTGGCGTGGCGCACCATATCTCATGCTGTTCATATTGATCTTTTCTATAAGCTAATGGATAGTAAAATATTGGCGTGGCGAACCATATCTTATGCTGTTCATATTGATCTTTTCTATAAGCTAATGGATAGTAAAATATTGACGTGGCGCACCATATCTTATGCTGTTCATATTGATCTTTTCTATAAGCTAATGGATAGTAAAATATTGACGTGGCGCACCATATCTTATGCTGTTCATATTGATCTTTTCTATAAGCTAATGGATAGTAAAATATTGACGTGGCGCACCATATCTTATGCTGTTCATATTGATCTTTTCTATAAGCTAATGGATAGTAAAATATTGACGTGGCGCACCATATCTTATGCTGTTCATATTGATCTTTTCTATAAGCTAATGGATAGTAAAATATTGACGTGGCGCACCATATCTTATGCTGACCACTCTAAACTGCGATAACGTCAGTGTTGTCCTCTTCAAAAGTTTGAAATAGCTTGATATTCCTTAGTTAATTTAACTGTGTGCAGATTTATTTCTTTTATTTCTAAATTGTTTAAAGTAACTATTATAGCTAAAATCCTTAAATCCTCAGCATCCCGGTTATGTCCAAACCAGCAACTTCCCAAACGATGTGGCCTTGTTAGAGCTGGACTCTCCTGTAGACATTGCTGCTGGTGATATCCAAGTGGCATGTCTACCAGAAATCGATTTTGACCTTTCACCCGGAACTGAATGCTGGATTAGCGGTTGGGGCGAAACCCGAGGTGACATATTGTTTTTTTATGGTCTATAAATTAGATATTGTATGAGTTTATTATCAAAACAATAAAATAAATGAAAAGTGATATTTGGCAGTCAAAGTAATATTTGTCCAGAATTTAAGGGCAAGATGGAATAAGTAGAGAAGGAAGTATCCTAAAACATATGAAATCATGTTGTTTCAAGCTGCAGATTTTATTTCATTAAAGAAAAAAAAGCCATCCGGTTGCATAGATATTTAAAATAAGTCATCACAGTTTTATAGTTATACACTGTATTTAAAAGAAAGTATTCCATGATAGCATCTTCGCCTCTGATCCCAGCTATCCTCATTCCGCTTTCACAGCTTAAACCAATATCAAAACTCTTTTGATTCAACGTCTTTGGTGTTTCTATGTCTTTAATGGGGTAGTTCATATTATTCTTATAATTTTTATTATTATTATTTTACACATGACCAAAAAAAAACATCGTTTTTTTATTGTAAGAAATAGTAACGCGTAATATCATTCTTAAACTTATGTTTCGCACATTTAAACTTAAATCCTCTAAAAACTCGAAATTCCATTAAAACAATAATTGTTTGAATATTCCATCGAATTAGGCACCGGTGGTCAAGAGGGGATGATGAACGAGCTGAGCTTGAAGGTGATCGACACTGGGCGGTGCCGGGCAATGTGGGATCGAGTGGACATCGCCGTACTGGACACTCAAGTTTGTTTGGGTGACGGTGTCACTGGGGCGTGTTATGTAAGGGTTTCCAACATACTTCTGATAATTTGTCTAATGCGCTTAATTTGATTATGGATGGTGAAAATCTACATTGCATATCCACTCTGAAACGGGCTAGTGTTTAGAAATCTGGAGACCTTTTTTGGGTTAAAACCAGGATACTGTTGGAACTTTTGTTGTGCAAACAGCTGTTATTTTTTACATCTACATACATTATCCGCTATACGGGTTCATTTTGATTTTGACGTATCGTGTAAACTTTTAAATAAATCGTTAACAAGACTGCCAATAGGCGTTATTTTCAGTCTTTCTCCTGCCCAATCTTTTATTTATTCTATGTTATTTTTGCCATATGTACACACCTTGCCAACCATTTTTACGCAGTGAGACAGAACCAGTCACAAATGGGAGTTATAACATAGTGAGAATTTTGTATCGCAGCTCATTTAATTCTCTGCCCTTGACGGAGTAAAACTATTCAAGCTGTAACTTTTTTGCATAGAGGGGTAAATATCTTAACTTAAATTGTATAGAAAAAAAAATTGAAAAAAAAATTCAGTTTATGGTGGGTTTTAGATTTTAAAAGTTGAAAAACTCCTGCGAGAACTTTCCACATTTCAATGTTTTTATCACTTGAAATGAGTGGCCAGACACATCGTTTTGAGACCAACCAACCAACCAATTCCAACATATCAATCCAACTTTTGTTATCCCCTCCAGCCAATTCGTTTCTTTTGTTTTTCTCAACTGCAAAAACTGAAGGTTTCAATTTAAAAACAACCAAACTCCTGAACAAATCAACTTGCCGCCTCAAACTCTTTGTTTCCTGCAACCTCCATACAATCCTATATCTTCATATCTCTTGATTCTTCCCCCCAGGGTGACAGCGGTGGCCCGCTTATGTGTGAGCGCCAGGGTCGAGTGTTTGTGGCAGGCGTCATGTCGTGGCTTGTGAGGAACTGTTCGGGTCCAGACTTCCCCAACGTCTTCACGCGTCTGCCCAGCTACCTGGACTGGCTGGATGAGCAGCTGAGCTTCTACCAGGACGGCTGGGGGACTTAGCTCACGGATCACTTATTGCTATAAATAGTTTTTTTTATTGATTTTGTAATTATTATTATTATCATTATTATTATTATTATTATTATTATTATTATTATTATTATTATTATTATTATTATTATTATTATTATTATTATTTTCCTCTCCATCATCATCATTATCATCATTCTCGTGATGTAGGTAAGCATGTAAGAGGAGTTGATGAAAGGCTCACTAGCAGATGTGTGTCGAAGAAAATCTAGAGCATATTACTTTTACAAAGCTGTCTGTCAAGGGTTTAGATCCAAAATAGAGTAAGAGCTTGATTACCTAAAATTTGAAAACCCGGAGACGTAACGGAAAAACAAAAAAGCTGTTGAAATCAGCAAACGAGAAATACAAGATCGGCGGTAAATTGACAGCAGGGCGACATGGAATTAATTAAGCTCCAGTTCATAGATTCGTTACAAGAAACAAAATGTGGTGTGAACCTTTATTTTGTATTTTGAATTCAGAAGATTTTATGTTATATATTTTTTTTAGTTTTATATTAACTTCAGATAAACCAGTCTTACATTTATAGAATAATATAATCTCTGCATCGATAACATTTTTGCTTCCTTGTTTTAACCTCGACTCTCAATGCACTAAATTTGTTTACATTTTTTCAAAGTACATTTTTCAGTAAATGAAAGTGAAATAAATTCATTACTATTTTTATTAACCGCAAATTGTTCTTAGGTAGGCTAGAGAATGTTTTTTAGCTCTCTTTGAATGGTTTGCGTTGAATGAAAGATTTGATTCATTCCAGTGAAATTGATAGTATTATTAATTTTCTTCTTTATCCTACGTTCTTTTTTATTTTATCTTAAATTATGTAAGTGGTTGGATTTTATCTAAATAGTTCACATGTGGCACAAAAAATGATATCCTGATAAAGGTTGTAACATCCCCCTTGAAAACTCTAAAAATGAGGGGATATTAATAATCTAAGAACTACTGTCTATATAAACAACTTAGAATTCTTTACTGTTCATGAATTTCATTACCTTTTTTTATCTTTATCTTCTTATTATATGAATTATATGGTTTATAAGTCTGAGCTGTCCTCTCTTCCTGTTTGACTATATCTTTGTCTCCTTTTTCTTCTTCTGCTTCCTCCTCCTCTTCTTCTTCTTCTTCTTCTTCTTCTTCTTCTTCTTCTTCTTCTTCTTCTTCTTCTTCTTCTTCTTCTTCTTCTTCTTCTTCTTCTTCTTCTTCTTCTTCTTCTTCTTCTTCTTCTTCTTCTTTTCTTCTTCTTCTTCTTCTTCTTCTTCTTCTTCTTCTTCTTCTTCTTCTTCTTCTTCTTCTATCTTCTTCTTCTAGCTTCGATCAGGTAACAAAGCTTGCTGTCAGTTCTTCTTCTTCTTCTTCTTCTTCTTCTTCTTCTTCTTCTTCTTCTTCTTCTGGAATCTTCTTCTTCTTCTTCTTCTTCTTCTTCTTCAGGGAGTTCTTCTTCTTTTTCTTCGTCTTCTTCTTCTTCTTCTTCTTCTTCTTCTTCTTCTTCTTCTTCTTCTTCTTCTTCTTCTTCTTCTTCTTCTTCTTTGTCTTCTTCTTTGTCTTCGTCTTCTTCTTCTGTCTTCTTTTCTTTAATTATGTTTTAGACTATCTCTCACATTTTCCCTATTTATTATCTATCTATCTATCTATCTATCTATCTATCTATCTATCTATCTATCTATCTATCTATCTATCTATCTAAAATACATTTTTATCGACCTGTGTGTCTTTTCACCTCTTTGTCTAGCTCAACTGCTTTCATAAGAGCACCATACCTTTATTGTAAGTTACGTCAATAACTTTTTCTGCTCTTTTAACCACTTAAAAATTTCAAAAAAATATATTATTTTGTATGATGGATTATTGCATTTTTTTGTCTCTAAGTAATATATGATTTTTATTTGTTATTTTCACTGGCCTTGACTTTGTAATATACTCTTGTACAACGAAAGATTAATGTTTCGTCATTTTTACCTTTCTACCACTTAAATCTACTAATTTTAATTCTCTGATGCATTATCACCATCATCATCATCATCATCATCATCATCATCATCATCATCATCATCATCAACATCATCAACATCATCATCATCATCATCATCATCATCATCATCATCATCATCATCATCATCATCATCATCATCATCATCATCATCATCATCATCATCATCATCATCATCCTAACCTTTCTTGAGCCATGCTTGTCAGAGGTCTCGAGAAGTATGTCTTCATAACTCAAAACCTCAGCTTTAATCAATTTTGTTATTTCATATATCGTCACTAAAGAACTCATACTAATTGGCTTTATTCCTAGACCTTTTATGTACATTGAAGGAATCTAAGTTAAGTTTGGCATGTGCAAAAATATGATTACTTAGACGAGTGAAGAGCGGGCCTTGATATTTCCATGTGGCAACTGAGACCCGTTCACATAACAATGCGGCATTAACGTTTTTGCATTAATTGGAAAGATACATAATCTTTGCTCACGTTTTGTCAGTTTTCCATAAATTATTATTCTACAGAAATCTTGTGTAAAAGTTCGTTTGTGATTTAATATGGGTCGTGCTTGTCCTAACTACTACTGTATTTTTCTCTATTTTTTTTTTTTTTTGAAATTTATGTTTTTTAAAGTAATGCTATTGATAATTTGACAATAATTTATCTGGATTTGTATTAAAATATGATTTCTGATACATGTCGTCGGGGTTATGTGAATTCATTTTGAGATGCTTCATTTCTCTTTTAACGTCCCTTAAAATCCTCCAACAATCGTATACAGAGGGGCTTTTACTCATTACCTGCTGCCTTGAATATTATCTTAATTATCGAAAGATTTGAGTAGAGTTCCAGCTGTTGCTCTGTTTGGATAAAACTTTCTGCAAACACAAAAGTAGAACCGCTCAGAAAGATAAATCATGCAAGCGGATTAACGAATGGAACAAAGTTGTGTTTAAATTCTAAGTGTTTTATTAAATCTACGTCTGTAATATAAAGATAGGTCATTCAAATTTTCCTTTAGTAAGTCAGTGATGATGTCTTCAATTAAGAAGGCTCTTCAAAATAAATGAGTAAAAAGGCATCCACAGGATGCAAAATAAGTCTAAGATAGTAGATCAATTTGTCGTTATGTTTAATCACTAATATTACAATCTAATCCAACGATTCTTCTTTCTCATAATGTTTTAGAAAGAGTTTATAATCAATAAAAAATATTTGAGCATTTTCTTGGTCATTGAATTAGTCTTGCCAACAATATTGAGTTTATTGAGTGTTAGAATTAAATTATTTATCGGCATAATTCAACTAGACGTACATCAAAATATTTCGTTAACAGTTAAAGTGGAATCTGGATAAAGTCAACACCTCAAGACCGAAAGGAATAAGTTGACATTGAGCAAGAAATGACTTTAACTATTGCAAATTTAGAAAGAAATACAAAACAGGACTGCCAAACAGTGTTGACTTAAAGCAAAAGTTTCCCTTGAAGGTGTTGACTTTAAGTGCAATCATCTTCAAGTGTTTGGTAGCATAAAATTGATCAAGAATATCAAAACCATCTCTTCTAGTATCTGATATGTCCATACAGTTAGATACATCATGTGTATTAAAACAAATCTTTCAACATAGCTTATTTTATTAGGCATATTTAAATGTTTTTTTAGATCATTAAATTGCCATGGTTTTATTTATTCAGTGAATTAAAACATTTTGCTTTGTTGATGAAAAACTTATAGAGTACATCAATACCTTCACAAGAGTCATCAATTTTTTTGTACATTTAACTTCATCATCACTTAATAAATTTGAAAAAGTTCTCTTGGTCATTAAAATGCTTACACAGTCTATTTGATTAAGTTTGTTTTAAAAACAAAATCCTCAAGTTGATATTGCGATGAAAGTTATCAAATATATTTCGATCATTCTGTAAAAAAAAATTTCAAAAGAATTAAGCTGATCGTAACGATTTTCAATAGGTTATTTTTTTTTTTCATTTAACTTAGGGCATGACTGAAATTATCAAACGAATTTAGGCCCATCTTGTGGATCAGTAAGCTGTCTACCTGATACAAATGATCATTTTTTTTTTTCAAACGATAATTCTTTCTCATTGGTGACAGGAATTTAAAAAAAAATGTTTTTTTTTTGGTTATTGTTTGTTTGTGTTTGTCAGGGCTTGCGGTTTCTTTGATCGATTGTTTTTTTCCGTAATTTCTAATGTTTTGGGGGAATATAACTTCTTGACCATTTATTTGAAGACACTAAAATGTTTACCTATCAATTCTCTCTAACCTTGTCTCTCAGTAATACCAAAAACCGTGTTGCAAAATTTAAAAAAAGGCACGTAGTAGAAAAGAGCAAATCTGCACATTCTGCTGATGCGCTCTGAGATTTTTGGCTTTTGGCGATAAATTGATGTGCCATCTGGCTCGATCCACGCCATCTGTGGGGGTTACTTGGGTTCTCGGAGGAATAAAAGCGCCACTGTGCCTTGACAAAGATGCATAAATCATAAGGTAATATTAATAATGCGAACCTCAAAAATTTAAAAAAAAAAAAAAAAAAATCATAAAACAGTCATATGCGAAGCAAATGCGTAAAGATAACTCATACACAAAAATGAAAAATAAAAACAAAACAAAAAAAAACTGAAAAACGCGGAGCGAAATTTTTGGACCTCATGATGAGAAGAGAAAATATTTCGAGATGACTGGAGTAATGGACAGAAAGAAAATAGAAAGTGGTAGACGAATGAGCAAAGATTGGCAAAGTCGATTGACATGGAAAATATTGAAAGGATACCAGAGATTCATGCGTGTAGAAAGCAGTTTTCGCCAACGCTTCACAACATAATACTAGTTCCAGATGACCATAATGTTGATGCTAAAGACGATGATGATGATGATGATGATGATGATGATGATGATGATGATGATGATGAAAATGTTGATGAATTTAATAGTTATGGCGTATTTTTACACTGCCACTGCACTGATATTAGTGTAAGTGCCCTCAACTTTAAACCGTTTCCAGCTAGGTCTCAAGAACCAATGTCCGCTCAAAAAGATAAATCCTGGGGTGCTCAGTCGCAGAGCGTAGAATGGACAATTATGAGGATTCGTTGATTGAATTTTAGCCTCTGCATTCTGGGTCAGGTCCAGTCTGAACATCAGCCTTATCTGTGTTCTGGCGGGGGCTCTGGGATTATCTTGCTAGAGTGGTAGCAAACAATGCGATGCTATTGCACTTGGTCGCTGCTTATATTTACTGAAAAAGGCATTTGTATTTCCCATATATATTTACTGAAAAAGGCATTTGTATTTCCCATATATATTTACTGAAAAAGGCATTTGTATTTCCCATATCTGTGAGGATCAGTAAAATTGTTGCAGCATTGAAAATATTATCGTCTATTAGGGTGTATAAACGCTCCAGTAATGCTACTATGCATTCCCATGAGTCAAGAAATGGAACGATAAACATGCCTCCGCCACTGCTATATTGCTGTGATAAGCTTTATAATTCTAAGGTCAATTTGTATTAAGTAAGGTGATTTTAATACACTAAGATAATGGCAAAAGATTTTGGCTAGACGCCTTTTATACGTTACATAACGACAACAAAATAAAACTCACCGAAAAGGTTCACCAAAGCGATGCTGAAGAAAATCCAGAACCAGCCAAAGCTCAGCAGAATGGAGCGGATTATTGGCGGCGATATCAGGTTCAGCACGATCTGAAGATCATCAGAGCCACATTAGAACTTTGCCTTCTCCATAGACCAAATGAATTAGGTTTGAGGTTAAGGATTTCATTATCAAACTGCTAAATATCAATTTTCTAATATGTTCAGTTTTTGGGAATGAAAATGGTTTATATTCTCAGTCAGATTGGTCAGATACATTTGTGACTAGGGTTAATACAGATTCCATGACAAACTGCTTTATATCAATTTTAAAAATGTCCGTTTATAGAAGTGTAAAATTAAAAATTCAGGTCGTATCAAAGAAAAGTCTTGTTATAGTTCTAGCTATAATAATAACGGAGGTGTTAAACCAAATTGAAGTATTAGCCCAAGTGATCTTAGACTGTTAATATTCCTCAGCATTATACGCTATTACCTAACCTTAGGAAAAAAAAACTCATTTGTTATTTAATCGGTTTCTAGAACAATATCCATATTATGGTTAAGTGAATAATCGTTGGGCTGACAAAAAGGTGGATATGCAATCGAACTTTAGGCTGAGCTATTCTTTCGTAGGGTCGTATCTCAACCACCAGGTCTTATTCTTCGAATGTGATATTCCACCATAAATGTAAATCAATGAGGAAACTGCGGATATACGCTAGTTACCTTATGCCTCCCCCCCCCCTCTCTCTCTCTCTCTCTCTGTCTCTCTCTCTGTCTCTGTCTTTGTCTCTCTCTCTCTATCTGTCTCCTTCCCTTCCTCTCTCTCTCTCTCTCTCTCTCTCTCTCTCTCTCTCTCTCTCTGCCTTTATTTCTCTTTCTCTTTCGATCTTTTTTCACCCTATTTTCTATTTAGCTCTTTTTTCACCCTATTTTCTATTTAGCTCTTAATCTATCTGTCATTATTTCTTCTTTCCTCTTTCTCTCTATATCTATATTATTATAACTTATCAATCCTATGCATCTCTCTGCCCATCAATATCTTCCAACACAAACGCTCTATCAAACATCCAAGAACTCTCGTGGCACGAGTGAGATGCTCAACCCGCCCTACCCTACCTGAGCAGTAAGGATGAGGCCGTAGTTCGCCGCATAGTTCTGCTCCCCGAACCACTTGAGCGCCGCCAGGGGAAACAGGATGAAAGCGCCCGTGAGGATGCCTGATATCAGGACCACCCACACCATGTAGAGCCAGGGGCCGCCCTGCAGGCTGAAGTACCAGAAAGCCGAGGTCACGCCTGTCATAGCCGTAAACACTAACAGTGTGAGCTGTAGAAGGGATTTTTTTTTTTTTTTTTTTTGGGGGGAGGGGGGGGGGGGGGAAGGAGAGAAAAGAGAGAATGGTAGAGATAGTAGCAGGTGACGAAATTTTGAAGGGTGCATTGCTTTAGATCATTGATTTTATGTGTCAATAAATATAGCCGAAGAGAAAATATAAACGGCATACAAGTAATGATATATATATAAATATTAAATAGATAGCCAGAGGCAATGGTCAATATCTGAACTCGAAAAGGGAGCGGCTGGACAATTGTAGGATAAAAATTCAGATGTCTTCACAATATTGAGGATGATGATCAAATTATTTTAGGTATTTTAGTCGGTGATATCAAGTGGCAGGATTTCTGACAAAGGCTTAGTAGTGGTTAAAACCCTGGTAGAAACTAAATCAATTTTTAGAAAAGGAAACTTAGGTTAAGTGGTCAAGCTAGGGACAAAATCCTACAACAAAAGAGCTTCTTCATTTTAGAGCTTGGTTGCCATGCCATATATTCACTATGCGCTACCAGGAAACCAATATTAGTTTCGGCTTTCGCATAGAAGCTTTTAGCATAGAGGCTCTTGAAACTACCTTTTTTGTCTTACTTGAGCCTCGGTAATTACAAGTTGAGTTCAATGGTTGTGAAGCTAGAAACATCTCTCGGTGAATATGAAAGGGCTATTAGAATTTATCACAGTCTTTTGCCATTGGGTTCTCTCGCATTTGTATTCTTCTTTTTTTCTTTTTCAGGAAAAGCGCCAGCGGAGTACTGACCAAGATGCACAATAATCAAGAAACCGCGCAGCCCCTACACGCCATGCAGGCTCGTTGCAAACACTGAGATCCCCGGATGTCTATAACTCACCTTGCAGCCCATCCAGTCTGTGGCCAGACCCCACACCAGTCGGGCCAGGGACACTGCGACGGTGGCTATGGTGCCTGTTGTGGTCAGGAAGTGGTCATCGTCTATACTGGTCTGTCCAAACTCCTACAGAGAGCGGAACAGTAAAGTTCCAAAAATCAGTTAGTCAAGCTTCTACTGAGTCAGAGTAACTCAGTTTTACTGTGTAAACTCTGGATTTATTTCCATTTTCTTTAAGAAATGTGAAAAAATTCCATCATACGAAGCACGCAGTGGAAAAATAAACTAAAAGTAAGCGAATTGTGCATTGTTATCATCTATTTCAAGTTGTTTTTAATCGGATATATAAAGATTATGAATCCTGTAAAAAGTACCTTAAAGTGTATTGCTTTAGCTGTCCATTAATTCTAACCTTTATAACAATACATCTTTATATGGATCTATGCATAGATTTGAATTTTTTTTTTTTTAAAGTACGTAACTGTATTTTTCAATATAACGCAAGTTCTTGATCAGATAAGTCTTACTGATATAGCCATAAGGCTTGATGGCTCTTTTTCCTTTTTGTTTTTGACAATTAAGCGAAGAATAATAAATGTCAATAAGTAAAATGTACCTTGTAGTAATTGTTTTTAATGATGTAGCCGTAGTGATTGAAGGCCAGCGCTATCCATAAAATGTAGAAGTCTGGATTTCTCAGCATCTCCCTTGGAGCCTTCTCACAGCTCTCTTCCGCGCTCTTTTCCTCTGTAGCTGTTGTTGTTGTTGATCCTTCATGAAAGAAACAATGATTATAGTCCAGTTGTAAAATGTACCACCAGAATCATTTCACTCTATACAAAGGCACAGTAAATATCCTGAAATTTAATTACATTGGCAATCAGTATGATACGAATCTCCGTTCTCTCTTTTCAAAAGCTATCTTGACTTTTTATACCACGACAAGACAAACAAAATGATGATGTCATAAAAGCATTCATGTTGACATTAAAATATCTATGTAAATTACTTCTGAAGCATATCACTCTCGAAAGTTATTGGGAATTTCAACGACTTGGGTACGATGCTACTCTAAAGGAAAGATTTAGTAATGAAAGCAAAATTCAGATCTTGTCGCGTGAAATGTGGTATAACTGGCCAAAAAAATAAAATTATACGCTGTACCAATCTCGTTAATTCCAACCCCAGTAGCATCATCTTATTTCTTAATTTGAATATGTAAAAAAAAAAATTTGAATTTTTTTAGGAATGGATACAGCCGCTAGTTCTTCTTCTTCTTCTTCTTCTTCTTCTTCTTCTTCTTCTTCTTCTTCTTCTTCTTCTTCTTCTTCTTCTTCTTCTTCTTCTTCTTCTTCTTCTTCTTCTTCTTCTTCTTCTTCTTCTTCTTCTTCTTCTTCTTCTTCTTCTTCTTCTTCTTCTTCTTCTTCTTCTTCTTCTTCTTCTTCTTCTTCTTCTTCTTCTTCTTCTTCTTCTTCTTCTTCTTCTTCTTCTTCTTCTTCTTCTTCTTCTTCTTCTTCTTCTTCTTCTTCTTCTTCTTCTTCTTCTTCTTCTTCTTCTTCTTCTTCTTCTTCTTCTTCTTCTTCTTCTTCTTCTTCTTCTTCTTCTTCTTCTTCTTCTTCTTCTTCTTCTTCTTCTTCTTCTTCTTCTTCTTCTTCTTCTTCTTCTTCTTCTTCTTCTTCTTCTTCTTCTTCTTCTTCTTCTTCTTCTTCTTCTTCTTCTTCTTCTTCTTCTTCTTCTTCTTCTTCTTCTTCTTCTTCTTCTTCTTCTTCTTCTTCTTCTTCTTCTTCTTCTTCTTCTTCTTCTTCTTCTTCTTCTTCTTCTTCTTCTTCTTCTTCTTCTTCTTCTTCTTCTTCTTCTTCTTCTTCTTCTTCTTCTTCTTCTTCTTCTTCTTCTTCTTCTTCTTCTTCTTCTTCTTCTTCTTCTTCTTCTTCTTCTTCTTCTTCTTCTTCTTCTTCTTCTTCTTCTTCTTCTTCTTCTTCTTCTTCTTCTTCTTCTTCTTCTTCTTCTTCTTCTTCTCCTTCTTCTTCTTCTTCTTCTTCTTCTTCTTCTTCTTCTTCTTCTTCTTCTTCTTCTTCTTCTTCTTCTTCTTCTTCTTCTTCTTCTTCTTCTTCTTATTATTATTATTATTATTATTATTATTATTATTATTATTATTATTATCATCATTATTATTATCAATACTTGTCTTTGGGTTTGTGCTCTCCAAGTCAAAGCTATGAATTGATAATTCCAAGTCTTTTTCAGCTTGTCTGGTCTTGACGTATATGCTATTTTCTGTCATTTCAAAGGTTAAGGTTTAGTGTTAAATTTGACGGAAAAACAAAAATTACCATGGCACTGAAACTTGCCAGTAAATCAATTACTGTTTTCACCTGTGCACTACACAAAATGAAGTCACCAGTTTTGACCGACGCTGAATATTCGAAAGGAGTTAGTTTTGTGCCTTTATCTAAAATGTATTAAGATCCTTTTAAACCCTAACTAGAAAGTTATGGATTTTCTCAGAAATGCCTAAATGTGTAATGCAATGCGCGAGTTCATAGCTGCTGATTTAGTTTAGCTTAAATAATAATGGATGTTTAAAAATAATCCAAAAATAGATTTCTCTTTAAAAAACTCAGCTTAACATTCGTATATCATTTAAGCAATTCTCTCTTCGTCTAACCTATCTAATCGCATTCTGAGTATTTTGTTAAGTAACTGATGAGCCAATAAAGGAGAGACGTCTATATCTAATTTTGAATGATTTCATCTTTGTCCAAATACGTTCAGGGTCGGTAATTGTTCACACCTTAAATTATTTTATTCCTTCTTTCACCCGTGCATACTACGGATCCTTGGACTTATATATATATATATATTATATATATATATATATATATATATAGTTGTGCCCAAGAGCTCAATATTTTTTTTTATTCTATAATTTCCAACCTGTTTCCTCAGACCCAGCTTGGTTGTGACCATTCGACCCGTTTATCTCGAGGACAGCGGGCTTATCCCTGCCATTCTGATGGTCTCCTTCTGACACTTGTTGCTGTCCTTGTTGCTCCTGATGCTGATGTGGCTGATGTTGTTGCTTATCCTGAGGTTGCTGTTCTTGTTGAGGTGGTTTAGATTGTTGCTGCTGATGCTTTTGATCTCCATTTGCTTGGTGAACGATTGGGGTCACCTCTTGCATACTAATGTCATCAACCTAAAAAAAAAATTAAAAGATTTCTGGCTACAAATACAACTGAAAGATTTAAAACCAATAATTATGATGACCTCAGAAAACGCAAACAGTTCAACTGAAGATAGAGCAAGTACAATAAAAATATATTGGTTGAATGAATAGTTCTACAAGCCTAGTCCAGCACAAAAGGTGATCTTAGTGCTTTCATAAAGATAAAAAAGGAAACTATTGTTTCATTAATAATGATTATTGATTTTAACAACAGCAATATCAACAGCAGAACCAATGAACAGCAGAGACCAAGACCAATATCGAAGCTTATCTAGGAAAACGGAGCCTGGCTGTTTTATCCAAAACTAAAGTCCAGTCAATAAAGTCGCTTCCAACAAGTTATAAGGACTCACACAAAATAAAATGAGCATCTCAGACTATCGTTAACCTAATTATATTGGGCTTTGTACATGGTCTTTGGACCGGACAATCAGGTTCGAACAGTGGATATTGTTTAGTTCTGTATTTTCCCAATCTATTTAAAGGTCCTTGTAAAGCTCATTATAAAATATTAGGCTATGAATTCAACAAAAAATATGTTTAGAGATACACAACCTAGTAGAAATTCAGAGCGGCCTATTTATTGGAATCTACATTGTATTGAATCTTCAAAGGATATATTAATAAACTAGGGTTTTACAAAATAAGCTTACTATTCTTTTACAAATGTTCGCATGCGCAGGAGATGTCAAAGCTGAATTGCAAGTGAATATTTAAACCTTTTATTTCACATTCTCTTTTCTCATAATTGTTTATTCTGAGTGGCATAAGCCAGAACTTATTTAAGTTAAAAACCTACAAAATTAAGATTATTGCTCCCGTCTCACGAGTTACCCATCAACACCTGAGAGAGACTCAATTTTAAACGTCTGTCGGCTCCTCTGTGTGGGCGTGTCTCCCGGGAGGTTCCCATGAATATTTATGATAAAGCTGTATTTTAATTATACATTCAACCAAAGACAGGCGCATGATCCTAACAGCTGGATGGAATATGATTTGGTTGGTAATAATATCGAGTACCGGACCTACTAGAAACAGTTTTGCAGCATTCAAATTTCATTGTCTAAGGCCATAAAAGAGACTTATAGACGGGAGAGATATGGCAACGGGCTGATTATGATTATTTTGGAATCCAGTTTGACAGACTGGCCTGCGAGTCTGAGAGAGGAAAACGACTTTGAGCGGTGCTCACCTCATCATCCTCGTTTGGCAGCCTTAGTAGGAGGATACCTAGTGTCTGCAGAATGACTGTCAACACCCCGAGAACCAGGAACACCTCGGGCACATTCCGCAGGATGGACGGCTGGTTGAAGTAGCTGTGGGGACCAAAACACAGCACTGATTGTTGACGAGAATAAACTGTACAAGAATAGTTGAAGTATGTATAATTATAATAAGCAGTGCAGTACAATCTCCTCGATGCAATACGATGGTTCGAATTAAGGGCTCCATCAACATAAACTGTATTTTCTCCAACATTAGAAGTCTCGGAAGTAGTCCGATTTTTTAGATGCTTTAACAGGAATTGCATGATGGGCGACATAAAACAGCTGGCACATAATGTTCTCAGATCAATTTTCTGGTCTCAGTTTTTTTCAGTCTAAAACTCAGTGTTCATGACCTCTTCTGTGGAATCGGCATATGAAGTTATCTAAAGTAACACAGTCATCATTTTAAGCTTCGTTTAGCCTCCTGGTTTCAAAATACCCTGAGAGCAATTAATAATATGTTGTGAAGTTTTTCATCGGTAATGTATATTTTCACAAATATAAAAATTGTCTCTTCACTGTTGGTCTTGTGAATAACGAGCTTTGCCGTACTCCCACAAGAATTTTCTACCTCAGTTTTGAACCATGACAAATTTTGAGATGAGCCCTGCCCTGCACAACTTAAGCGAAAAGGGATGAAAGCGCAAAGATATAAAACGTGTGGTTCTTAGCAGTTTTTCTGTACAGCAGAGTTTGGAAGTGGATGCAGATTTTATGTAATAAAAAGAAGAAAATGAAACAATTAATCCCATTATCTTCAAACTCTCAAAGCACAGCTGCATTTATCTTTGTTCATCATCTTACAACACAATTATAAGTACTTCGTTGGGTTAGTTCAAAGTATGAGATGCCCTTCTGTAACCATTTCGAGCATTGCTCAAAATCACACTTACAACTCTACAAAAACTATTGTTTTTCGAGCTTGGCAACAATCTCCTTTCACTAAAAAATGTTAACTTTTTTATCAAAAGATTCAACCAATCTGGCCGATTAATCTCTTAAACCGTTTGATCACGGTGGCCATGACCAAATTTTATCGGCTTAATAATTAAAAAAAAAATTAATAAAAGTCATCCCATATTAAACTTTGTGTAACGCTAGGTATAGGTAATAATGTGGGCGGGGCCAAAAAAAAAAACATATAACTTTATTAGGCGAACTCTACTTTGTTCACAACATTGAAACCTCTCACGCGTCTCCTTACAATAATATTGTAATAGATATTGTCGTTCTCTATGAAGGTCACATCATACATTGATTTCCCCGTTGGCCAAACTTTCAAGCAAGTAAAAACCACTTTTCGCTTGTAAAGGACTTTTAAATATTTCCACAAACACTCACACCTGAGTCACAACACTCAAAACACATGGCTCACGTGGTCCTGACTCCCTGCACATCAGGCCTCTGGTTGTTCGGGTTGATGAGGACTGTGATCAGCTCGTTATAGAAGACGGCCCCGCCCCCAAAACCTGTCATCAGAGCTCCGCTGGCAATGCCCACTCGTCTGGGTAGCCACTGGTAGCAGTGGTAGGGAAAGATTGAGATGGGCGTGGCATAGTGAGCATAGATTGGTCAAATCAACAACAACAAATTAATAAAGAACAAATTTTCTCAATCCTCTAATCCGTTCTTGCCACTGACTTTCTGAACACAAAGCACGCAAAATTAACGTGATTAATTAAAATTTGACTTATATTATGGGGAACACTAAGAATTTTTGTTTTATTTATGTAGGCCTGTTTATTTATTTATTTATTTTTTGTGGGAGAGGGTGTTTTTGTCCTTTTTTTTTTAAATTAAATTGATGTAACATGCTGGTGTTTATAAAAGGCAGTGACAATATTAACCCCCTTAAAAAATTGAAAACAAAATGTGGTTATATAGATTCGGGAACACGCGTATACTTAAAAAGAAACAAAATGAGAGGCAAGATAAAGATAAATAGCAAGAGAGAGATAGATAGATAAAGGCAGACAGAGACAGAGAGAGACAGAGAGACAGAGAGACAGAGAGACAGAGACAGACAGACAAAGACAGAAAGACAGACAAACAGACTTCATACACATGGCCGTAAGACAAGAAATACTATTAGAATACATTTTGGAGATACCTTCTTTGCACATGTATCAACGCTCCCTTTTACTAAAAGCAACGATTAAGAATAAGAAGACACTATCACGCTTTAGTTTTTGTCTCAGAATATCTCTGTTGGTTTAAAATAATTAAAACAGACTTAAGAGTTAAGGACTCTTTGGCTCTCAATGAGCGTTACTTGGTGGGAAACACCTGATTGGTGTAACATGTAGCAGTTAGAAAATATCACGTACTTCAGCCATACTCTTATATTCCAATAATTATGTTCTAAGAATATACAATGACATATAATTTTTACCATTCCTATTGTTTACCAATGTTCAATTTCGCAATTTTTGTTTGGTCTACCCTTATGAGTACAAAATGCCCCACCCTCTCTCTCTCTCTCTCTCTCTCTCTCTCTCTCTCTCTCTCTCTCTCTCTCTCTCTCTCTCTCTCTCTCTCTCTCCACCCCCATCCTCTTCCCACATATAAAAAAAAAAGATTAAATTAGGCAAAACTGTTTTTCTTCCTAAAAAAAAATTTAAAATTCAAACGATTTACAACCAATAATAATTATAGCCGCCATTTCGCATGCTGACCTTTATGACAACAGGCAGAGGCGGCCCATAAGCCAGGCCTGCGCCCATCCCACCCACAGCTCCAAATGTCAAGATGAGAGCCACCATTGAATGCTGAATGGCGAAGTAACTGAGAAACGTGGCGCCGCTGTGGAGAAGAGAATCGCAACAGTTAGGCTGGTCTTACACAAAACATGCGGTGAAGTATGAAACATGGAGCAAGTTAGACCGTTCTCACACAAAACATGCGGTGAAGTATGAAACATGGAGCAAGTTAGGCCGTTCTCACACAAAGCATGCGGTGAAGTATGAAACATGGAGCAAGTTAGGCCGTTCTCACACAAAGCATGCGGTATGAAGAATGAAACACGGAGCAAGTTAGGCCGTTCTCATACAAAGCATGCTGTGTGAAGAATGAAACACGGAGCAAGTTAGGCCGGTCTCCCACAAAGCATGCGGTGTGAAGAATGAAACACGGAGCAAGTTAGGCCGTTCTCACACAAAGCATGCGGTGTGAAGAATGAAACACGGAGCAAGTTAGGCCGTTCTCACACAAAGCATGCGGTGTGAAGAATGAAACACGGAGCAAGTTAGGCCGTTCTCACACAAAGCATGCTGTGTGAGGAATGAAACACGGAGCAAGTTAGGCCGTTCTCACACAAAACATGCTGTGTGAAGAATGAAACACGGAGCAAGTTAGGCCGTTCTCACACAAAACATGCTGTGTGAAGAATGAAACACGGAGCAAGTTAGGCCGTTCTCACACAAAACATGCTGTGTGAAGAATGAAACACGGAGCAAGTTAGGCCGTTCTCACACAAAACATGCTGTGTGAAGAATGAAACACAGAGCAAGTTAAGCCGTTCTCACACAAAGCATGCTGTGTGAAGAATGAAACACGGAGCATGAAATTTTAAACAATTAACCACGGTGCCACGGTGCCACGATGCCTTTCTCCAAGTCCTGAAAGAGAATACTCTGCATACAGAGTCCACTTTGAATTTTTCAGGTAAATTATAGCACAAAACTTGTCTCAAAGTTAGGGGGGCGTTAAACTGCAATATTAAAATCATGCGGAATCTCGATACTCCACACCCAGCGGTATCTTACTGTCTTCGGCTATTTCAGTCAGCAACTTAAGAGTTATTGTTCTTTTGTTGCCACATATTGAGGGTTCAGTCAGAAGGTCGTGGACTACTGACTTTACCAATTCTCTGACACCAACATCAATGGGCATCACGACAGCTTTGTAGCCGTCATCATCTAGCTCTTCGGTCAGGTTCAGGTATTTTTCAATTTGTAGATGTGGGCCTCTTCCGTTCTGTTTTCGTATGGAGTTATTGGCTCCACCGGTATCAGTTGTTGGGAGGAATTTGAATGGATATCGGGCCTTAGTCTTGTTTCTTTAATTATACCGGGGTGACTGTCTCCTTTTAGAAAGTCTGCTGAACCTTCCCAGTCGTCACACCCGAGTAGTGGGCATTTTCTCTGTTTAATTGTCTTGATCGATCATCCGTCTCACTCTGTTGAGAATATCATTGCATTGATCTCAGGGAGGGTGGTCTGTCCTCTAGCTGTGTTTATGATCACAGCGAATGTCTGAGGACCTGTGAGAGGGCGATTCTGTAAGAGCTCAAGACATGCTCTGTAGTCTGTCTGCCTTGGCATAGCGGATAAGTGGGGTCTTGTTTCTTTCACCGAGGTATTAGATGCATCGAAGGGCAAGAAATCACACACTAACCTTATGAGAAAGCTGATCCGATGTGGTGTCCTTTGCCAGATGTCATTCCATGTGAGGGATTTCTGCAGGGCAAAATTCATAATTATCTCAATTACTCCATTGTCCCTGTTGCGGTTGCTGAATGCTTTCAGGACCCTTCTGGAATTTTGACTCTACCGTATCTAGTTGATAAATATGTTTCTTTTCTCTTTCTCCTCTGCTTTGGACCACCACTTTGTTGTAGATGACCCCAGCCCTCTGTGGTTCGTTTGATTTTGACAAATTACCTCTTAAACTTAAGAAATTCTTTGGCTCGGTCTTCGGCTTCGACAACTTTTCATTTCCTACTTGTCTTTATGGTCGGTGGCACTGTCTTCACAAGAGGGTCCTCGGAATCCTCTAGCACAGAGAGTACATTAATTGTCTTCTTCCAAGATGGATTTTAGTAAGAGTTTCAACCTCGCTTTACGGTACTACATTTACATATCTGTGAGGCCCGGAGGTATCCCTAACAATCTCCTAGTGAACTTATTGATCTCAGCCTCTATTTCCTCTACTGTAGTTGAGCAGATCTCCTAGACCAGGAGTAGCCAGACGAGCTAGACCTGTAGGCACAACACTTCGAATTTACCTTGAAGGCCACATCTATCGACGCTAAAAGGCCTTCGGTAGCAAGTTCTGCTGTTTCTAAACCTCTTCCAGCCTTTTTCATGAACGAATCGTACTATCTCTCTATACTCTTAACTGGTTTTTGTCTGATCGTTGGTATCTGAGGATTGACTACTATGAAGTCATCGTAGTATCTATTTTACCTTTCCTTTACATTAGTAACGAAGACAGTATTAGCACTACGCGCAACAAATTTGGTCTAAAAGCGACGTGATACACAACTAGCGGAGACAGCATTTTAACAGCATTACCACGGTCTAAAGATATAGCACAAGCAGCGTTTGTGAGACAATAATACTCTAAGCTAAAAGACTTTCTAATATTAATGTTAAACATTAGCTATATGATCCAAACGAGAACCAAACCATCCGAATCCTCGATAGATGTGCTCAAACCTACGGGTACATGAAGGTAACACAGTATTGTCCAATGTGCTTGTTAAGGATTCTGCCCATATCTTAACGTTTATCAAGTTTAAAAGAAGGATAACCGTGTTTTAAGGCATGTCATGATTCGTGAAATTGGAATCTGAATTACCCTTCGAAAAGATCTGAATGAAAGAGGGATATAGATAGTAATCCCGTATGTCAGATACAATTAAATTACTCACCCGACGGTCATATTTTATATGCAAAACTATACAATTAGAAAAGGTTGGAAAAAGAAAAAACTGTAAAGAATAAACTATCAAACAATAATTATGTGTATACACCTAGATCTGAGTAATTCCGTTTTGTTTATATTTTTTGTGTTTCTGAATGATTCGTGAAAACCCTGAATAAATGAGCAGCTCTTGTGCATTCCTTCACGAGATACAAATTAATTGAAACATAGTGTATGAAGATTTCATGATAGCAAGATCGGCTAAGCTTTGGGTTATTGTCCTATCCAAGCTGGAGTCATCCGACGATGGTTGTGCCTTGGGACATTAAATAATTATACAGTTTTGACTGTCTGATTATGGAATAATATGATGAAAAGTGAGTTAACCTTTAGTAGATGGGCTACATCAATATTGCTTCTCAGAGATATGCCAGAAAAGCTGAAGGAGTATAATTATATCTTTAATTGAGCCCTTCTAAAGGCAAATCTAAACAGGTATGCGATGAGAGTCCCCAGTAAAGTCATCCAATTCTTTGTTGATTTTCTCTACATTTCCAGTACAATAACATATTCTTTGTTCATCTGAGGTGTGTTTTAAAAAAGGCTTTTAACTCGTAGTGTACCTCCGTGGATTTCAAATATAATCTTATTGAATGAATTAGCCTTACCGTCAATTATGGAGATGGATTTGATGAGCTTGAATTAAAGAATATAAGAGCAAAAAAATCTTAGATTTAGAAAATATCAGACCTGTGAACAAGAATGGCAACGATGATGGTTGCGCGGGGTCCGTACTTCTTGCTGAGGTAACCGGATGCCATAGTGGCCAGAGAGAAGGCGATGAAGAACGCGGAGAAAATCCACTGGGGGTCAACGAGATCCGTCTCTGATGGCGTTCGCGAGTGGAAGTACGAGTTGAGGTAGGTCGCAAGGTTTCCTGGCGGTGAGGAAAACAGATGGGGTCAATGGAGGGAGGGTAAGCGGTGGGATATAACCCACTGAATGGCTCATAATTTAGTTTGAATATAAAGAAGGAAAAGATTTGAATTTTAATAAACATTACAATAACCCAAGGCTGAAAAGAGTACACAGGAGACTATCAGTTGCCACATATGAATTGAATAGAATCTAGAGGACGACAAGCTCTAAACATCCCAAAAGATGTTCAGATCTGTATTAACTTACTACTTTTCATTACTCTTTGTAAAATCGATGGTTGGTTTCCAATTTAATAATTATTTAGTGCAGCACTTTTGAATTTATAGTAAAGGCATAGCATAAAATTATTGCAACTTTAAAACTGAGAGGGTGGGAGAAGAGAGAGAGAGTGGAAGAGAGAAAGAGAGAGAGAGAGAGAGAGAGAGAGAGAGAGAGACAGAGAGAGAGAGAGAGAGAGAGAGAGAGAGAGAGAGAGAGAGAGAGAGAGAGAGAGAGAGAGAGAGAGAGAGAGAGAGAGAGAGAGAGAGAAAGGTTGCAGATAAGAAGGAAAACATAAAATCTTCTAATTATTCTTCCAGTGTAATGAGATGAAACGAACAGCAACATAGATATCATATCAACTTTTATGTTAAGCTTTGTGTAATAAAAACACCAAACAAAATT
>JAWDGP010003419.1:92500-125000 GCA_033675545.1 Elysia crispata
CCTGGTCGTATTAACAACCATCAGTAACACATAAATTCACACCCACTTCCACACACGCGAACAATCTATGCGATGAAATTGACAAATGACTTCCAGCTCTTATGCACGCTAATTTGATTAGATCTTTGACTATTGCGGTTGCTCATAAATCAGCACGCATGTTAGCAAATCGAGATTTGACATTGAGAGACCCTAAATTACTGAAAACCTCGTGCATAAAACCCTATTTAACCGTCTGATAATGGTACACATTGTGTAGTTACCACTTCTAAACAATGTATCACAAAAGCTGACCATACGAATGCAAGGTTTTCCCAAAGTTTACGGAGAAAACAAAACACTTTAGCTACTACTGTACAAGACAAAGTAGTTGCGCGACAATTTTTGTAATAGATCTAGTCCCAAATTCACTGAGAGGTTTCAGAAAGAGGAGCAATACCTTGCTATGTCATTATTTCGATGCAGCAATACACATGGGAGTTATATAAGGTTATCTGCATGTTTTTTTATTGCACCCATTTTTCTTTAATACCCCCGCAAAGGTAAATTTTACATAAGGTCGTTACAATTATACTTTATAGTCTTGATAATTATACCCTATTACTCCCACCGTGTTGTGAGAGCTACCGGTACTTACAGTAATAAGGATGGTTAATTAATTTTGTAAAATCCAAAACTGTTTACAATTTTTTTTACAACTTTTATTTTCATGTAGGTTTGAGTGACTGCGGGGCTAAGAATTCCCGCAAGGCAGTGCACTTTTTTGCACTCAATGCGAAAAGTCATAGCTCTCTAATATAATAAGCGTTTAAGAGGTTCTAAAAACAAATTGAAATGTAAAGAATTAGTCCATTTCCTTTTTTAACAATACTCTTACACCTGTATTTGTCTTGCCATCTGCGCTCTGCCCCACAAGTTAATGAAAACACGTTATTCCTTAATTTGTGCTCTGCCCTAACGCTTGGATCCAAGTTTACTTATCTCGATGGATGGCGTTCTAATATGTAAACCATGGCAAACTCAAAATTTCTACTTGTCCCAAATATTTTGCTGATTTTAATCATTGAAACCAAGTGACAACAAAGGTTGCCAAGGAAATTCTAGAGATAGATCTATTTCTTGCATTATTTGCATATGAAGTAGAAGGTTGCTGAATCAAATCTTTGTTGTATATATATATATATATATAAACAGCTCTAAGAAACAAAAGTATCAACATTTTCAGGTCGTTCATTTTTTTTTATATTTACCATCAACATTAATTGTTTAAAAAAATATAGTAAAACTGCATTGTGCTATTTTCTAACAGAGTTGTGAGAAAGTTGTACGAAATAAAATTAATGTGAGTAATCGAACAAAACAGACCGGGTGTAATCAAACTTAGGCTCGGCACTGTCCCGAAGAAAAGAGTCATTACCTCACATAGTTTGACAGTAATCTTTTTTCCCCTCTCTTTTGGTATAAAAATAATCATTCTAAATGATGAAACCAATAAAGGCCAAACTTTTCAAAGCCATTAAGTTTTTATTTTATTTATCATGACCTCGTAAGTTACGATTACGTGACTCGATGCATGTTTTAATTTATATTTATTCTCACATTTCAAATATATTTGTGAACAAAGGTTCGTTTGACTTATATAATCTAGAATATCACAGTGATGATTGTAAACTAAAATATTGACAAGGCAGTTATCAATTTTATTCCCTCCATATTATATCTCTTCCGAATGTTACATTTACACATTTTTTCTTCGATTGACGGGAAATTTACACGAAATTCTATTGTACAGAGAAAATTTAATAAAGCATAATTTTAAAAGAGTTCTGTAATATGTTGACAGTTAGCCATTTCCCAAGCTGTGGTGAAAGAAGAACTGCCATTACCGTGTTGTGAAGATGACACAACCAGTAACTTTTCCCCCCTATATTTGTCCTCTTAGCGCAAAATATTTAGAGTCTCGGAAACATGAACGAAATAATCCTGTCGTTCACCTCAATGAACTCTAAGAGTAGTTTACATACAGCATCAACAAAGTTCTTCACAGAAGCAGAGTATCGCCTGATGAAGAGTAGGGGAAAGAAGGAATATATCATTAGGGGGAAAAGTTCGTAGAAATGGCTTTGTAATTACTATATCATTTACGTCTAAAAAGTGTAGGGTACGAAACTAGTTTAATACCATATGTATAGTTTTCCCTTTACAAACTTACTCATTAATGATTTACCAGTTTTAGTCTATAGAGATATGTATATGATATTCTGTTACAAAGCTAGATATAATTCTTGAATGAATTTTGTTTGATGTTGGTCTGTATAATTTAGAATTTAACTAGGGCTGTTTTTAATGGTTGGTATCATCGAAAAGCCTTTCAATATGTCAGAAAAAAATCACCACTGGCTTAAGAGTGTTACTTTTCCTCTTTCAATCGTCTTCTAGATGAGAAACAAATAGTGGGTGGAAAAAATAGGCAGTGTTTGAATAGCTTAAAATCTTCATCTATTTCACAAGAAAATTCTGTTCGAGTCTAGAGCTAAAAATTTAATGTTGTGTTACGATCACAAGTTCTTTCATGAACTTTCACGTCCGTTTGGCTTTTTTGACTTTTTTCCCTTCCAAAGATCATAGATTTATTGTCCTGATGAATACCATATAGTTTGATGGACCAAGAACAACTTCCATTAATCGGCTGTATAAAAGACACACGCACACACATAATTATATATAATAAGCATTACCCATTCACCACTAATTTCCAGCTTGTTGCAATTCTTCCATTCTTCAATCAAATAGGCGCGGCAGAGAAAGCCAAACCATGGTGGCACAGTGCAATTAATTTAATGGTACCCACCCAATTTTCTGATTGGGTAATAGCATGAGAGGATGCCGATTGGGCCTACCAGGAGTTTTTGACATGTTGGCATTGAGTAGGTCTCATCCGTCTTCACTTTCCCCTGCTGGTAGTGACAGGTTCAGAAGAAGGCCAACGTGGCAAGTGCTGTTGGAAACCATAAAATGCTTGCACGACAGACTAAAACCGAACTTGGCTCGACTCTGATCAGCGTTTTTGTGCTTGTTCGTGTCCAATAATTGTTTTACTATAATTGCTCAGATTTGTTAGCTGCAGGTGTTCTTTTTGTGTACTGTCAAAAATTCATTTATTTGATCGTGCTCTCTCTCTCTCTCTCTCTATCTTATTTCTCTTTCTCTCTGTCTCTCTCTCTCTCTCAACGATGTTGCTAACGTAATGTATGTCGGTGAGTTTTTCTTTTGTGAGTGTATGTGTTAATGTTTCAAGAATTCTAGCAGGTGACTGATGATTGTGGTTGTTATATTTTACTTATGCTACTTTATTCTCATGTAACTTTTATTGTAAATAAACCTTATAATATTTATAATTATCATCGCCATCATCAATATCATCATCATCATCATCATTATGCATATGTGATTATTGTCACTATCCTCGTTATCATGTTTTTTGTTTTTGAAACAAAGTAGAAAACAGTACTCAAAACAGATAGGTTTTCATATCAATGCCGTTTAATTTGTGGCGTAATTGTCTTACCAAGTTAATATTTTTTATGTTGGTATGCGCGGTATATGAAGGGAATGCTAGTTTTAGTAGTCGCTACCAAATATACTTAAAAAGTAAAGATTTCTACTTTTTTCCCATCATTATTCTTTCAGGAAATTCGGAACTTTATTTACAGTTTGACACAACTTTACCAACATGGCACACACTAGATATACGGAAATACATGATGCTATCTGACCCGACAATGATCTGCGCCCAAGCTGTTTCTCTCGACGCTCTTAAACATTTCCCTATTTCACGCATTTTCAACTGATTCTACTTAATAGTCTATTTTCATGTTCTTTTATTTGCTTTTTTCTACAGTTAACATATGATTATGAATCACGCACGTTTCGTTTAAAAAAATTAAAATCTTCTTGAATCCTTTGAAATAAAGTTTCCATGATATGCAAATAAGAAACAGGAAAAATCTTAAAATTTTAAAATCTAGATTGGGAAACTAACAAAGATTCACAGTCGTTGAAACACACGCATCATATTTGATATACTACATTTATTTAACTCGAATGCTGCTAGTTCTCAGTGCTAATGACATAGTTATGGCGAGTTCAGTATGTACATGTATTATTTTGCGCATAACGTAAAACTAGTTCGCATAGACTAATCGTTTTTTGACGCCGAGCTGTCATAGCTTCTTTCTTTTCATCTAGAAGTCTTCTTTTTTAACCCATTCCCATTTTCTTTGGTTTACTTCTTTTTCAATTTTTTCCCCTTCCTCCAGTTTCTTTTTTACAGTATTTTTTCTCTTTCACCCATTTAGTCTTTTTATGCCTTCCCTTGCTTACTACTACTTCATGATCATCACCATCATTTTCATCATCAGAATCATAATAATCATCGTCATCAACAACATCATCATTATCTTCTTCTTCTCCTCCTTCTTCTACTACTACTGCTGCTGCCGCTGCTACTTCTTCTTCGTCTTCATCTTCCTCTAACTACTCTGTTTTTTCGCCTCCTCCTCATCTACGCCCTGACAAGACGAAAGCCATCAAACTGAGTTTTGGATACATAGGATATATTGCGGTTTTGTCCGATGGTAAAGTTAAGAGAGTTTTCGGCGGTGTAAGATGTAGTGGATCTTCTATTGTCATCCTCTCTATTTTCGGAAACTAAGCTTGAGTTTTCCACAGTGGTAACACTACTAGTTCCATCTCCGTCTTGTAATCGAACAATTTCTTCAACACCCTGGCGAACAGGTTAAATGGTGGGAAAATGTAAACGTACTCATCCCACAATTGATAAGGATGTGGGTATATGGACATGTACCTGGGTGAAGCAAAAAAATCTCTTAAACTAAAGGAGTTCCAAATCGTTTGCAAAAAGCTTGAAAGATGTCTACATTACGGGACCATTCCATGTGAATAGATTGTTTACGGTTGAATCCTTCCTTCATGTACAACCAAACTGAAGGAGACACAGCAACACAAAATGCTAAACACAAAAAAAAAATATCGGAAAAAAAAAAATGGGTCAAACACCAAAAGAAAAGCAACATAATTATGTAATTTATGTGTCTAGCATGAGCATGTTTACAACTCAGAGGATATTGCACTTAAATTACCCATCTTAAGCACATATTGAATAACAAAAGAGAATAAAATACAAAGAACAAAAGCAAGTACAAAAAATGCTCCAGTAAAAGGGATCATCACCAGAAACCACACACTTATGACAAAAAATGTATCCCTTCCTTCAATAGGTCCAAATTGTACTCAATTTAAGTACATATATCAAGTTAACACAAAGTGAAACAGTTATAGCAGCACCTATGGTTTATCTAAAAGCAACATTTTGAATTATAGATTATTATACATTTTTTACAAAAAACATGGAGTACATAAAAAAAATCTAAAAATTTTGATATGAAATAAAAAGACTCATTAATTTTTCACAACTGATGCAATATAATTTCTTTCTTTTTTGTTGTCTTACATTCTGTTAGAGCATTAAAGTTGTATAGAGCTTTTCAGATCATATAAAAATCAATGAAAATGAAGATGTGGAGCAATGAAAATGGTCCTTGTTCAGATCAGCTGAATTTTGATAATCATCGCAATTTTGGTGAGGAAATTTGGTTTGCACAACATGTTTGGCAAACATGAGTGATCCAGATCTAGGTCTCTACGATCTTTTAAATAATAACATGAGTAAAAGAAAAAAAGATAGAGAGACAGTGAGGAAGACAGCAATCGAGAGAAAGAGTGACAGGGATAAATAGGAAGAGAAGAGAAATGGACAGGAAATGAAGATGCACTAAGTATCAGTGGTTTGAGTATGGAAATTCTAATACTTGCTGGTTCTGTTTAACTATGTATTTGTGGAACAATACTTCTCGCTTTCCCTGCACACGCGTAGACAAACTTACAAATCAAAATATTAAAACTATTTACAGTAATGATATTCAATAAATTACAAGATTCACATAAAACATAAAGTTCAACTAAACTTACATAATTTTCTCACAATTAAATGACCATTAACTTCAGTTGCTTTGCTTAATACTAACAAAAATAGTTTCTTTTTTTTCCTCTTTAAACTGATTGAATAATCAATCAATAATTTAATATGCATCTCTATTATTATAGCATATCTCGAGCAAGTTGATAATTGGTAGATCTCAGGTAAAATTATGAGGCAATACCCAAACAAAGATGATGCTTGACTTCACAACAGGAAATCACGACAGACTTCAAAAATCAGTATTTAACTGTTTCCAAATCCAGTAAAATCTGCTCTTAACTAAATCAGTTGTTTCTGTCCCTTCCCTCTTTCTTTCCTAATAAATGACGCCATATAAAAATGTGGGAGTAAAAATGTACATATAAAATTCAATCTAATTCAAATGGTGAGAATTTTTAGTACAATATTTGGTTATGGATCACTATGATGATTTTTTCACGCCACTATCAGCTTTGAAATTCGGTTCAAATAGTGCTGTATTATATAACTTTTAAAGTGAATATTTGACTTTAACTTCACTTTTCGACAAGGATTTCAAGGGTGTTTAGACTTCATAATGCTTAATAGATTATTGATTGAGTGTTGCTGAGGACAATCAAAACTTCTTCTTTACACCAATATTAATTAGCTACTGGCAATTCCATTTTCAATCATTAAAAATAGCACTTATGAATAAAATTTTAGTCTCAAAGCTACGCAAGCTGCGAGAATATGACAGTGCAGAAAAGCTGAAAGCAAAAAAGAGGATATATATTCCACAGATTGCAAGCTTGAAACTAAAATAATCAGATAAAATCTATTCAACTGATGCTATAATCCCCACGACTCAAAGTGCCATTTCCTAAGACAAATGAATTTCATGAAAATGGAAATTTCTTTTAAATATCAATCATACGAAATCAAGCATATCTTAACAGATTTCATGCATTCTTACAGTATTATAGTATATTGTTAGTTCATCAGACTTAACTTGTTAGTTTCTAGAGGTAGTATATGTCTATATTGAAAAAAAAATATTGCCCATCAAAACAAAGTGCAATTAATAGCCATTTATTGTGTGATCATATATCACATCTGGTTTTTATATAGCAAAACTGAATTTATCAAATTCCTCTGTTTAAGTTGAGTTTTTTTTTTTTATTGATGTGACAAACTAAAAATATTTTGATGTTTTGCTCTTTTCAAATGGTCAAAAGAAAAAAAAAGCTACATAGTGAGATAAGCTTATATATAAAATTCATGAGCACAAAAAATTTGTGTTCTAAAAACAAAACCTACGTTTTGAGATAGAGAAAAAATCAAATGTGTCTTTTCAGAACTCCACCATAGATATTTCACCAATGTTCATTGTTGACAAACTTTTCAAACGACTTGTATTCAGTTCTTTCATTTATCTTAATTGGGATAATTTAAATATCAGCTTTATTATTTTAAATACATTCTTATTCACACCTGACAGATCAAAAGGTGAACTATTTTTTTTGCATAAATTTCTCCTTTAAAAGTATTTCTATTATTTTTTTTCATCATTTGTATCCTTTATGGTTCCTCCTTTCTTGATCATCTGGAACTTTTTATTTGGCTATCAGAACTACCAGTACTAAGGTTAGCAATTTTAAGTATTGGTGAGAATTAAGTAGTTTACAAGCTGTTTTTGTACTTTTCAAAAGGTTTAATGATTTTGACAACATAAAGTTTACACTGATGATTCCCTCATTGATGATAAAAGCTGAACAGGGAAATTACTTAAGTACTATCTTAAACAACATACACGAGTTTACTTCTTCACCCCTCTTATTTGAATAGTCATGAATCACAATCAGTTGTATACACATCAACAACTTGACTTAACAAAAAGAAAATTCGGGGGGCAAAGGGTGGAGTGAGGAAGAGAGACAATAGAAGAGGAAGAAAGAGAGGAGAGGATGATGATATGGTTTATTACATATATATTTTATATTGCTACGATATTTCAAGTCAAAACTCGAAATAAGAATTTAGATTTACAAATAAGTGAAAAACTAAATGGCCAATGGTGATTGAGTAACTTAGCCTGCTTAATCAAAGGATAACATATACATGAAAATAGCGCAGATAAACCACAGTAAAAAAAAGTTTTGTATATTGCCTTTTGACACCAGTTAAATAAAACAGCAAACCCTGCAGGAGGATATAGTAAAATAATAATGATATAACACTTAAATATTTGCATATGATACAGCGCATAGGAAAGACGAGCTCCAAAGTCTAGACCTATGGCTATATACATGTCTGTCCGCACATTCCATTAAAATCTCCTTTTAATCCTACACAGCATTAACTACTATACAAGTTCTAGCTAGTCTATAAAGAAGTTAGATTCCTCTAAAACTTATTTAATATGTACATTCAACAAACCATGCAATAATCGAACAAACGATCATGCGGTAAAAAAGTGCCATTATCTTCTCAGAACATTATGTTTCACATTACTTTAATCAGCGAAATTTATGGAAATGGAAGCAAGGACCTCATTAAGGACCTCATTAACAAACAGTTTTGTTTAAAAAAAATTATGGTTCTTCTAAAAATTAGGAAAAAGATAACTACTGCCTGTCACTAAGATAAAAAATGAAACTAAAAGAAACCATATAAGAAAGTGTCCCCAAGACATCAAAGCAATACATCAATCATGAAACCAAGATTTTCAGAAGATAAGTACTATTATTTGAAAATAAGAGATGAAAATGTTACAGCAGGAAAGTTACATGAAGATAAGCCTGCAATCTTTCAAAAATCAAATGACTTCAGAATCTAGACAACTAACTCATCCAGTCCTGATGAGTTAAATGTCAGAACTTGCAATTTGTAAAATCTTTTTACCTGATACATCATCTTTCTTAGTGTGTAGAGAATTGTATATGCTGTTGTTAATCATATGCACCCCTTTCAATGTGATACAACATGACAAGAAACTCATTTGGATTATTTGAGGCCGAGAAACAGATAATTAAATCTTAATAAGTGTGATGACCTTTGGACAGCCAAAAAAGGGGTCATGACATGTCAAACCAGATCTGATGATGGAAATTGCATGCTTGGCTCAGTGGAATGGAACAAGATTAAAGCTAATTTTTGGTACAGTGATAATGTGGGGGAATGTGTGCTGAGCTTGGGTTTAGATTTATATATTATATAAATGATCTCTGACATCTACAGATTTAAAGACAATGAGAAGTTTAGAAAGATGACTGATCAAATATCAAGAATTATAAAATAGTGTTACTTGCTATTTAGTTAAAAAAAAAAGAAAAAAAAAAATAATAAAAGGGAATGTAACAAGAGAAGATTGGTCTGAAAGAGAGTAATACAAATAATAGATAACTATTTACCTTTTTGGCATAGTTTTATCTCCCTCCCCAGACACTTCCATTTACTCCGTAGTTTCAATTTCACATACAATATTTCGAACTTATATATATATAAGTACTATTGTTACAAGTACAGGACTCAAACATTCTTGCTTTGGTCACAGTCAGTGCATTTTTTCAATCTCACTCTGCAAAGAGCAAAACAGTTTGTCATGTGGATTGAACCCATGAAAACTTGTGGGTGACACTAGACAGTTAAATACTGAATCACACTACAATCCCATATCTACTGCCTCAGAGTCGTAGAAACCTCTAACAAGTTAACATGCTCCAGTTTCCTTCTATGAATTGCCTATCATGCCCTGGACAAGAAAGGAGACTTTAGATTCTTCTGAACATCGTAAAATATGGAAGACACGTGACTTGCTTACTTTAGGCGTAAATAATTTTAACTACAATCAGATCTCTATACTTAAGTCTCTAACAGAGAAGCATTTTCAGTCTTAAATTAGAACAACTTAATAAAATTCTATGATCTTTTTGTATAAAGCGACAAAATTTTATACGGATATTGTTGAAACATTTGTTAAAGCTTGTGTAGAGGATTTTGAATATATGAAGAATCATTTCTAAAAAATCTATTTTTATAAACTACACAGGAACACAGGAATGTTATTCTGTATATAATTTGAGTTATTTCTCACTCTTCCTCTCCATCTGTTTTGCTGTAATCAGACGTACGGCGATCACTTTCATCTTGTGAGAGCAATTTAGTTGATGGTGATATCTCCTCACTACCTTGTTGATGTGAAGCATCAGTAGCAGCAGCAGTATCCGAGCCTGTGTTAACGGTCACTGGGGTGGAATTAACTGTTGATGTGGGGTGATCTTCTAGACCAGCTCGCACAACACCACCATTGTCCGAGGCAGATGGTGGCTGTGAAAGGTTCTGTATAGTGCCTGGTGAGTTGATGACTTGATGTTGCTGGTTGATGTTACCTATAAAGTTCTTGCCGATGATTTGGCCATCAGGATGCATCATCACTGCAGGGGAGCTCCGTCCAGTCATGTACAGCTGCTGCTGCTGCTGGTGGGTGAGACCAGGTGGGGGCATCATGGGATGAAACGGTTGCTGAGGGACAATCTGGTACTGAAATCCTTGGCCAGGAAATCCCTTCTGCTGCTGGTAGGGGAATCCAGGAGGCCCTAGGGCTCGTACAACTCCTTGCGAATGCATGTTGTCAGCCGCAGCCTCTGAGGCAGAAGAAGATGATGCCTGGCTCGAATGAGTGTAGGAAACTGCAGGTCTCTGACCAGGAACATAGCTTGGAACAGCATTTGGAGTGTAGGAAGATGCTATGTATTGAGCCTGTGGGAACGTTGGCACTCCGCCAAAGTGCGGAGGCTGTTGCTTCAGTTGTGTCTGCGGAACTTGGTGGATACCATCTGTCCCAGGTCCTACGATTTAGTGCAAGACAATTTAATGGAGAAAAAAAGAGTGCAGAATATATGCATTTGTCACAACAGAAAGCTGAGGATATCAAAGACTTGAACAAAACCGAATGAAAATCTTTAATGGTCTCTTCAAGTAATATGACACCCTGAATCAACATTATCAATTTGCATTGCAAAAGGGTATCTTTGATGCAAAGTTCATTATTTACCAAACAAATAAGGAAGAAATGACTTAAAGAGGCTCAAGAGAATGTTCTATAGTATCCTCTATACATCAGTCTGCTAAGAGTAGTCTACCTTTCAGAAGTATTCCTCAAGGATATTTCTTTTCCAAACCAATTACAGTGTTTATTAATTAAAAGATTCCATACGCTTTGAACTTCAAACATTTACTTGTGTGGATGTATAAGAGAAAAAAGCATATTGCTCAGCATGCGATTGAACAAATGTTGCTGAAATTTAGTGAAAAATATTTTCAAGGTTGTTCAGGAAATACATTGAAATTTTGTAACTTTCTGAAGTAATTTCTTTAAAGATGTAGTTTATGCGAGAAGTAGCTCTTTAAAGTGATAAAATATTTTCCATTCACCTCCCATAAACTATAAAGCCAATAAATTCTAAATTGCTGCTTCTTACTTTAACCTTTTCAACTGGTGTGCGCAATCAATAATGATGAGCCAAGACGGTTGTGAAGGATAGAATAGATGTATGTAAAATCCATCACACTCTTTCAACAAGAAAATGTCCGAGACAATGGCCTTACAATACCATTTTAACAAGCAAAAATTCTTCAAAAAATAATTTTTCTATACATTTATATTTTTTTAAGCTCTGAGGATGCCAGTTTCATTTTCATTCTCAGCAGTGAAAGCTTTATCTCACGTCTCTGCAGATAAGATCACCAGAGTGTCAAACTTACACAAGTCAATGTGCTGTGAGAGACCAGATAATTAACGACAAGAAATTTTAATTCAAGTGCAAAAACATAAACCATTTTTTGCTCATCAAAAAACACCTGAAACTTATTACGTAATTAATGAAAGAAATCCTTGCAACTTTATCATAAATATAATTGTGCATCCACAACAGGTAAAAGGTGGAGGGAAAAAAAGATCATGTTAAGGGCAAAAAAAAGTCTTTCTTTGGATGATACTGATAGTCTGATCTAACCCAGTCATGAAAACTAGATCTTGGATCATGATGAATTTGGTTGTTTTATATTCTAACCTACAATCTGAATCTAAGTTTAGATCCAGCTCAAACATAAATATTAAAATACCTTCCTATCAAGAGAGATCTCAATCATTTAATCTAAAAACAAAATACTCATTTTTGGGTGGACGAAATTAAAGAAGATAAAGGATTTAACTATATCTAGATTTCTCTAATGCAGACCCTAAGGTTTGATTCTCAAACACATTTGAAAGGTCAGCAATACAAGAAAGTCATCTGGACTTTCAAAACATATTACAATGTTGACAATAAACACACACATACATGTATGTATATATATATATATATACATATATATATATATATATATATATATATATATAATCTGAAAACTTCTTGATAATTCTGTCCCCAAAAGGCAAACCGACGTATCTACAGTTTTCGTGATTTCAAGGAAAAAAGCAAAAAACATTCCATAGTCAGCATAAAAAACTTCAGATACTTTGATTTGACAAGTACCAATGGAGATATGTCGCTCTGCTATTTACTCAAGTTGGATAATATTTATCCAGAAAAATTCGAAAACAGGTTTTTAGACAAATATTTTGGTCTGCCATTGGGGGGCAGAATTGTTCACCTATCTGCTTTTTACAATTACTTTTCGTAAGCTTCCACTTCAAAGAAAAAACAAAAGGATCAATTTCAGGAATTGAACGCTAAGCAGAAAATTTCAGCCAAAAAAACCCCATAGCTATGGAGCTTTTACAGAAAATGGTGTAAATTTACCTTAACTCTAAAAACATTGACTTTTAAGAGGGGTTTCATGGAATTAAAATTTGCCCAAATATTTCAGTACATGCTTCTCAAATATCCTTAAGCCGGGATTAGAAGTTTCAAAAGATGACTATGGCAAATTTCATATCAAATTAAAGGCCATAGAATGAGCTTCAAGAAAACTCAAAAACTTTGTGAACAAATAAAAATTGATTAGAAATTTAATGGACTGAAAAGAATGAAAATAATTTTGTTTCCCCTGTCCAAATTTCACTTTAAATTGGATGAAAATTGAATATGCCTGACACTTTAATATGTATTTTATCGGGAAACAAAAAAGTCAAGAAAAATGAGTGTCCTCACCGCATAATGGCTCTTTTTCACAACATACATTGCCAGATGCACATGACTTTCATTTTACTAGATGTAAAAATTATCAAAAGACTTCCACCATCAAAAGAAGAGTTTACTTATGCAATTTAGTTTCATACGAGTATTACAAACCCACTTGATACTACTGATTGCTTGCATAAATTGAATATTTAATGGCTGCATGCAATGGCTGAACATTGTATGTTTTAAGACTTACAAAAACGAAAACAAACAAAAAAATTAAAATTCTGATTTGCTTTTTCTTGTTTATGAAAAAAATATCCATGATCTCTGATTTAAGACATTCAATCAGAGATTGCCTCTTTGTTGTGGGCATTGGAATATTTAAACTATTTAAGTAGAATACTCAGTAGCTTTTATATTAAACAAAATATTTTGGTATTAAGGTGGTAAAACTGAAATTATTGAGCCTCCATTATTTTTTATTTTTTGCACTAAGTCTGTCATTAAAATCTTTACTTCAATATTTATGACAATTTTGAACATAACTATTTGAAGTCACCTTATATATGTAGACCAGCTTAATAATATCTATAGTATCAGCAAGTCAATAGAGTGCATTTTCTTAAATATTCTGAAGTTTTTATATTAAAACCAAATATTTTGCTTTCTAATGGTGGTAAAACTGAAACTGTTGGTTCCCCCATTTTTTTTTTTTTTTGCGCTTAGTCTCCCATTAAAAATCACACTACTATTCATGACAATTTGGAATAAAACAATTTGAAATCACCATGTGGACAAAATTAATGATAACAACAGTGTCAGCAAGTAAAAAGACTGTTAAAAGTGTTCTTACCAGATCCTATCATACCATAGTCCATCTTTACAACAGAGGCCATCTGGGGCGGAGCTTGGTAGCCAATCGATGCATTGGGAAACCCTGTCTCTGGTGGTAAAGATGTCAGAGGGTAAGCCATCCCCCCACCCATCCCATCTGCAAGTGGCGCCCTCTGGTAATTGGCTTGACTAGCATGGGCTGCGGAACTGTCGGCAGGAGGACGACGAATGCGACAGCAGCAGCAGATCAGAATCAAGATCACAAAACCTGAAACAGTATTGAGCATATTGAGTTGGCTAGCAATTTTCTGTAAAGGATTAATCACCAGTAAATTCAATAAAGAGCTATCATAGGTAGAAAAGGCAAAATAACAGACTGGCCTAATTTTGTTCAAAAAAGAATGAAAAACTAAAAAAAAAAAAAATGAGTTAGAGAGATTGTCCATGAACAAAGACAAATCAGAGGCACTCAACAAACCACAAATTGAAAATAAAGAAAATAAGAAAAAAAATTATTGTTATGCTTTATGCATGGTAACTTTCATTTTTTTAGTCGATGCATCAAAAATTATATTCTTCAATATTTCAGATAGTGCCCTGTCCTTTAGAGGAGGTAACCATGACCTTCCACACATCTCTATCCCTCCTTGCTTTCAGTACATCTATCACCAGTCTTCTTTATATTTCCTAGCAATTGAAAAGATGTCATCAATTGCAAACCACTCAAGCTAGCCAAGCAGATCTCTGACCTCAGAATATGGGGCAATGGTTGGGCAAAACAGCTCAGCATGAGCACTGCTCCTAAAGAAGGCAATTGCAACCCACTATAAAATAGCTATATTTGCGAAGATCAATCATGAAAACACAAATCAAGAAATTATATTCATACATCCTTCAAAAATAATAATTATCTGAAAAGCCATTCGGTATTTTCATCTTTGTTTTTCTTCAAATTTGTTTTAGGCACAGTCATTCCATGACAAAGTGAATCAGAGCGTTTACTGTTGACTGTTACCATCATCTTATGCTGGTATAAACTACACACAGATTTAATTTAAACTAGCAAAAGACAGAATAAGCTTTCATTTGAACAAGTTTTTTTTTTTTAGCCGGGAAAAGGGATTAAAAAAATGGAGAGGGGAGGAGGTGGAGGGAAGAAGAGAATGTACCTGATTAAACAAGCTTTTGGCTAAGTGAAACTGTGTGCTTTTTTTGTTTGTTACCAATGGGACATTCATCTTTGTCTGCCATCTTGGAATAGATTGCAATTTTGTACCATTCAGTTACAGAAAAATTTAAATCAAATATCACATCGAAGAAAAAGTTCATAGGTTTTTTTTTAAATTAAGGGAAAAAAAAAACAAGGCTCAGGGACATCATGCACCTTATTACAAAACTTAAAAGCCTCTCTAACAAAAGCAACTCCATAGAGTAAAGTGGAGCTATATTCTGCTTGCACTGAGAACCTCAGTTGATCGAGCTGATAAATGAAACATAACCTACCAATGAAAAGAGTCAGCCCAATTCCAATGAGCAGGGGCAGCGGGGCAGTATCATCATATTCGGGTTCTTCATCTTTGGGCTCTGCATTCCATGGTCTCACTACAGAACAATTATGCAGCTTCATGAAAGACTATAAAGTTCTACTAAAAATTTAAAACGGTGATAAACAAAAAAAAAAGCAGAAAAATTTATAGATAATATTCTTACACGTGTGAAAAGGTTCAATTTTCTCAGAAAACTACACTTCATCTTTCACAGTAAAGGGGTAAAGTGGACCTGCTCATCATGCAATGTTCATTCAATATACATGTATATCTATATTATAAAAGACAACTTCGGTTTCTTTCTCCACTATCTCCTCCAAAATCACTCTGCTCAGTGATGATCTGCAAAGATCAGTGTCCCAGGCAGTACCAAAAAATTAAAGAAAAGTTAAGGTTTTAGGCTAGTAAAAAATGCAATTGAAAGTTTATTATATTTTTATTTTTGCCAAATTTGTTTTGATGAACCAAATAACATTTAAAAGACTTTTGGGCGGTTTACAATTTTCAAAGCTGATTACACTTTTAAAATAAATTATTGTTATTTTGTTGACATAAATATAAAGATAAAAATGTTATATTACTTAAATGGGTGAAAAAAAACTTAGAAATAAAAAAAATAAATGAAATTTAACCTCCTCCAGCATAAAGACAAAAGCATCATGGAAAAGTTCCATTTTGTACAAGAAAGTAGTAATGACTTGATTGTTCAGTATTTTAAGAACAGTTTTCATTGTTGTGACCTAAAATTTTCGCATCTGAGTCATATTTTACCCTGTATTGGAGAGTACCCTTTCACCACATCATTTTCCACATTATAATCTCGGTGGAGAGAAACTGAAAAATTGCACCCATACTTAGTTTACTTTTTTGCTTGATTGGCCTTACTTATTTAAAAATTTAATCGTTTTATAATTCATTCAAAAAGTCATTGAAAAAAATTAAATGCACGCACCTGTTGTAGAGGTGGTCAAAGGTTGAAAGTACCTGAAGTCATCCTGTTGCGACATTCTCAACACTTGGGACTAACAGTTTCTGCTGTGAGAGGAAAGTGAGAAAGTTTTTCTTTGTCATAGTTATGCGATAAAGCAATAGTATCTGAAACCGCAGCACTCACAATCAAAACAATGAAACAATCAGTATGGTAAACATTCCTGAGAAAATCAACGGAAAATATACTAAGGCTAATAATTAGCAGTGCAAGTGTTAAAAAAAAAAATTAAACAGATTTGAAAATAACCTTGAAACACTCTTTGTCTTTAATTTTATCTTTTTCTTGACTCGTTATAAGCCTTGTTACAATGAGGCTGGTTGTTTAAGGATAAAGTGATGTGAAGAGAGACAGACAGGCAGAGAGACAAAGACAGAGGGGATAGAGAGAGTCAAACAATAAAGAGAGGAGAGAGGTAGAGACAGAGACAGACAGACAGACAGACAGACATAGCAATAAAGACAGACCGCATTGTTAAACCAACATCGAGGAGAAAGAAAAAGAATGCATTGGATGTGGAGGACATGGCAAAAGAAGTGGAGGGATTAAAAAAAAAAATGTTTATATATAAGAGGAAAAGCGAGAGTAAAAAAAATGAGAGAATGAAATAGAGTGGGAAATGGAGAAGAATAGACAATTTAGCTTCAATGTATACAAAAATAAAGAGAATGTTGGATTGAAAGAGAGAGAGAGATTTCGGAGACCAGAGACTAACATAGGGAACAAAAGAGGAACATGAGGGATTGAGATGTAGAAGGACAGAAAGAGAGAGAAAGAGAGAGAGAGAGAGAGAGAGAGAGAGAGAGAGAGAGAGAGAGAGAGAGAGAGAGAGAGAGAGAGAGAGAGAGAGAGAGAGAGAGAGAGAGAGAGAGAGAGAGAGAGAGAGAGAGAGAGAGAGAGAGAGAGAGAGAGAGAGAGAGAGAGAGAGAGAGAGACAGACAGACAGACAGACAGACAGACAGAGAGAGAGCACAGACTGATTGACTGAAATATGCAACATGTTGGTAGAGAAAAGTTGATTAATATGAAGATATATGATTGCAAAAGAATGGAAAGATAGAAACTTAAACAGCTATTTTATTGAAACTAGACAACATCATGCAAGTTATATGATTCCTTTAATTTTTTGTCCTTGGATCTAGGGGCCTACCTGATGTGCAATTTGTCTGTCTTTTTCCTGCCATAACTTGCAGAGTCAAGAGGTGATGATAGGAACTTTGCCAGAAGGCTTCACACCCACATGGTTCCAGATCACACAATTACTTTTCTATTACAATGTTAAATTGGCATTCTCCACCATGTTCTTTATAGTAAAACTGTAATTTGTAAAAAAAAAGTGGAAAAGTTAGCACCCTTGGACAGCTTTTGTCAGCATCATTACCAAAAATTAACATAAAAAATCTTAAGACAGAAAAAGTCACGATGTCTTGAATTTTTTTTTCTAATAGAAAGGGAGTATCCTTGGAGATTTATAAATTACTGCTATTCGCAGAAGTATTAGCAAAAAAATAACCTAAAAAACCTGAAGACAAAAAGTTACAATGACCCCATTTTTATTCTAATATTAAAAGAAAGTGAGAACATTTTGCTAAACACTTTCTTGACAATAATAGTTCATCCAAAACATTTCAATTAATATGTAGTGTATTCTGCCAAAATCTCAATTCTTGATTTTAACAATTCTTTTTTCATTTTTGAATTTGCCGCTCAATAATTATAGATCATTTCAAGAATGACAATACACAGAAAAATGCTGCACAGTAAGTAATATTGAAAAACCTCCATGCAAATTTAGAAACAGAACTCTCTTGCAGAGCCTCTGCCTGTTTCCCCCCTTGCAAAAAGGGATTTCCAGCAGATGAGAAACAAAAAGTTTTCAGAGAATGAAATCAATAATAATTTAATGTATTTCTCGTAACAAATAACCACATGTTTGATCCACACCAGCAGAAGAGTCATGGAGTGTAATATTAAACTCATTCTGATCTAATGATGCACGGCCTGGACAATGTCAAGATAGCTACAAAAGAAACTGGAGGAAACAGAAATGTGGTTCCTGCAGAGAATGCAACAAATATCATTGACCTCAAAGAAATCGGGTGAAACAATGTTACAAGAACCCCACACAACAAGATCACTCGTAAATACAATATATAAACGCCACAGCCAAGCAACCTTTTTTGGCCATATGATGAGAAACTTGAACATCTTGTGACAATTGGAATGATCTAATGAAAACGCAACCGGGGGAAAACAGCGTGAAAAGATGTTGGATAGACTAGCTGAGTAGATGAAAGTAGGACAAATGACAGATGCACTGAAAGTGATGAGGAATGGAGATGCGTGGAAAGTCATGATCGCCTATGCTAAAGAGCTTGGCACCTGAGTGATTTAGCAAATCAGCATGAAGAGGTTTTAAGGTGTGACAATCATGGAGTCAGCAATACTCTAGATTAAACACAGTTGCAAGCATATAAATTACAGGTACCATAGCAAAATACTTAAACCGACAAATGGTTGAGATTGCTACTTGAAATGATTAGACCAACCTTTGGGGACAAAGATATTGAACAGAAAATGTGTTTATTTTGACAACAAAAGGATTACAAATTATGTGCCTTGAATGTTGTATTATCTTGTCTGAACTGGATGGACTAAAAAAAGTTTTTCTAAATTCATCTTAGGTTTTTCAAATACATAATTTCTTCAATTCTTTAGATTTTGACAATATTGGGAATCAATGATCTATTAAAATATCTGTTACAAAGTGAGATCAGATCTAAATTTATAATAATATAATGACAGATCTAGAATTAAATATTAAATTAATTATCCAGACATAGGCTGCCCAGCTAAATTCAAGCTGGTTGATTGGCCCTAGTACAGTAATTGGACTGTGGAGTACTTCTAAGTCTTCTTTCTTATGACTGCTGTTGTTCCACCCACCAAAGATCAAATAATAAGGATCAGATAGTGATAAGTCTACCAACTCTTCCCCCATATTCAGTCCTACCCATCCCTTAGTATAGGGCTGACAGCAGGGGTAGGAGTGAGCTACTACTACCGCAAGCTTCCTAGAATCATCAAGAACACAGCTAGTAGTGTTGGCTTTAAAGGGAAATGACTGGTCCCCTTTAGTACAATTAGTCATTAGACTTTAGGTGAAAGCAATGAAATTGACGTCAGTCAGAGGCACTTGTCAGTGTGAAGTCAAGTTATATTGGGGCTTAATTGGTCAGATATAAACCAATGCAATTTTAAAAGTGTTGCAGGAGTGATTAATGTTATCATACAAGGCTTCTGAATCAATCGTAGGAATTGTTTTAAAATGCATTATCATTTTGTATCCAAAAACCAGACAGTATGGTTTGTAATTTGGGATTGTTGGAGAAGTGATCTTCTCACTCTCCTAAGAGTGAGGTCAAGTGCCTCACAGGCCATGTTAGTTTAAGCTGTATTTCTTACTTCTGGAACTGCTTTAGAAGTTTGTTTAATACTTCTAAATGATGTAAATAATCACTCTTTGTAAACTCCTTTTGCTTGCAATATAACTACTCACACATAGAAATAATTAGAATTTATATTTTTTCAAGCAAATATGTCAGCATTTAATTAATTGCAGCAGTTATAGGTCCTGTACTACAAAAGCCTCAATGATTCAATTCAATTACAGTCTAGACAGAACCAGACTGAAGAACTTGCTTGCTCTAGATTCATGAGACTTAAATTTGTTCCTCTTATATCCGTAATTTTGAAGTCTTTTTTATTTCACTGGCTTTTATTTCAAATCCACTTTTTCTTCCCAGTTAAACAAAAACAACATTGGCTGATATTGGGTCCCATCCAACTTTAAGTTTTAGTCTTATTGAAAACCCTTTGTTCTCTAAACAAAATTGGCTTTCCTGAACGATGAAAAAATTCATCACCAACTTAAAATATGATAGATAATGTTAATTTCGAATTAGTTTTAAAACATTCTGAAAATGTTTTGTATCGATCTAGATCTACAAAGGAGATCTAAACACTTTGATGCAAATTACTGTGTGCTCAGGTCAAGCAGAGATAATAAAAATTAGCACACTGTTCACTAATCTAGCAGCCTGTAGATGAAACATAGTGCTTAGCCCAGAGCATCTGTTGAGTCACCTAGAAAAGAGATTCTGGGTTTTACACACACTGTAAAAGTGTTACAATGTAAAATTCTGTTTTCATTGTTTTGAAAGTTGAGATTGATCATTTGTAGTATTGATCTGGGCTGGAAATCGCAACTAATTCTGCTATCTAGATGATAAAATATGACAAATGCTCAAGGCTTAAATTGATTAGATCAACACCTTGGGGTCTTCCCTTCATTAAAAATTTTGGGAGGATTTCCGAATGGGTACGGTACCTCTATCATACTATTACTATAGAGGGGTTTGTTTGATAGGGCCATAAGAACATATTAATGCCTCCAGTAAGTGTAAACTATTTCAAAGTGGTGCATGCAGCGTGTTATGCTGTGGAGAAGGTGCCGTTTCCTCAAAGCGTTCTTAGATTTATGACGTTGTAGGTACCTAAATTGCCTTTTTTGCAGTACATATTCAGAGAACTGTAATTACAAACAGCATGATAGGAGGGAAAAAAAAGAAGAATTAAGAACTGATGGGATGGCTTTATATGTATGGAGAGTTTAGCTCTTGTTTCAAAACTGACATAAAAGATCTTCATTCATATTGTTTATTAACTCAATAATGCTTCTAAAGTGATTGATACACTTGCTACATCAATCATTCAATACCAATTGTCTTGTATACTAAATTTTTATAACTCCTTTGTTATAATATATATATTGGTATTACATTTTATTTGTTTACTTATGATAGAAAATGTGTGAAATCTTAGAAATCATGTTTATAGCTTCACAAATATAATATTGATGTTTTTGGTGCCTTTAATGTAATGGCTTAATAAATATTTCTACTTACTATTTCTTTAAAAGGCAGATATTTTGGTGCTTTTGTAAAGGTGACCATATATTTTGTGTTTTGTCTTTGAAGTGCTTCTCCACAAAAAGAAGGATAATTAGGCAAAATAAATTTAAAAAATCAAATTCTTTTCAAGCCACAAGAGGCCTTTTTTTTCCTTTTCTTCCTGCTTAAATTGATACCAAAATCTTAAAAATAGTTGCAGGTGTCCAAAATCACCTAAATTATCATGAGGATTAAAAAATCAGCATTGATTATATTCTGTTCCCAGCAGCGTAACACTCTATGCCTACCACACTATGAGCCCAGTAATGGACCACACTGTGCAGATACATGCACTTTGTTTCCAAAAGAATAACCATGTAGATGTCTATCACCACGAGCCCAGTAATGAACCACAGTGTACAGATATTCTGTTTCCAACTTCGGAACATGCTGTGTCTACCACCCTGTGAGCCCCGCAATACACCACACTGTTCAGATATTCTATGTCTACTACCTTGTGATCCCAGAATCGTAACACGCTGTGTCTACCACCTCATATTCCCAGGAGTGTAACACGCTACATCTACCACCCTGTGTTCCACACAGTGTAACATGCTGTGTCTACCATTGGCTAAATTATTTATAAAAGATCACCAATAAAAAAAACTAAGGCATCATATATCCTACCGCAGTGTCCATTTCCAACCGGTGTTGAGAATAGCAGAATTTGCTTATTCCCAACCACTGTTGGAAATAGTTGGGTGTGTTTATTCCCAACCGGTGTACTCTCGTCACATGACCCATCGCCATGTTTGAACATTCTATTTAAATAGCTATTGGGGCCTGGAATTGACATTTGAGACAGTTTGGGAGAATATTTTTAAATAAGTCAACATTGTACAGAGAACCAGTATTTTCTACCTCACTGCAATAAGTTATCAGGATACCTGATTTGCTGTATTCTCCCTTTTTTTAGTTTTTCAAAAAGTGAATTTATGACATACCTCCGAACAACTAAATCTGTCATTCCAAACTCCTTTTATGTGAAAAAATGTCTCCAAATCCCAGCGCTTATCGTATCTCCAACTCTTGATGCTAGATCTAGAGTCTAGGTCGACATTGAAATCGCGGCCACAGATTTCTTTTTAGCTAGGTGCAAATTCAGTCTAGAGTCGATTTTCAAATGCAATGAACCAATTTAAAAGACAGTTTCTAAACTTTTTAAAAGAAAATTTTTTCAAAGACTAGTAAAATAGATACAATATAAAGATTAAGGAAAATAAAAGACAACAATAGAAAAAAATCGATACAATATAAAGTTACAGCATAAGAGGATAAAAATAGAGCAAAAAGTTGGAACAGATTAAATATTAAAACAGAGATTAAAAGAGACGCAATGCAAGGACAAAGTCAAGAATATAAAGATGTCTTTTTACCAGCACAAGTAAAAGCCGAAAGAAGTCAAAGATAGGAGAATAAAGTGGAAAGGAATATTAAAAGCAAGCCCAACTAAGAAGAAAACAAATAGAGTTAAATGCAAATAAAACAACACTCAGGTTTTGAGTAAGATTCTCTGTTATAATTAGCTTCTTCTCTAATTGAGCCCAAAGTCGATGACCACAATGACCTGGCCTCAGTATTCTGAGATCAATTAGAAAAAAAAAAGAGAAGTCAAATGAAGGAAACTATTGAGTTCTAATATGTCATGGGTCTTAACAAGGCATAACATGTTCCACCTACTTCATTGAGATTATTGCCAAAAAAAAAAAAACAACTAGAATTATTCAATTGTTTTCACTTATTTTAGAAACACTTTCTTTCTAATATACCTTTCTATAACTTTTACGTTGCAATTCAATTTTGAAATAATGCATTGTTTTTCCTATTTGTTTTGAACGCATATTTCATGTAAAATAGGACTAAAGGGCATTTTATTGAAAGGCTTCACTGAATTATGCACCATTTTGCTGTTGATGCTATTGAAATTCAGAAAATTTATGTTGCAATAGGCAAATGAACTCTAACGTGTTTGCTTTCCTTGTAATGATTAATAGTTGAATTAGGATGACGTCCTATTATTTAGACCTTAAATTTTGCTTCACAAACTCTCTCTCTCTCTCTTATGCCTTTGCTTTTTTGAGTCAATATATTAAATGGTATGCTGTTTTTAGTTTGGAGTCTGTGTATTTTAAGCCCTAACTCTTGCCTGACGAGGGCAGTTAGAAGTTAAATTTTAACCTATTAGCCTCTAACTTGTGCCTGAAGCAGTTTCTCTTACTTACTCTCTTCTACACACACAACTACGCGTCTCTGACCACGCACACACATAACCCCACCTCTTTCATCATGCATACACAAATCACAAAGAGATTTTAGTCACAGAAAAAAACTACAATCTAAATGTAGACAGTACATTTTGTTCAGAAAGTTAGTTTACCATGAAAACAATGATTATATCTATAATGAGAAAGTGTCAGTAACTTGGTCTATGAAAGGAAATTTTAAAGACCAGATCAGGTCAAGTGTCATCCATCAATAATAAAAGATGCAATTTACAAATCATTTGTCATAAGTCAACTATGGGTCTGACCATAATGTAACGTGACTATTGGAAAACGATGGCGCTTCGGGCATAGTATGTCTGTCTTTTTAATGACCTACTTGACTTTGGTTATCAAAGCAACGAACTGCACTAAAGTTTTAGAGCACATAAACCTGGAAATGATAAATTTATAAAATAAAATTCTCAATGATCATACCTCAACACTATCTATTTTAAAGTCAAAGGGTTTTAATTGAACATTGCAAGACAGAAATCGAAAAGCAACAAAGGTTGGGAATAAACACTAACTTGTACTTTTCCCAACACCCGTTGGGAATAAGCATTTGTATTATTCCCAACACCGGTTGAGAATTTAGCCTAGATTGTAGATATTATAAGCACAGTCATATCCGACATCATCTTAACCAACGTACCCAATCGAAAGTCCTTCCAAAATTTTATAAGAAAATGGATTGGAGATCAAAGCATTTTCTCGGTCTACATTTAAGTCCTCATCACAATTTATATTTAAGGATTCTAAATCTTCAGACATAGAAAATAGAATGATCTCGATCACATTCTATTTTTAAAAACCTTCACATCACAATTTATAGATTTCTGGATCTTGAATAGTCTCTAGGTCTCGTCTCTGGATAGAAATGAAGTGATATTATTCTACATCTAATCTAGATCTAATAAAAAAAAAATAACAATAATGCAAGCTGGATAGATCTAGATTTAGATATGATAGGCTAGACTCGAGATTCTAGATTCTAGATCTAGATCTAGAAGTCTTGATTTCTAAACTACCCAACTTACATTTTTTTTATTATTTCTAATTATCATAAACAAGATCTAGATCTAAATCGGGATTGGTTTTGTGTCACTAATCGTTCAACAACCTTATTTTTTACATGATAAAGATAATTCTGTTAAACCCTCTTGACGTTGAAGTATCGGACTCCAATCATTTCCTTTCCTTTCCTTTCTTTGTTTCTCTTTTTGTTGGAGATTGCGAAGCGGTACAGATTTTAGAAACTCTCGATTACTATAAGGAATGAAAGGTAGGCCTATGAATTGTATTACTATATGAGTGTTCTCCTCTTTACTGAGGAATAAAAATGAATACCGCACCTGTGATTTTTAGTTTCAGAAAAACTCGTCCAAACTTCATAATGCCAAGATAAAAGCGTGTGTAAAATAAAGAAATTAATATAATTCACTTTTTTATTAGTGATTCTCAGTTTGTTTTTAATTCGTTTCGTTTTTTTCAACTATTTAAAAAAAAACAAACAAACACGATAAATCCGAAAGGACTAACAAGCCTAATAAGTGTGTAAACATTAATTTTATTTTATATTGCTTATTGAGACAGGATAGTAATAGATAATTAACTATGGAAGTTGCGTTAGTTTTTTTTTAAATAACAAAATGAAAAAAAAAATTACATGATATAGCTTGAATTGACAAGTTTAGACCGTCTTGGCTACATATGACAGATTACTTTCTGAACTAGATAGACCCACAAATAGCTCTAAATTGAACCCTTACCGTGCTAGAATTCCTGTTTTCGTTGAACACTTTTATTAAGCAGTTTCTAAAAACCGGCATATAGATATATCCATTAACCACTTTTGGAAACAAAAATCTTGATAAATATACACACATCACTGAATAAACAGTAAGCAATTTGTCAGAGGCCGATGATGATAGTGAAAATGATGATGATGATGATGATGATGATGATGATGATGATGATGATAATTACGATAATAGGAAGATGGTGATAATTTCGCTAGTAAGGGTGATAAAGATTATGAAGTTGCACGGCTTCGCTTTCAAAGTAGATAATATGGCCGTTAAAGGCACAGATCCGTAAAACCCATGAGTTGATTAAAGAAAAATTTAAATATAAAGAAATAGTAATGATCACCATAAAATGAAATAAAAATTATCAACAAACAAAAGCACAGTTCACCTGCTTACCTAAAACCATGAGGTTCGCTAACTCGCTAAATGTTTAAAGTTCGACTTTTATCCCTCGTAACAAGCCAGCTGTTTAAATGGCGCAATTTTTGTTTGATTGATATAATCTTATTATTCCCATACACATATGTGTATATGTGTGTATTAGAAGATTTCAACGAACAATAATTTATATTATACTAAGAAGAAGAAGAAGATTTCAACGAACAATAATTTATATTATACTAAGAAGAAGAAGAAGAAGAAGAAGAAGAAGAAGAAGAAGAAGAAGAAGAAGAAGAAGAAGAAGAAGAAGAAGAAGAAGAAGAAGAAGAAGAAGAAGAAGAAGAAGAAGAAGAAGAAGAAGAAGAAGAAGAAGAAGAAGAAGAAGAAGAAGAAGAAGAGGAAGAGGAAGAAGAAGAAGAAGAAGAAGAAGAAGAGGAAGAGGAAGAAGAAGAAGAAGAAGAAGAAGAAGAAGAAGAAGAAGAAGAAGAAGAAGAAGAAGAAGAAGAAGAAGAAGAAGAAGAAGAAGAAGAAGAAGAAGTGTTCCTCTAGAATGCATTAAATTGTGAGTTTAGAATGCAAGGGAATACATGTTTTTGCAAGCACATCATAATTTAAGCAGGAACTGTTTGAAGTCTCGTGGCCTTGGATGTCAGCAAAGGAAGAGGACGCCAGAGGGTCCATGTCTCCACGTTGGGGAACACCCACCCCCAAGCGTCGCTTCATAAAGTATCATTTATTCTTATTATTATTTTTGCCTCTTCTTACCTCCTAGAAAACTATTTTTTCAACTGCGGAAGGATTCATAAAGTCCATCTTACATTATTTTTTTTTACCTGCTATTCTTATGATCATCAAATGATGACAGTTGCTCAAAGCTCAGCTTTTGTTTGCATTTCGAGCAATATCTGTGTGTCTGTGTGTGTGTGTGTGAATGTGCGTGCCGTAATCATTGTGCATTCATAAAATTCTGGGTATTAAATATTTTAAGAGTCAAAGTACCGAGGTGTTACATTCAAAACGTTACCGAAATATTCCTGTAGATGAACACTTTACTCAAGTTTCATCGCAGACAAGAAAAAAACCACGAATAAAAGACTGATAATGTTTCTGGAGTTAGCCGAAGATCTTAATATTTATCTTCGATCGAAAAATATGAAGATTACATTTCTGTAAACGTAATTTACATGGTTTCTTTCAAAATAAACATATCTAATATTCATGTAAGTAATAGATTGTTAAACAATGTACTTGGCTTAACAGCAGCTTATACGGACAGTCAATCAATCCTTGAATAAAGGCTCAAACTATATAAATTCACCACCCAGCACTGCCAGCAAGAGATGATTATGTTGAAGACTGTTTAGTTTCCACGTTGATACCGACTCGGCCTTCAAGAGATCAAGCAGAATAATTTTCGGTACCAGCACTCAGCAATTTTTGTACCATACATCGCAGATTCCTCCGTCGACAAAGAAGGTGCTTCTACCAGTAATATATTGAAATCATTTTATATGCATTATTGTCGGCTTCCAAACATTTTCAGATTTCATACCCATGTGTGAAAAAGAAAAGATTAGACATGTTGTGCTGATCAACCTCTGCTTAAAGAGGAAATTGAAACAAAGAGAGGAAAGAAAGAAGAGAGAAAAGTTAATACACGGATGGACTGAAACGCTCACCGAAATTCTGGACCAGCTCTAAAGAAAAAATGAGCTTCAACCTTGTAAATATGAGCAACATATCTAAGCATATAAAACATATATAATTATGGACTGAACATGATTTTTTGACAGGTCAAAAGTTTTCAATGCAAATCTATAAAAACCTATATTTTTTCAAAAAGTTTGGGAATTCTGTTGCAGACAATCATTTCCCAAACTTTTAAGAATATAGCAAGCGCAATTTAAATCACAGAGAGAATGTAAGTTGAGATTCTTAAAAAATGCAGCATTTATTTTCTTTCAAACCTGTTTTTCTCCTTTTCTGTTTTGTTCCGGGATAAAAATATTTGAGCAAACTTTTGTTTTGTTTTGTTTAAAAATTTCTTAGAAATTCAACATATTTACAAGGTTCCTTACATTTTTATTTTGAGCAATATTTCAAACATGTCAAACTTAAGGTTTGAACAATCTTATTAATGTTGATGTACTAAAAAATATAATAAACCCTGGATTCGTCGAAAAGCATATGGTGATTCCATACCCTATAAAGCCAACATGAACTTATTCTTGCGCAACCAAGTTCCTCTCTGAGATTGCACGAGACAGTCTAGTGAGGCCAATCTAAACAACAAACCTTTCAAATGTCACAAACATTTATTATCAATACTGCGTGTCATGTTGGATGTTTAAATCATCTCTAGTTTGTCCTGCTGTTTTGAACCGATTCTCCTGGGGTTTTTTTTCGTTTCCCTAACGACAAGCTCAGCAAATCCAGCATCCACAAATCAAATGACAAAAAAAAACAAAACAAAAAAAAAAAAACAAAAAAAAAAACAAATAAACAAAATACATAAAAAAATTACCCCCGGCTTGTTACAATCTGAATTTTTTTTTTAAATAATAACATTAAGGCCTGGTAGAAGAAGCGGTCCCTTTTTAAATACGTTTAGTTTTTTCCTTAGCTCGACTAACAAATGATTTGTTTGATTCAGTTGGATTACAAGTTCCATTAGAGAGCTAGAAATTCTTTACAGAATCTGACGATGAGGTTAGGAACAATTTGCTTCCAGAAGACAACAGCATTGTGCATGACGTTCAACCCATTGATGCAGGTCTCACAAAAATGATTTCAGACAAAACCGCAATCTCTCTTAGGATATGAAATAGAAAGAGATGATATGGTCGCAGTTTTATAAAAGAAAAAATTCTGATGCAACGTTATAAACTGAAGCAGATGACATTGAATAAAACAATGTCATCGAACAGGTAGGCATTTCGAATATGATTCCGATAAGTATGCTTTTATTCTTTAAAGATACAAATTAATAACAAATTTTTTTTCTGTAATTTATTGCCATATATTGAAAAACACACATACACACACATGCAGACGTCCGCAAATAACTATTTCGAATAAACTTGTGCTTCGACCAAATTTAATGATAAAGATTTAAGTCTCAGGAGACTCAACATCGTCAAGTCTGTCATAGGAGGATTCATCAGGGTAAAATTGATAGCATCAAAGATCCCCTTACTTCTGATATCGTTGAAAGCATTGATACAAGACGGGAGGGGAAATCTATGTAACAAGCGCTACACCTGAAACACCTAATCTACTATACTGTTGGAACTACCAAGAAGGACAAGCTCACACTCCAAATAGAAACAGAAACATAGAATTCCAAGTCCCCTCGTTTTTGTTGTATGAAGAGACTATAATGGAATCTGAGACCAATTTGGGCTGTCAAGTTGCTATAAGCCAAATAGCTGACGAGGAAAAAGTGTGGTAATTGATTCATATTGAGAAATAAAATAAATGAACGCCGTCTGCTGTCGAAATAACACTCACAAATACTACCTCAGTCCTCAGCTCCGTAAGGGAAAATAAAGTTCAGCAGTCTTATAAAAATAGAAGAGAAATGGTGAATGCTTTAGATTAACCAGCAAATCCACTTACAGAAATATGTTTTACACAGAACACAATATAGTTTCAAAGTATAAATTTTACGAAATACAAGAGTAATTTTTGCTCTTGCCATAAGAACTCTACTGATGATGTACACGTTCATAGGAAAATGATTAAGAAAATCTTTTAAAAGATAAAGATGTGATGACAGAAAGAGAGAGAGAGAGAGAGAGAGAGAGAGAGAGAGAGAGAGAGAGAGAGAGGGAGGGAGGGAGAGAGTGAGAAAGAAAGAGAGGCAGAGAGAGAGGGAGGGAGAGAGAGAAAGAGAGAGAGAGAGAGAGAGAGAGAGAGAGAGAGAGAGAGAGAGAGAGAGAGAGAGAGAAAAGACGCTGATAAGAACTAGGACCTATACGATAAATAATTTGTTTGATTTCTGATTTGAAGGAAATATCAACACCATAGAACACTCTTGGTACTATAAATGGAGAATATCCATATACAACTTGACTATAACAATAACGCCTCAAAAACTGGACATTGCTGTGTAAAGAATGAAGTCAATGACCAGACGGACTCAAATGAAACTTACCCCTGCTTGTCAAAGTATTTAAATGAGCAAACCACTTTGCTGAGGGGAAAAAAATGAATGACTAAATAAAAATGTCCCTTTATTTACGGACACCTTTGGAAGAAAAAAACTAAAATATGCACTTTTTATCAAATTTGTGGCATTCTACTCACAGGTAGGATTTTGACTTGGTGACACACAAAGATATTGTGGAAGGGCTTTGTCAAAATAAACGCAACAGCAAGGAGTGTTTGAAATAAAGTGAGAGAAGCACGATCAATGGACGTCCCATATCAAAACTGTTAGGCTCTTATGCCAAACCCTTTTTTGTTGCATGAAATAGAGAGCAATGATTTTTACGACATCAAGAACATGTCAGACATGAAAACAATGAGAACATCATGTAGCTTCAACTAGGACGCTGCAAGCTCTTTTAAACAATGTCCAAGCAAATTTGACCACGACAAGCCGGTGCACCGCAGAAAAATTTTCATATTCTCAAAGCAAAACCAACTTTAAACAAAAGACGAAAATTGGTCACGTCATGTCTACATTAGAAAAAGCATCTTCTACAGGAATACAAAAGAGGTGAAACGAAAAACAAACAACATAATTATATGATTATTATGGACGGAAAAGAAACAACATAATTGTATGATTATCACGGACGGCAAACAAACAACATAATTATATGATTATTATGGACGGGAAAGAAACGACCCTTAGTAAAGCCTGATGAGAGTGGAGGACAACCGAATCCTTCGCTCGCTTGAAACACATGTGTAGTGTCACGGAAAAGTATGTGGTAAGATCTTTTACTTATATATATATATATATATATGTCTTAAATTTCAAATAAGTAATATTTGAAATTTGCTCAATTAAAGGACTTTTGAGATATAATGAAGTTTTATTTACGTAATTATAGACCTACTCAGGACATGACAACTCATCTGAAAAGAGCACCGAAACAGTGCTCGAGACATACATGTGATGAGTAATTATGTAAGTAAAACTTCATTTTTATATAATTTTATATAATATTCCCTCATAAGACAAAGATGTAGAAGATTGGAAAGTTAAACATAAAAGAAAAGAACAGAAAAAAGTCTGGGAGGAAATAACACCACAAATAGCTTTATATTTTATAGACACAAAATATTAAAACCTATGAAGACATAAAAGTTTGGATGACTTGAAACGACAATGTTGGTGGCAAATGGAATGGTTTGATACAAAGCAAGTAAAGAGACTAATCAAGAAGCGCTGCTCCGATTTTGAAGATATTACAACCGCATGTAATAACACAGTGGGTGCTGCCATGGCGATTCTCATTAAAGCTTCTTGCTTATCTTGTGCTGCCGCAATCAAATCTTAAGCTCCGCCTTTTATGCGGCTTGTTCTCATCTCGCGATTGTGTTAATTCATCTGATCTTTTATGAATTTACATTTCTGCACAGAATAAACTGGAATAACATGCTTTATTTCATTTTTGCCTCGTTTAGTTGTTGATGCTGCCCAGACTGCAAAAAGGATGGTTTAACAGGGCAGGGCATACATGCACAATAACATGCATAACAATGTCTACAGGCACAGATAAGTTGTTGAAAAATAATGCAAAGATCTCAGCTGTAATGATAGAAATAAAATGGAGAAATAGATGAGTGACGAGCATACCGACCTGCCTCGTCAAGATACCAATTCGAGAAACTCCCTATCTTTTAAAGTCTCATGAACATTTTATTCTCTCTATTTTCTTTTAGATCAGAGTTGAAAAAAAGTCAGTGAAATGTGAACAAATGGGTCTTTGTCATAACTATTGTTTAATCAAATCTTCATGATTTTTCGAGCGTGGCAAAAATTTTCACCAAAGACTTCGAACAAAAGACAAACAAACAACTTCCACCCTATATTTACATAGCTAGTAAAAGAATACGTAGATGCTGTCATAAACCATTTCCACCCATCTCTGTCTAGTGGAAGGAGATACCCTCTCTGTGGAAACATGTTGCGTTGAAGATACTGGAGACCGCAACATTGATAGCTGCGACCGGAAGTTGAGCTGAGCTCGCAACCTGAGAAGTACAAGTTCTATCTCTCTCTGTTTCTGTATAAGATAGGACTTTGTAATTCTCAACTCGCAAATTGTCGATCAGTGTCAACTCAAAATCAAATACAAATTTCGTGCGAGTTTTGTGGACCTAAAGTTGTCTCAGATCGTCTTCACTGTCAGCTGAAGGAGAAGAATGCCACAGTAAAGTGTGTGCTAGTACAGCTCTGCTAATAAATGTTTGTCGCCTTAGAGCAAGCTTCCATATTGACGAGCTGCTAACTAGAAAGACAACGAGTGCTTTACTCAGAGTACATAAGTTGAGTTTCAAA
>JAWDGP010003419.1:130000-147346 GCA_033675545.1 Elysia crispata
TGAATTCGTTGTCTACTGGGTTATGGTAGCTGACTCGACTAACGGGGCCGTGAACTTTTTCATCTTCTATAGCATGAGCTCATCCTTCAGGTCCACCTTTCGTGCGATGTTGTGAATTTTCATAAATCGGGGCCTATGCGAAAAACGTCATTTATAAGATCATAAATGTTGTGTGAATAATTGGAAAACTGAACAAAATACTCTGACAAAGATCAGAATTTAAAAAATGTTGAAAAAAAAAACAAACAAAAAAACTAACAAAAACCGAAAAACATTCAGATCAAAATTAAGCATTATATAAAATGAGCAATAATAATAAATTATACATTTTTTATCGTTTGATCGAAATGCCAGCTACTAATACAATAGTGTTATCGGACTTCCAAAGAGTTCCATAAAGTTATCATCAATGGAACTTAATTGTTTTATTCAAATGTATAGAAACATCATTTTATTGTTTTCATGGTAATCTTTATTGATATTCAAGAGCACTAAGTTTATCTCGACTATGGAAAACCTTTCCTTTACGAGCAAGTAGAGACAATTACAAGAACACACAAATAGTCCAAAATATTAGATCCACCTGCCTGTGGCAATAACTATTCATATGTTAAGAAATATAGACGTATAAAGAAAATATCTCACATCAACTTTTACTAGATAAAAGACATTTTTCCAATTTGCTGACAGTATAAATTTCTGATATGTGAGACAAACCATCCAGTGATCAGATTTCGATTAATGGAAAGTCGACATTTAGTAGATCAAGTTAAAAAAGAGGAGCGCACATGGGGCCGAATGCACTGGTTTTAAATCCAAGACAAAATGGGAGCCAGGTGAAAGTTCCAAGATTCAAAACACAACACGAATCTATAATAAACACATTTAAAGGTAATTTAAAGGAAATGAAAATTTCAATTCAATTGATATCACCCTTTATGATTATCATGATTATAATATAATTGGTCTGAACTGAAATTTTTAAGTAGAGCGCTAAAGAAAAAAATCTTCTTTTTCTTCTTCTTCTTCTCCTTCCCCTTCTCCTTCTCCTTCTCGCTCTCGTTCTCGTTCTCGTTCTCGTTCTCCTTCTCCTTCTCGTTCACCTTCTCGTTCTCGTTCTCGTTCTCCTTCTCGCTCTCGTTCTCGTTCTCGCTCTCCTTCTCCTTCTCGCTCTCCTTCTCGTTCTCGTTCTCCTTCTCCTTCTCGCTCTCGTTCTTGTTCTCCTTCTCCTTCTCGTTCACCTTCTCGTTCTCGTTCTCCTTCTCCTTCTCGCTCTCGTTCTCGTTCTCCTTCTCCTTCTTCTTATTCTTCTTCTTCTCGCTCTCATTTTATTTCTCCTTCTCTTTCTCCTTCTCCTTCTCCTTCTCGCTCTCGTTCTCGTTCTCGTTCTCCTTCTCCTTCTCGTTCTCCTTCTCGTTCTCCTTCTCCTTCTCCTTCTCGTTCTCCTTCTCTTTCTATGCTCGTTCTCGTTCTCCCTCTCCTTCTCGTTCTCCTTCTCGTTCTCCTGCTCCTTCTCTTTCTCGCTCTCGTTCTCGTTCTCGTTCTCCTTCTCCTTCTCGCTCTCGTTCTTGTTCTCCTTCTCCTTCTTCTTCTTCTTCTCGCTCTCGTTCTATTTCTCCTTCTCTTTCTCCTTCTCATTCTCCTTCTCGTTCTCGTTCTCGTTCTCCTTCTCCTTCTCGTTCTCCTTCTCCTTCTCCTTCTCGCTCTCGTTCTCCTTCTCCTTCTCCTTCTCGCTCTCGTTCTACTTTTCCTTCTCTTTCTCCTTCTTCTCCTTCTTCTTCTTCTTCTTCTTCTTCTTCTTCTTCTTCTTCTTCTTCTTCTTCTTCTTCTTCTTCTTCTTCTTCTTCTTCTTCTTCTTCTTCTTCTTCTTCTTTAATAATAATGATGACGATGATGATGATGATGATGATGATAGTAATAATAATAATAATAATAATAATAATAATAATAATAATAATAATAATAATAATAATAATAATAATAATAATAATAATAATAATAATAATAACAACAACAACAATATTAATAGTACTAATAACGACAATAATGATAGTAATAATAATAATTATGATGATGATGATGATGATGATGATGATGATGATGATGATTATGATGGTGATGATGATGATGATGATAATAACAACAACAACGACAAAAGGAATATCATTATTATTAATCCCATTTACCAATGATTTGTGCCTAGTAGAGCGCTGATTTACTTTTAAATTTGTAGATGTGAATCTGAATCAAGAACACCGTTTTCATGTGAAAGCGTTACTTCTCCTATACCCTGTTATGTCTGACCTGTAGGTATTTCAAGCATAGTTAGAAGATCATAGTTATTTTTTGAAATAGATATCAGGAGTATTTGAATCCTTTAGTTCTCACAGAGACGAAATTAAAATGACACTGTGGCAAGATAACCACAGATGAGTTATAAAGTGTATAGAAACTGGCGCCTTTCGCATTCTCTTGACCAAACTCTAATGCACAAAAGAAAGGCCGAAATATGAAATAAATAGATTTCCATGATTGATTGTAAGTGTAATCCATTTAGTTATCTCACAATTTCGTCGACTAAGCTCAATGGTGAGATAGAATCACGGTTTCAGTGAAATCGTATTTCGATTAGTCCTATTCTATAAAAAGAGTAATATTGTTGTTTGAAGTATTTTGCTTTGTCATTTAAAACATCTTTTTCAGTCCGTTAATTTTCTACAGTTTTAAAGTTTGAAATTCATTAGAATGCCAAACCTCAACCCTTACAGTCAGTGCTATTAATACCATTTCTCTTTATGTTTCTAGCTTTTCGTTCTATATCACTATTTATGACTTATAATAATAAAAAAAAAATGACGGCACTAGGTAATTTCTTCCATTTCCTTTGTATTGTTATTGCCCCTATGTTTTTGTACAAAAGTGTGTATACTTTTAGTTGCTTGGCTTTCAATCGAAAGAATCCTGTAAATGGAATAGCAAAGATATATCATTATTGCTATGAAAGACAAAACGTGTACGCATGTTATTAGGATCATGAAAGCTACATAGGTTGAGATAATTAACACCTGTGAGTTGCTGTTTCCTGTTACTTTGTTTGTCTTGGATGAAAAAAATCTTGTCTTTTGTCCCCCGCATCACGAGCCCGTGTAGAATTCTACGAACTCAAACTCACTGCAGTGTTAAGACAAGGGTTATTTGAGAAGTTCAACGTCTCTTAAGTTTCCTGAAGTACCTTGGAAATGATACAGTGTTTTTGATACACTCTTCTGCCAGGCAATATGCGCGGAGGCCTGGAACGACGGTCGCCTATGCTTAACGCGTGCTACATTGTGATACATTGTGCTACATTGTCATGCTGTCTCACGCGAGCATCTTGCCCTGCACACGCTCTGGTTCACATTTGACCTTTTACAGAAAGTAATCGACTCAACTGCTCCGATTTCTCTTCTATTAGAACACGCTTACTAGAATTGACTGTTCATCCTTATTCAAGGATATTCACATATAAATGCGAGATATATATATATATATATATATATATATATATATATATATACAAACTGTAAAAATAATTTAAAAAATACAGATGTGTTTATCTATCTATCTATCTATCTATCTATCTATCTATATATATATATATATATATATAAAGATCTAAAACTATTGTATAAATGATTGGCTAAATAAGTATTTACATATAAGAATAAAGAAATAAATCAATAAGTGAAATTACAAATAATTAAGTATGCTAAATAGACAAGAAACTAAAGAAAAATAATGTGATAGAGAATGAAAGGTACATATTAGGATTGCAAAAGAAGAGGCAGAGAAAGAGGGACAGACAGATAGATAGAGAAAGAGAGACAGAAAGAGAGTGAGGGGGGAGGGGAAATCGGGGAGAGAAACGGATTAAATGAAAGGACAGATAGATAAATAAAGGGAAACAGAAGAATGAAACGAAAGATGTGAAAGAAAAAGCGTCGACTCCCCTATGAAATGAAAAAGCAAGGCCAATTTGTTAAAAGACATCTCAAGTCTAGCTTCTGGCTGATAGGAGAGACCTTATGTCACACTTACAGTAGATAAGAAACTGGAAAAGAGATATTAATAAAGACAGACAGGCAAAGAGATATATAAGAGAACGAAAGAGAGAGAGAGAGAGAGAGAGAGAGAGAGAGAGAGAGAGAGAGAGAGAGAGAGAGGCAGGAAAAGAGAGAGAGATAAAGAGAGAGAAAGAGAGAGAAAGCAAGACAAAGCGAGAGAAGGAGAGAGAAAAAGGAAGGAGAGAAAGAAAGAGAGAGAAGAATTTCTGACTTTTACCCCTCTATCACCTACCAACTACTTGAGAATGCCTTGATTTTTGCCTCCAACTTTACTAACGTTACTGAAGAGGAAAAATATATCATTAAACGCACAAAAAGGTCCTCACTTTACAACAACAATACACCTTGGGCTAAAAAAATTGTCCGACTTTGACGTCACAATGGAAAGTTTCGATGCAGCAGAAACATGTGAATTGTTTCTACTATCCCAACTTAAAACGCCTCAATATAGATGTTGGCCTATAAAGGGACGGCGGTCTTGCAACATGTAAACTAACGCCGAAACAAGTTGAGGCCACGAAAAAAGAGATCTGCAAAATGTTCAAATTAATGTGACAAGCGGAACATAACCATTGGAGCAAATAAAAAGGCACGGACTTTTTGGATCTGACCCTCAATTTAAAAAGCGACATATACAAACCCTACAAGAAACTTAATAGCAGTGTGAGCTACATCAGTAAGCACAGCAACCACTCTCAGTCCATCATAAAGAATCTACCCAAAGGAATCAACTACCGTCTAAATATAAACTCAAAAAAACGAGGAAATGTTCAAACAAGCTAGCCCCACGTATAACAACGCTCTCAAGAGGAGCGGATTCGACCAACCGTTGCACTACAATGATGATATAAAATCTGCACATGTCAACAAAGAAAAAAATAGTAAACGGAGGAGAAAAATAACTTGGTTTAGCCCACCATTCAACATGGACGTAAAAACGAACATTGCTAGAAACTTCCTTAGTCTAATCGACAAACACTTCCCCAAAACTAATATGCTCCATAAACTTATTAACAGAAATACTGTAAAAGTCACAACATAGGGACTCAACAACAAGAAAGAAACACCAAACAGTGTAAGACTCTGCAACTGGACTCACTGACAGCGAATTTAAAACTAGATACAATCAACATAAGTCATCATTGAAACTAGTGCATAGAAAGAAAGATACGAAGCTCAGTGAGCACATCTGGCAACTAAAAGATAAGAATAACGAACACACCATCCATTGGGAAATCATTAAAAAAGTCAAGCCATATAAACCTGAAAAAAGTGTGTGCAAACTTTGTTTGGAAAAAAAATATCAAATTTTGACCAAAACTCCCTTCCTGAACAAAAGAAAGGAGATTTTCTCTCATTGCGTGCACAGAAAACGTTTCCTGCTGTCAAACGTAAACACAAACCACCGGCCATTACTGACAGCCATCTAAAGAGAGTCGCACGGGCTTGAAACTCTGGAGTCATGACAAACCAAAATTTAATCAAGGTAATCAATTTTGTTATAGTACAATTATATATATATATATATATATATATATATATATATATATATATATATTCAACGTTCCATAAGATTCCTTTGCTATTATTATTATTATAATTATTATTATCATTATTATTATTATTATTATTATTATTATTATTATTATTATTATTATTATTATTATTATTATTATTATAGTATTGGCACAGCGTATTGAGTAATTCACTTTATCAAAATGTTTATTTGCCAACTAATTCATCGATAGCACTTTGCACAAATATCAATCTTCTGTTCAAAATAAACATCGATCAAAACTTTTAAGTGAAGATTGTTGGCTGGAGCTGAGACTAAAATGAACCAAACTTGGATAAAAAAACTAGATTGTATAGAGTGCTCTATCTCCATATTTCAAACCGCTCTTTACGACACCGATTCGCCCAGGAAAATACCGTAAGCAATTGCTTTTGAATTTGTGAAAAGTACTGAATTCAAGTTACGGTCTGGTTTCTGCGTTACCCCGACCTAAACAATCACTAATCACCAACAGTGCCAGGTAAATAAATAACATTTTGTAAATTATAAATATAAAAATTGAGACGAAGATATTACAATTATTTTAACATCACTACACCCCGGATACATTTCAAATTATACAAAAGAAAATTAAGCGTGGTTTTGAAAACTTTGAAAGCCTATGTATTTGCACCTGCATGGCGTTAGAGATATTGTATTTTCTATCATTTATACTAGGGACATTCAACAGCTTAACTTGCAGATGAAATGGAAGACATAACGACATCATCCATACATTGAACATCTTCAGGTGCCGGTATTTCTATTTTCAAGAGCTCTTAAAGACAATCATCAAACGAAACCGACTTACTTCATTTATTGCAAAGGATAATTTCAACATTCATACAAAAATTAATGGATAGGAACACTATTTATGGAAAAGAAAAAAAAACACAGACGCAAGTGTTTACTCTTTTAAATATATAAATGTATCAAATGTGCACTACTAGTTTTGCACTGCTAAACTAGGGCACCGTGGAATGGCTTCTAACGGAAGTTCAAAACGCCCAAAATAAACGTAGAAAATAGTTTCTTATCCCTTTCTCATATAATATTACAATATTACACTGACAAGACTCGATAATCAGTGTCACCACATGCACAAATTACAGCTCAAAGATTATACCTCATTACCAGCTTTGGTAAGGTGTAGAGTTATGGATCCTGAATTCAAAGGTCTGATGCAGTTACCTTTCCTTCTGGTGTATAATGCTTAGTTACAGGTGATTCCGAACCGCATAAGTCAAAAGCAGACAAAGAGATAAAGATATAAAGACCCGGAAAAACGATTTGAAATTAGACTAAGTAAAACTAATGTTTGAAATGTACTCTACTGACGTATGAAGAGCGGGGAAAATAATCCTTATATTAAAATATTAAACAAAATTTGTTTAAATGATTCACCTAAGAACCTGAAAATCTCATACTTTTTTCCTCAGCAACCATTATTTAAATTAAATATCAATTTTATTGCGCTGTGGAAAAATGTCTAAGGTCATCTTTAATGTAATTGCGCTTAATGTGTAATACGGAGTCACCTCCTAAATGCAATACAGCATAATAAAATAAAAATGCCTCATGGTCTTTAAAAAAATAATGCATGGAAATGATAAGAAAATACTAATTACAATAATTTTAGCCCCATTAACTGACAAAATTGTAGTTCATGGAAGAGGATAAAGAGGAAGAAGGTCTACGATGAAATAAATATCTTCAAATTTTACCTTTTGTAACGTGTGAGTGTGGGATAGCGGTATTAAAGGTGATTTCAATGCAAGTCACTTAATTCATCACCCATGCATAGCTTATTTTTGTTGTTTTTTTTTTCTTTTTATTTGTTTGTTGTTGTTTTTATTTCGTTGCGTATGCATGTAGTAATACAGAAAAATTTACTCTTTGCACGATTCCGGATCTTTTTACTACGTCGATAATTTAAAATATATCCTGTTATTCATTCTTTGTAACACCTGTTTTACCATATTAGTAGGACGATAGTATTACAACTACAGTCTCATATTTTACCTCAACGAATCTACACAATGTGACAAAAAGCTTGAAAAATAGACAAATTTAACGCAGTTTACACATTTTTAACATTAACCACATGACCATCTTGAACATTTCAGGTGAACACAGCGTGAAGCACGTCGGTTTTTTGCAGTACCCAAGTATGGCCAGTACAGAAAGTGCAACAGGAATCGATATACATCTAACTCTGGGGCCGACAACTCCCTACTTTTACCCGTTTCTAGACGCCAGAAAGCGAAAGATAGCAGAAATTGTGATGGACTACGTCCTTATCTTCAGTATTTCTCTGGTCGGTGTTGTCACCAACACACTGGTCATTGCTGTGTATACCAAGTAAGATGCAATTATATTATCGGTACTGTAGAAGCTGGAAGAAAAGATAGCGGTGGATGTAACGGTATGTGTGTGTGTGTGGGAAGGGAGGGAGAGACAACTGAAGCTAAGGGAAGAAAAGACAGTAACAGTGATAGATGTGATGGCGGAGAGCTACATAGAGAGGGAATAGATAGATGAATGGATATAAAAATTGATTAAAAAAGGGAGAGATATACAGAGAGGTGGAAAGAGAGAGAGAGAGAGAGAGAGAGAGAGAGAGAGAGAGAGAGAGAGAGAGAGAGAGAGAGACAGACAGACAGACAGACAGACAGACAGACAGACAGACAGAGAGACAGACAGACAGAGAGAAAGTGTGTGTGGGATCGATGTATCTTGTTTGGGTTTAGCATAGCAAAAGAAGAAGAATTAGTTTATTCATCTCTCCGTGTGACTTTGACTCCCTTTTGCCGATTGACTCCCTTTTGCCGAATGAGTCAAGTTGCCTCCCGCTTTCATTCACTTTGCTTGCTGCCGCCTAGCAGATCGGAAGCTTTTGCTCTTTCTGCCGTGCTCGACAAGTTCTTCCTAATCTGTCCTTCTATTTCATCTGGAGTATTCTTTCATGCAAGTTTGGCAAGAGGACACAGATCTAGATCTAGTTCTATTTAATTATCACTTTATCAAGACTTATACTCAGTATTAAGTAACCTCCTAACGTAATAATATAATTTTTCATGATCTCCGGCTACTTCTGTTAAGGATATGCCAGCTTCTCACTTGGATTTAGCACTGAATGTATTGTCATTGTCATAAATTGAATATTAACACATTTACATGACTGAACTCACTGGTGATTACTGAACCTCTAGCGCAATTTAATAAATAACATTATCAGATCTGATATCGAGATCTAGTGTTCTTAGTATTGTTGTTAAAACCTCACGTTTTTTCGCTTTAAAAGTTGAAAATAAAGAATTTCTCATCAACCCTGAAGGGTACCCTACAAACTCAAATACAGGTACAGTCTCAACCCTTTGTGCATCTCAGCAATAAACAACAGGCTGGTATAGATCGGCCTTTCACATTTCTTTTCAGAACTAAACTTGATAATTAATTTGTCTTGACAATGCTTAATAAGAAATAGTGAGACATATTCACAGCGCATAGAACATTACAGACTGGTTCTCACGGCATGTATGTAGTATTTGTGTCTATATAGACGTCTATCCACTCAGATCTCTCGACTCCGAGGCTTCCGAATTTACATACAGGCCAAGTCAACGAAGTAAACAAAATTTTGCATGTTTGAGAGATATGATCTATTTCTTTGACTTTTGGCATAGTTAGGTCAGAATTGAATCAGAACGCACTTATAATTCAGCCTACAGGCCTACACAACTGTCCTAACTCTGCCAAATAGTTAAATGATATAGCTCACTCTTACACGTACTGCAAAAGTTTGTTCACTACGGTGACTTGGCCTGTATGTAGTTAAGGAAGCCTGGCTGTCCACTCAGATGTCTTGACTCCAAAGAATCTAACACACCGGGTCGCTAGTAAAACATGAAGCACGCAGACCGCTCATTGATCCCAGAGTCGATCTCTAACCTTCGGGGTGACACGACATTACGCTAGAAAATACTAATCTGATTTTTAAAAAAAACTTTTGGGGGAATATAATACTGGTCTTGTTCACTTCCATGCCTCTTAAGAAACCCTCATGGTGACATTATTGTCAATGTAAGCCTTTCGGCTCAGCTAATTCATTTCAAGGTATTATGTCTGCACTCGAGGCAGAAAGACAATAAGGCACTTTCTCTAGTATCAGTGCATGAAACGTTTGAAGGCGCTTCGCTCCATTATCACCGACAGAAGAAAAGTTACTACATGCGAGAATAGAGCAGCAACGCAGGGAATGAATGATTGCATTACGTCAAGAACGAAAAGAAAACGAAAAAAAATCAAGATATAGATCCCGATGTTGCTTGAACACCTTGTCGCCCACTCATCAAGCGGAACCGTCACAAGGCTTCTCGGCTAGACTGATCGCGCTGTTAGAGGCAATTTCACGGTGCTTTCAGAGAGGACAAGAGCCAAACGGCGCCGATCCTTTTCTTCGGACGTTATACATTAATATATAATTTCACCTCTTGATACCTGTGGCTATGAGCCATCTCCAGCGAGAACTATCGCAGAAAGCGATGTTTATACGAGCACTCGGTCCCTGTCTTCAGTCAATGAATTCAGAAAGAAATCTATTTGAAGGCAAAGACATGCCTGTTTCTGCACGTAATCCTGTAGGTTTGAACGACATTGAATTATAACGTTTTCTTTTAAACCTGAATTCATAATATTATGTTCTGATTGATGAATCATGAGGCTGAGGAGAATTGTGAAAAAGCCTGGGAGATATTTGGCCCTCTCTTCTTTTTTTTTGCGAAAAAAAAGTCGAATGAACATATACTGTCCTCTCTCTACAGTTGCGTATATTAACATCTTCCTTTCATAAATCCTTTGATACTACACATTTCACACTCCACCATTCTTTCTTAATTCACTGGTCTCGATAGCCATTTCGGTAGATTTGTATATAATAAAATCTTGTATGATCACATCCTATACGTTAGCTTAGATATGCTACGTAAGCTGTTAAAAGATGGTATTTGTATAGAACAGCTCACAATTGCTAACAAAGTATACATGTATAGTCCTTCAGTTAGTCTCGGTTGTAATATGTATTTTGATAGAGCAATCTAAACAAGTTCAAACACTTGAATGTATATACTTTTTAGAAGTTTTTTTTTTTTTTTCAAATTTCTCTCTTCGCACTGAAAAGGAATCTTCGTAGTCATAATCACTGTCAGGTCTTCTTTAACCACAGCATGATCTCACCTTCCTTCGATTCGGTCACGAACTTAATCATTTTGTTGGTTTTTTATTCCTATCAAGACAAGGCTTCCGAGAGAGTGTGGCGATTTCCATGACAACCATCTCGGTGTGGGACCTCGTGAAATGCATCGCAGGAATCATGAACACTTTCTCTGGCATCTTATCTCTGTGGGACCCTGTCGTCGCCCAGAGCTGGCAAAACATCAGCACAGCTGTGTTCAACTACCTCATCTCGTTCAGCACGTACGTGACCAGCACCATGGCCGCCTATGTTGCGGTTGAGCGGTGTCTCTGTGTCAGTATTCCTCTCAAAGTGAAGTGGTTACTGACACCACGAGTCACCTTGATCTCATGTCTCGTTATATCGGTTGTTGTGTTCGGAGCCTTTGCGGTTATGTTCGGTATTTACGATATAGTGTGGGTTTGGAACGCCTCATTAAACGGAACCGTGGCGATTTATAAAAAGAGTGAATTCTACTTACAGAACGAGGAGCCACTGTTTGCATATTACAACCTCTCCGGAACTCTATGGCCTATAGCGTCTTTTGTTGTCATAGTTATCGCCACTATAATTATAGTAATCAAGTTGAGAGAAGGGTCAAAGTTTCGGTCTAACAGCGAAAGCAAGACAATTATCCAGCGAGATCAAACATCATCTCATATCAAAACTGAAACTCAAAATGCACAAAAAGAAAACTTTTTAAAACGAGACAGGCAAGTAGTGAAGATGCTTCTAGTCATAATCATCATCTATATTGTAAGTCTGGCTCCAAGAATCGCCAACTACCTCGCGAAATACTACATCTATGATTTTTATTTTCTGAGACGTCACCACTATCTTTTTGAGTTTGTAACGTACGGGGTATTGGTCGCAGACTCTTCCAACGGCGCCGTCAACTTTTTTGTGTTCTACAGAATGAGTTCTTCATTTCGAACCACTTTCCGATCCATGGTGTGTAGTTCGGAAAGCCTACGGTAGATTTCAAAATTGTTAGTGTTAATGATACGGTGTAGGTATACACCAGCACTGGTATTCTCAGAACCAAAACCGAAGAATAAACACAATTATGTAAAAAAAAAAAAAGAGCTAAAAAGCAATTAATAAAGAACAAAGGTAAGGGCAAAATATTCTTGAAAGTTATTGTGAATATATAGAGTGGAAATACACGATTGAGTAAACAAGACAAACCAATATAACGTTAAAACGGCGACTTACTAGGTTGATACCCAGTTTGGTCTTGGATTTTTTTCTCAACCATAATGCGACTTACATTACACGAATAAAGAGGACTACTTGGATGCCTAGAGTCTGAGAACTACACGACCAGCTAAACCGTCGTTAACAGTGCATGTTCTTAATCTGTGCAAGTTCAAAGTTGTAGCACAAGTTGTAAGAACTGAAGTAAGACTCTAGCAGTTGGTCGCTGTCATAAAATGAGAACTGGAATTTTCTGCTTCTTGTATATCCTACTTTCAGTTCTCGGGTAAGCTTGTGAAATAAGCTATTGTTTTTTTTTTTTGTTTTTTTTTTTTAATTATTGAGACCCATTCTTTATGCACAGTATAGATCTCCGGTTATTTCAGTCTTTACCGAGTAGACAGTTAGGGACATTTGGCCGATTTCTTGTTTAATTCACCATCACTCTTAAGCTCAATCACATGTTTCTATATTTGCTATACAATGTTGTCCCTCACTTGTTTTTCAGTCAGAGCTACTTTTACTTGTAAACTGGCAATAAACCAAGACACTTGCCTTGTTAGAACTAGTTACACAATCAGGTACATTGATGCGTTGTTGTTTTTTTTAGTCACTTTCTCTTGCCATTTTTTTTTTTGTTGCTGAGGTCTTTTCCTTTTTTTTTTCCTTTTAGTTATTTTTGATTAATCGATCAGCTATCTCTAAGAAACTGTTGTATTGTTGTCTTGATTTGAGCAGTTGATATAAACTTGTGTAAACCACTTGAGATTGCGGGAAAGGACAGAAAGTAAAGAAAGACTCGAATGATAATTTTATCAATCAATTGTACAGCAATGTTTCTAAGTTTTGTTTTCCGTTCGTATAATTATTATTCATTTAGCTTCCTTGGTTACAATATCATAGGAGCACCTGTAATGTGCAACTATCAGGGTATTTGACATTGACTTAACACTGGAAGAGTCAGTTTGTTCACGATGTTATAGAAGCCAGTCCATATGGCAGAAAGTTGGTCCATATATTTCACTGCACTAGATAAGCTAAAGATAATACAAAAAATATTTCACTTTTCAAACCTTTTTACCTATCTGTTAACTTATAATGAACTTTATTCCTAAGAGCGCAATATCCACACACCCAATACCTTCTCATCCATATGCAACTATGGGCTTCTAGTGATCGACTTCCTTATAAGGAAAAGTAAAGAGTAAAGAATTGCTCAGAAAATCTCGGCATCGCTTTACGTTTTTGACACACTTTACGTTGAACACTTCTATTCTGCTATTGTTGAGGTGCACCAGTATTGTCAATTTCTTCCCTTTCATTGTATTAAAAGCATTGCTTACGAAGAGAGCCACCTTATTATCATAATAAAATTGTAAAGTATCTATGATCAAAAGACAAAACATGAATAGGCAAGTACATGTATTCTTTTTCCTTACATCACTGCTCAAAATTGTTATAAAAGAAAAACTGTTAGATATATACATGTTATAAAAATCATTGTTAAATAATTGTAAAAGGCGAAGATCATTCTAATTAAGTTTTCTGAACAAAACAACTTAAACATATCGTTTAAATATCAACCAACACAGTTTGTGCATCCTATGACTAGATTTAAAAAATAATTAAAAGCAGAATCTCCAGACCTTTAGTTCAGAGCATAAAGGGATTTTAATGTCCCAAAAGCTGTACAAAAATGGCAAGAAAACTGCAGCTGTGCGACTCGATAACTTGTATTTTCATCTCCCAATAATTGCGCCACCTCCAGAACTTGGAGCGAAAGGATAATAATAGCAGAAGTGAAGCTTGTGATTGTAGGCGTTCCCATCATCAAAAGGATGGAAACCTCCAGACTATGGAAGATAGGTTTTTGATTAAAAAAGTTGTAAAGAGAATTCCCAGGCGACAGATGTTACTTTGAAGTATGTTGTTATGATTATTCAATGCATAACATTGTTATGCCTTTATATCTTTTTTTTCTGTAACTTTAATGATCGATGCACTAAAATCCTTGCACGATCATATTAAAAATATCTTTAATATACTTTGTTAAGCAGAATTACAATTTAATATTTTTTAGATGTTTCATGACAAAATCAGAGCTTGCCTTGCTTCTTTTCCTTACAAATTTGAAATAAAAACAAAACAATCAGAACCCGTGGATGAGCACACATTTTGGTACCAAAATCCTAAGCCTGCAAGAGGTTATGTCCACATAGTTGAGCTTACAAATTGAATCCTATCGAATGCACGCACGCAGCGATATCACTAAAATTGTGTAGTAGTAGTAGTAGTAGTAGTAGTAGTAGTAGTAGTAGTAGTAGTAGTAGTAGTAGTAGTAGTAGTAGTAGTAGTAGTAGTAGTAGTAGTAGCAGGAATATTTCTTGTTTTTAGCAGCAGCTGCAGCAGCAGCAGCAGCAGCAGCAGCAGTAGTAGTAGTAGTAGTAGTAGTAGTAGTAGTAGTAGTAGTAGTAGTAGTAGTAGTAGTAGTAGTAGTAGTAGTAGTAGTAGTAGTAGTTGTAGTAGTAGTTACTGTAGTGGTAGTAGTATACTAGCAACAATTGTAGTAGAAGCAGCTGTGGTATTCAGAGTAACGAAATCAAAGGCACTTTTAAACGGTTAAGAAAGCAGATTGAATAGGTGTGGGAATACTTACTTTGATATCATAGGATATAAGAACGTATTGCTCATCCCAATAAACAAACTCCTCTACTGTGTTCATGCCCTGAACACGCTGACATGTTCGCGAGTGGCGGAGAAGATAAAACTGTGATTCTGTCGGCAGGGAGATTGGGATCGTAGGAAGACTATCATTCTGTCGGCAGGGAGATTGGGATCGGAGGAAGACTGTCATTCTGTCGGCAGGGAGATTGGGATCGGAGGAAGACTGTCATTCTGTCGGCAGGGAGATTGGGAAGATAAAACGGTGATTCTGTTGGCAGGGGGAGATTGGGAAGATAAAACTGTCATTCTGTCGGCAGGGAGATTGGGATCGGAGGAAGACTGTCATTCTGTCGGCAGGGAGATTGGGATCGGAGGAAGACTGTCATTCTGTCGGCAGGGAGATTGGGATCGGAGGAAGACTGTCATTCTGTCGGCAGGGAGATTGGGAAGATAAAACGGTGATTCTGTCGGCAGGGAGATTGGGATCGGAGGAAGACTGTCATTCTGTCGGCAGGGAGATTGGGATCGGAGGAAGACTGTCATTCTGTCGGCAGGGAGATTGGGATCGGAGGAAGACTGTCATTCTGTCGGCAGGGAGATTGGGAAGATAAAACGGTGATTCTGTCGGCAGGGAGATTAGGGAAGATAAAACTGTGATTCTGTCGGCAGGGAGATTGGGATCGTAGGAAGACTATCATTACTGGAATATAAAATGAGAGGAAAGAAAGACACCTAAAATTGAAGCAGCATGCACTGTGATTTGAAATTGTGACAAGATCATTAGAGTAATTGTATATGTTTTAGAATATAACAGAGTTTTGGAATGTTGCATGCTAACACTGGATTCCTGCCTACTGCTGACTTACTACTAGCAGTATGCCAAGTTGAGCTGCTTACCGATCAGCTCTTGGCATGCTAGTCTTACTGCAGTGAAAGAATTATTGTTATTATTATTATTATTATTATTATTATTATTATTATTATTATTATTATTATTATTATTATTATTATTATTATTATTGTTGTTGTTGTTGTTGTTGTTGTTGCTGTTGTTCTTGTTGCTATTATTGTTACATTTCAACTCCACATGTCTTTTTCTATTATGAAAGGAAAATTAAAATGTTCAAGTTAAAAACAAGAATTCTTATCAAAGAAGACTGTGGTATGGTTAGACCACTGTGTTGTTACCGACAACAATATTCCACTTTAGTGTTCTCGTTATAAACACCGTCGGGAAGATAACCTCCGTGATCATTGGCGTTGCTCATATCTTCATCATTCCAGTACAGCCAGCCCTTCAGAAAGCCTACAGTTACCACAAAGATTAGAAACATATGAAGTTTTCATGAGACGCAACGGCAGCACAAACCAATGAAAGACTGAATCAGAAAGTAACAATCATCATTTGCTCTGTGCTATACAGCGGAGAACTCGCTCTGACTTAAAGAGCATCAGCGAAGAAATCGTAACAGAATTGTAAGTTATAAACACAAACGCGATTCCATCTGAAATCAACAGTAAAAACAAACCTTAAGTGTATGAAAACGTGTTTCCTTCCATTTAGTACTTTAAATTCAAGTCTTTGCTTCTTAAAAACCGTCGCGTTTGACCATAGAAAGAAAATCACTGACCCATTCAACAAGTGAACTATGCCAACAATAACAGCCATTATTTCTCTTACGCCCTTATTTCTCTTGCCGTAAAACTATTCCATTGTTTGCTTAGTCTGATCCCTCGAGATTTTGTCTGGCCAAATTATACAGTAAAGTGTTATCGTATTCTTAACAAGTATAAAAAAAAATCAAATAAAAGAAAACTACATGTTTTACGCCAGGTGCCAGTGTAGCTGAAAGTCGAAAAATTTTTGTTGAAAACCGAATCGGTTGTCGAATTGCACCTATGGTAAATCAGCACAATCTCATGATACACGATAATCATATCCATTTTGCTCAGAATACAAATCTTGACCTATGCTTTCTCTTCGAGTGCTTTTATTTAATCAGATGTGATTGCCTTAATAATTGTAAACGAACAAAGCTCAAATGAGAACTTAAAGGTATGTTTACACGAAGCAATTCACACCATATCACAAGATCCCTGACGTTAAAGCAGCAATTCGATGCGCTTGTGGTGTGTAAAAAGCAGCAAATTTTACAAATTCATGCCTCGTTTCACAAATAACATGACACTCATTTTTCTGTTTATGACTTAAGAGTAGTTTTTTGAGTGGTGTTGCTTTGTGTACACATACCTTAACAGCTAAAGTTTCTCTTTCACTAATTCGGTGTAAAAAAAAAAGGCTAGGTAAACGAATTTATATGGACGGAAACATGCTTCTTTTTTTTAAAACTCTTTTTAAAGCCGATCAGCGTGCCCATACTAGTGTATATATATAATATATATATATATATATATATATATATATATATATATATACATACTGTACGGACTAACATATCATAATATGTGTGTCTAAGTATATAGCTCTATTCATATCAAGCCGTTGCTTTACCTATAGGGCATGCTCCATACTTTGCTATACAGTAGTCTCCCTTAGGCCAGTCAAGATCAAACTCCGTTGCTTGGGCTTCACC
>JAWDGP010003420.1:5000-10717 GCA_033675545.1 Elysia crispata
TGGGTGGAGGCATATTGCGCTGTAATAGGGGATGGGGTGGAAGGTGGAGAGGGAAGAGAGAGAGAGATAGACATAAAAAGAGAAATAGAGAGGGAGAGAGAGAGAAGAGAGAGAGAGAGAGAGAGAGAGAGAGAGAGAGAGAGAGAGAGAGAGAGAGAGAGAGAGAGAGAGAGAGAGAGAGAGAGAGAGAGAGAGAGAAGTATAGAAAAATCAACCACAAACCTAGATCTAGTTCGAGACCGACAAATAAGACGAAAGACGTAAAAACATTACAACAGATAAAATGAACAGGGATCGAACCTGCGCCTCGATGCGGCACCCATCGCCTTGCCGAGACAAGACCAGGCACTTAACCACTGAGCTATCCGCAGATGCGGAGGTTACAACAATCTGTTTGTAACCGAAATTACACAGTACTTTTTTGAGTAAAATTAAAACCTTTATATATATGTATAAATAAATAAATAAACAAATAAGTAAATAAATAAATAAATAAACAAATAGATAGATAAAAAAGCTACATTGTCTTTTTCCTACTTTTTAAAAGTACGAAGGGGTTTCAAATAATTATTTAAAGACTGAAGAATAGTATGGCATAAACTTGAAACTCCACCGCTCTGTAGAATTTCTCTAAGTATCTCTTTGCCTCAGACCTCGGATCTCTCCTAGAGTAAAAGTTTTTTTTCGTCATAATAGTTACAGATAAGGGAGGGATATCGGCAGAAAGCTGTAAAAAAAGAATAGAACGGGCAAAGCAACTGGAGACAATATATAAATAGAAACCGAGCAATCCTTTTTTACAGGTTTACTTCCCTTTGGAGATAGAAATAAAGAAAGCAGTCAAACAATGTTAGAGGCTGAGACAAACGAAGCTAGATCTAAGGATTTAAAGATGCAAGTGACTGAAAAAAAAGAAATAGGTAGTATAGAAGCGTGAAGCCAGCGTGAAAACAATGTTTATTTAGTCTGCCAACTCGGTCTTTGTCAGAGCTGGAGCCACTAATACTATTATTAATATTACTAAGTCAATATAACGTAAACAGCCAGACCTATTGATAAAAAGGCAATTAAGTCTAATCCTGTTTCAGACCGAACTAAAGTCTGATCTAGACCAACAAAGAGCCAAAATAATTAGTCTGCTTAATTCTTCAAATTTTGAATTTGCGCAAAACGGCTGAAAACGTTTAAATAAATTTGCACCACTTCATGCTCGACACAAGGAAATAAAAATATTGGGACATTCTATTTTGCCGCAGGTCGAACTTAGGCTATACTTTTGGCACCTTGACGATATTGTTTTTCTTGAGAACCGTAGAGTCACAAAATTTCCACCAAAAAAAGTGTTGCCATGGATTAGAGTTTGATGTTAGTTCGTACTATTAGTGTAAAAGGTATTTCTTTCTGCAATCTGTTGAATTAAGATGAAGAAAGTCATTTAGATATCACCCAAAGCAACCAAACAAAGAAAAAAAACAAGCATTATATTGGACTTACCTGATTGTGAATAATAGTGTAACATCTTGAGATACAATGGGATCAGATACAACTGGCAAAGGTTGCAATAAGGGTGGGTACAATGTTAAACTCTAAATAGATTAAAAAAAAAAAAACACTTTGTCGTCAAAGAACAATATTATTTTAAAATTTTGTCAAGCTACTTCTAGCAACTATGGGGCCACTTAAAACATGTTCTGCCCAGCTAGATCAAAATAGCATGTGGTCAGCAGATAAAATAAAAAAGTGCTCGTCAAATAGGCAAACCACATCAAGACTAAACTGACATCACTGATAAAATAGATTCTGTCAAAAGACGTCTACATCATTCTAGTCAGATTTACTGACATCACTAACATCATAGATTCTGTCAAAAGACGTCTATATCAATCTAGTCAGCTTTACTGACATCACTAACATAATAGATTCTGTCAAAAGACGTCTATATCAATCTAGTCAGCTTTACTGACATCACTAACATAATAGATTCTGTCAAAAGACGTCTATATCAATCTAGTCAGCTTTACTGACATCACTAACATAATAGATGCTCTCAAAAGTCGTCTATATCAATCAGCCAGCCATTTTTACCATTGACATCACTAACATAATAAATTCTGTCAAAAAAGATGCCTATATCAATCTAGTCAAAAGACGTTCATATCAATCAAACGCTTCATTCGACATCACTAACATAATAGGATTCTGTCAAAAGACGTCTATATCAATCTAGTCAGCTTTACTGACTGAATTGATATAGACATCTTTGACTTAAGAATCTATTATGTTAGTGATGTCAGTATCTGACTAGATTATTGATATGATGTTAGTGATGTCAGTAAATCTGACTAGGTGATATAGACGTCTGACAGAATCCGAGCTTGACTAGATTGTCTGGGCGTGCTTTGACAGAATCTGCGATGTTAGTGATGTCAGTAAATCTACCTTTAAATTGATGAGACAGATCTTGACAGGAGTGCAGCAGTGATCAGTTTAATGCTGATGTGGTTTGCTGACAGGGCGCACAATCTGCTGACCACATGTATTTTGATCTGGCTGGGCGGGATTATCATGGTAGAACATTTAAAAATAATATTGCTTTTGTTTGACAAAGTGTTTTTTTTTTTAATCTATTTAGAGTTTAACATTAATGCCACCCTTGTGCAATAACGCGTTGTATCGGTCCCATTGTATCAGATGTTACATATCCAATATATGCTTGTTTTTTTGCTGTTTGGTTGCTTTTAATTGATATCAAATATTTCGTCTTCAATTCGACAGTTGCAGAAAAATACCTTTTACACTAATAGTACGGACGGCTCCCTGATCCATGACGCTTTTTTTTTGGTGGGTGATCTACATTCCAGTCAAGAAAATTTGGCCCATCGTCAGATTTAACCAATGCCAACCAAGTTCGACCTGCCGGCAAAATAGAGTGTCCCCTGTTTCGCTGACCGATGCGGCATGAGTGGTGCAGAACTATTTTAGGCGTTTTCCGTAGTTTTGCAAATTCAAGTTTGAAGAACCAGAGCAGACTTCGGTCTAGATCAGACTTTAGTTCGATGCCAACGAGTTAGACCTTGGTACCCTTTTATCAGCCAGGTCACTGACTTGTTTACACCCATATTGACTTAGTAATATTAATAATGAGAACGTGTGGCTCCATTTTGACAAGACCGAGTTGGCAGACTAAATAAACATTGTTTTCACGCTGACTTCACTTATACACTGAGCTGATGCTTGCCGTCTTTAAATCTGAATCAACATGTAACATTGTTTGACTGCTTTCTATCTCCAAGGGGTAAACCTGTAAGGTTGCTCGGTTTCTATTTATATATTGTCTCGGTACTGCCCAGACCTGTTCTTTTTTGCTCTGCCGATATCCACCCGCCGCCTCTGTGACTGTGACCGAAAAGAAACTTTATAGGAAGATCCGGGTCTGAACAGAGATACTAGAGAAATTCTACAGGCAGTGGGTTCAATTGCTCTTATGCATTCTTCAGTCTTTAAATAATTGAAACCCCTAAACACAAAAGTAGGAAAAGGACAATGTAGCTTTTTTACATCTATCTATTTGTTTATTTATTTATTTATTTACTTATTTGTTTATTTATTTATTTATACATATACTCAAAGGTTTTATTTTAGAGACAGGGTTTCACTGTGTAATTTCCGGTGCAAACAGACTGATGTAACCTCACGTCACTGGTTCTTCCGGTGGTCAGATGCTGATGTATCGGCAGGCCGATGAGGTGCCCATCCGGGCTGGATTCGATCCCTGTTCATTTTGGCCTCTGTTGTCTTTTACGTCTTTCGTCTTACATTTGTCCGGTCTCGAACTAGATCCTGGAGTTTGTGGTTGATTTTCTATATATATATATATATATATATATATATATATATATATATATATATATATATATATATATATATATATATATATATATATATATATATATATATATACCTCTCTATTTCTGCATGTGTCTGTCTCTCTCTCTTCCTCTCCGCATTTCACACCCCGTCCCCTATTACGGCGCAATGTCACCTCCCGCAGTCCCAACCAAGGACGAGTCTCGCCCGGGCCTCCAAGCTCCAGTGTTGACAGTTTGTGAGCCGGCTTGGGTTACTGGCTTTTGGCCATATCTTCTCTCTAGCCCAACCCCCACGCACGCGGATCCACACCGACTTGACACGTGGGCAAATTAAGGAACGTGATTTCCGACCTTCAAACGTGACGTTGTAAACCATGACACACATTCGTCTCGGCAGATTACACCAACGGTTGTCTTTGTCATTATGTTTCCGTGCACTGAAGCAGCAATTCGTTGGCACTGGTGTCTTATCCTGTTTTGTTTTTGCTCTATGAGGATATGTGCTCTGCTTATTTATCAAATTGAAAGAATAGCCCCACCCGTCCGATGACCAAAACATGAAAGGATACGATTTAATATGTTTCTGGAATCCCAAAATTGTTGCTGGACTTCAGTTCCGCTACATCTCGTTTCGGCCCTTGGCTCCAGGTCTTTCTTGTGTGATTTCCGAACTTCATGGTCATGTGGTTTTTTTAATATATATATACTTGTGCGTATATATAAAACCAATATGCCGTATGTGACCTTCTCTCTTCTTGTGTGTCTCTCTGTCTCTCTGTCTCTCTCTCTCTCTCTCTCTCTCTCTCTTCTCTCTCTCTCTCTCTCTCTCTCTCTCTCTCTCTCTCTCTCTCTCTCTCTCTCTCTCTCTCTCTTCCTGCTCTCTCTCTCTTTTGTTTTAACTTAATTTTTCAAGTTTATTAATTTACAAAGTTCATCAAAGAATTATAGTGCGTGTTTCCTTCAAAATTTTCTTCAGACCCGTGCCTTTTTTCGTCGCATTTACATAAGCAGATAAGGTTAAAAAAATTTTACTCTAATCAGCGATAGAAAGATACTGACAATAATTGAACGCAATGACCATCCCATGGCTATTAGCAAATAGAGCAAAAAGAGGTCGTTATTATATGTAGGTATTGTTCCAGTTAGGTTTATGATTTCTAAACTGTAGATCGGACTTTTTTTCACGAAACTGGCGGCTTCTGTCAAGCCAAAGGGTAGGGTAGATTTGTTGGACCCAACTCAATTCGGACACCTACGCGATCAATCTGGAATTCTCATTTTGTTAGTCTAACAATCTAACAGTTAATATACGTAACACTAGTGGATGAAGATTTTTTGGGGTGAAATATTCGTGACATTGCGTTGATTTAGCAGCGCTTGGTAACTGGTTATCATATATCATCGTCCTTGAAGGTGAATAGTGTCACAGTATTAAAAAGGATTGAAAATGACTTGAAGCGATTGCTTTTCTTAAATCGATTGAGGGGGGGGGGAAATATGAAAGTAAATGCGTCATGTTTGAATAAAGCTTGGATATTATTGTTTTAATTTTTTTTTTTTTTTCCCTTCAGGATGTTATATCATAAAAACGCAAATTGAATAATAAAATAATAATTATAAAAAAAAATAATAATAATAATAATAATAATAATAATAATAATAATAATAATAATAATAATAATAATAATAATAATAATAATAATAATGATAATAATAATAATGATAATTATTATTATCATTATTATTATTATTATTATTATCATCATCTTCTTCTTCTTCTTCTTCTTCTTCTTCTTCTTCTTCTTCTTCTTCTTCTTCTTCTTCTTCTTCTTCTAACAATACATACCC
>JAWDGP010003423.1:0-12084 GCA_033675545.1 Elysia crispata
TAGATGGCGTAAATGTGCAAGCTCTGTCTATGCCTATGATTGTGTCTGTCTCTATCATAATCTGTCAATTTGTCCGTATATAGTTCATTATTTCTCTATACCCGAGGGACGTAATTTCTTTCTTTTTTTCACTTTATTTCTCTTAATACGTGCGCTCTCTCTGTCTCTGTCTGACTGTCTGTCTGTCTGTTTGTCTCTCTCTCTCTCTCTCTCTCCCTCTCTCTCTCAGTGTCTCTCCCTCTCTCTCCCTCTCTGTCTCTCTCTGTCTCTCCCTCTCTCTCCCTCTCTCTCTCCCTCTCTCTCCCTCTCTCTCCCTCTGTCTCTCTCTGTCTCTCTCTGTCTCTCCCTCTCTCTCCCTCTCTCTCTCTCCCTCTCTCTCCCTCTCTCTCTCTGTCTCTCCCTCTCTCTCCCTCTCTCTCCTTCCCCTGATCCATCGCTCTTCACCTTTTCTTTTCTTTGCGACTCTTTCTTTTTCCGGGTTATGTCCGATTCAAGCCCTCCAAGTCTTTCTAACTCTCTCTTTTTCTATATATATATATATAAAGAGATTGTGTGTAAGAGGAGAATCAGGAAGAGTAGAAAAAAATAGCCTCTCGATGTAATCACTCAGCAATCGCATGAACTCTATTATTGTAGTATTAATTGTGTGAAGGAAATTAATGTGGCCTTACGTTTAGAAGAAATTAACTGTTGAAATAGAAAACATCAATGCCCCTAGGTTAGAAATGGCTGGTCCATCACAAGATAAATAATCTGTGAAGTTTTATCCGTATAGCCATCTTAGCGGAGGGGTTTAGAACTTAGGACCAACAGCCAATATATAAAGAGTCTATGAAATGGTTCTGTTTAATTGTTTGATCGTTAAAAGAAATAGAAAATAAAACAGGGATACAATAAAAGTTACGGCTGAAATAAAACAAAAACAAGGCTACCAACAGTGTCAGAACCAAAAAAAAATAAATAAAAAACAGCAATTAAAAAGAACGCGGAAAAACAAAATCATCAACAACAACAACAACAACAACAACAACAGCAACAACAGCAACCACAACAGAACAAAAGCAAATAAAATAAGAATCCCGAAAAAAATCTTTGCGTCTCATTTTAAAGTTATTTTAAACCACAATTCTTTCATTTTGCCCATTCCTTCTCTCTCTCTCTCTCTCTCTCTCTCTCTCTCTCTCTCTCTCTCTCTCTCTCTCTCTCTCTCTCTCTCTCTCCCTCTCTTTCTCACTCTCTCTCTTTCTCTTTCTCTGTTTGTGTCTCTGCTTCTCTCTGTCTTTATCTCTTTCTCTTGAACTAACGAAAGAAAAAGTGAAGACAGGAAGAAGGTTCGCCTTGAGATTGTGCAGCTTTTTAAAGATCGAATGAGCCAGTAGTGGTTTTAATGGTTTTGAAATGAATCGAATTTCTATACTCTCTATTCATTGATAAGTTGACCGTGTTAGTAATACTATTGCAAGAGGCAGGCAAGGTCGGAGAAAAAATAAACAATCCCCTAGGCGTTTTGACAAACTGAACAAACTCACTTCAAGTTAATAAGATATGGTGTAGAGTTACATATCTTAAAACCCATACAACGTTTTCTTGAAAAATTGAAAGATTTACCCCACTATGTATCAAGACAGAGAAAGAAATTATTATTTAATTAATATTCGGTGAGAAGTGCAGTTTATAGTTTAACTTTACGAGTTCCGGCCTTTTAAAAAAAATGTTTATGAACATAATTGTGTGAATATGCGTCGCAGGTAAACCGCTTGAAAAAAATGTGTCACTGTTTACTTATATGGATCAGCAGAAATTGAACTTTGCCTGGCAAGGTAACTTCGCCAGGAACTGGCTCCAAGCCCTAACGGTGTTAAGAATCGTAAAACTGTCAACGTCCACATACTATGACGGCCTGCGCATGTCGTCATTTATGCTTTGGGTCTGATGTGGCTCCTCCCATGAAACACCGGGATGCACACTTGTGAGCATCACTTTGGTGCTTGGATGCTGGCAGGGAAGCTTTGTCGTGGGTCGTGTGAGAAGCACAACCTGCTCAGAGGTACCGGCGACTTGGGTACTTCGTCGATATGGTGTCGGTGGGCCGGCTATCCTGAGAGTGTATATATGGCGGAGGTTCAGAGCTGAAACCCCTCATCCCCTGCAATCCTTTGACATATCTCCTATTATGGGGAGCTGAATATCTTCCTTTATAGTGAGATGCTTTTTTTCCATTATCCTTTTTTGTCCATTGAAAGGGGATCTATCCTTTAAATATCCAACATTCTTCTTTTTTATTTGTTATGTTATATGGTAGAGGAATTTCACACACTAGTCAATTATTCCACTAACGCACTGTCCACTTGTGAGTGGCACATCATATCTGCTTATCAGTTCTAAAATCGTGATAGTCTCTGCCTCGATGAGCCTGTAAGTAAAAAGCGACACATAGAGAAAAAAAATGGTAATAAACTGGTTAGACAGAGACATAAGAGTAAACTTAATGTATCAAAAGTGTAAGAAGAGAAGCAAAGAAGAAAGATCAAGCGAAAGAGAGAGTGAGACACAAACACACACAAAGAGAGATTAACACTCATTCACAGAGAGAGAGAGAGAGAAAGAGACAAAGAGGGTTAAACGGGAAAAGACAGCGCTAAAGGGAAATAACGTAAAAAGAAGGAAAGAAAAAGGATCTCATAGTTATAGAAAGAACGAGTTTATAAACAGACTTAGGTAGGATAACAAAGAAAAAAATGACAAAGTTCATGGAAAAAAAGTAAAAAAAAAAAGAGAGAGAAAGATATATATATATATATATATATATATATATATATATATAGAGAGAGAGACAGACAGACAGACAGACAGATAGACAGACAGACAGACAGAAAGAGAGAGAGAGACAGACTAAGAGAAAGAGGAAATTAGGAAGTGATGAAAAAAGATCAGAAAGAGCATTAAGGATAAGTGACTTGTATCTAGTGGCCAAAATAAAAAAAAACATCGTGAAAAAGACAGACAAAAAGATAGAAAAAAGAGACAGTGAAGGAAGGAAAAGACAGAGACAGAAATAGAGCGAGAGAGATAGAGAGAAAAAAGAGAGAAAGAGAGAAGAAGAAGAGAAAGAGAGAGAAAGAGAGAGAGAGAGAGAGAGAGAGAGACAGACAGACAGACAGACAGACAGACAGAAAGAGAGAGAGAGACAGACTAAGAGAAAGAGGAAATTAGGAAGTGATGAAAAAAGATCAGAAAGAGCATTAAGGATAAGTGACTTGTATCTAGTGGCAAAAATTAAAAAAAAAACATAGTGAAAAAGACAGACAAAAAGATAGAAAAAATGCTTCTAAAATAAAGGAAGACAGTGAAGGAAGGAAAAGACAGAGACAGAAATAGAGCGAGAGAGATAGAGAGAAAAAAGAGAGAAAGAGAGAAGAAGAAGAGAAAGAGAGAGAGAGAGAGAGAGAGAGAGAGAGAGACAGACTGACAGACAGACAGACAGACAGACAGACAGACAGACAGACAGACTGACAGACAGACAGACAGACAGACAGGCTGACAGACAAACAGACATACAGATAGACGGAGAATATATATATATATATATATATATATATATATATAATATCAGCTTCATTTATGGTAAGCAAATCATGAAGAAAGATCACAGTTTGGTATTTCTTACCGGATTATCTTACATTTTTCTGCCAAATGTGATTAATTCTAGCGCCTTTCTATATTGTTTTTTTTTTCCTCTTCTTTTACCTAAACTCACTTATAGATAACATTCAGATCTGTCTGTAGATTTAGGGAATAAAACAAAAGGAAAAACAAGAAGGGGAGGAGGGATGTATCTTTGCCACAAGGATGACGGGTGACTTAGCCTCTCTATTTATTTTGAAAAAAGTGTAGGGAGTTGTTCTTATCGCTCAAATCCTGTCCCATCCCTTCTGCATGCATGCGTTCGTGAAACAAGCCAAAATCATGTGATAATAAAATCCCAGTCCGATGCTGCTCAAGTGATTTAATCACTCAATGATGGAAGCGAAATTCAAGTGTTTTATCTACCACTGTATACCGAGTTGGAGAGAGAGAAAAAAAGAGATAGAGAGAGAGAGAGACAGACAGACAGACAGACAGACAGAGACAGACAGACAGAGAGATAGACAGACAGATAGACAGACAGACAGAGACAGTTAGACAGACAGATAGACAGACAGATAGACAGACAGATAGACAGTGACAGAAAGAGACAGACAGAGACAGACAGCCAGACCCACACACACAGACAGTCAGACAGAGAGACTGACTAAGGATAACGCAAATAAAGTATCCTTCACCTACTTCATTTTTTTAAATCTATTTATCTATGATTCTTAATTTTCTTTGCATATGCATACATTAATGTTTTATACATCAATACCTTTAAATCTAAATGTGTATCTATCTTTACATCTAATGGTCTTTTTTTAGCGCGATGAAATATCAAGCCGGCCTTGAATCTATCCATGGAATGCTTCTGTTGGTATAAAGACGGGCATTCTCATCAAAAAATTCTCATTTATTCAGAAAAAAGCACAAGCTTGGTGCATGATAAACCTGAGTCATTGTCTCTTGCTGGTAAAATTTATCAAACCCTGGTTACATTGCACACTCAAAAAAATAGAACTATTCCGTCTATAGTCCGTTACGTACTCTTCCTGAGTCCTCTCGATAAAAACATGTTTGTATAACCTTATCAGGAGATCGTTCGCTGCACCTCTCCAACTGTTATCTCAGTAGCCAAGGTCGGACAAGTTGTAATCACGAGGCAGACACGCAGATGTTGATGATCTGGACATATGTACAAATAATGTCAGTATCTTATACCGTATGATGTGAGGCCTTCGTTGATTAAATAACAGCAATGACCAAAATATTTCTCAGAAAATATTTTGTGCACGAAGCTATCCTTGTTTCAAACCAAATGCCGAAAACATTTTATTGCATTAAAATACCAATGTTCCCAACTTGCAAAGAATCCTTCCCTGACCTAATAAGCAACAACACTACTGTCAGTAATGTCGAGTCAATGAAAAAAAATTACTCCTTTCACTACTACTACTACTACTACTACTACTACTACTACTACTACTACTACTACTACTACTACTACTACTACTACTACTACTACTACTACTACTACTACTACTACTACGAGTCTAAGTGTTGCTACTACATCTACTGCTGATGCTACTACTACTACTACTACTACTACTACTACTACTACTACTACTACTACTACTACTGCTGCTGCTGCTGCTGCTGCTGCTACTGCTGTTGGTGCTGCTGCTGCTGCTGCTGATGATGATGATGACGATGGTGATGATTATGATGATGTGACATCGAACTGTTCTTTTTTATTTTTTTTTATTTGTCTAGTTTGGATTACTTGCTTCATGTTATCTGTCTCTTTACCCTAGTGTTTTACCCTCATGACTATTTTGTCTTTCTCCTAGAAAATATTTTTGCCACTATGAGTATTCATCTTGTTTCACTTCTCTCTTTCTGTTACCTCCCGTTATCTGTCTCTTTCTATGTCCCTCTGTCTCTTTCTATGTCCCTCTGTCTCTTTCCCTGTCTCTCTGTCTCGGGCTTTCTCTCTCCCTCTCTGTCTCTCTCTCCCTCACCCTCTCCCTCTCTCGCTCAGTCTATGTATCTAAACCACGTATTTTTCCACTTGCATGTGTCCTATTTTACATACATGTGCCATACTCTGATAAAGAAATCATGACGTTCGCAGCCACTGATTTAAGTGCTTAAAGATAATGCAGACCACACAAGTGTTTTGTTCACTAGAAGATATCCTGTTCGACAGAGATCGGTAAAACCTATGCATCCACTTAAATGAACGTGATAGCATGAGGATGGAGCATGTTAATACTGCTCAGCAGAATGTATGGGCTAGCGGCGATGGTTTTCAGACTTTTAAATGGTTTTATAATTTATCAAAGTCTTTGTTTTGTGAAGATCATGGTATAGAGTAATTGAGAGAGAGAGAGGAGAGAGAGACAGAGACAGACAGACAGACAGACAGGCAGACAGACAGACAGACAGGCAGACAGACACAGAGAGAGATCAATATATTTACTTATTGCTTCATTATAAATGGACAGACAGATTAATATTGGAACGATTCATTGTTGGATTGTTATTCTATAGACATTAAGATAGTAACCTTTTTTATGAAAATATGATTTAATATACAAGTAGCTAATTAGATCAGTTAGATAAAAATACCATTAAGTTAAACGAACGGATATCGTATTTCATAGATACATGCATGCCTACTCACTTGCATGACTATAGAGATTATACGAATCAAAGAAATAAAGATGATAGTTTTGAATTAAATTATAAAAAAAAACATACAAAAGCAGCATCTTATCCATCTCAATCCTGCAAAAAATATTTTATTTATGGATTCGTTAAAAAAGTATATGGTTGTTTAAACTTTACTCCTTCATTTATTTCCAGTTTTTGTTTCATAACAAATTACTGCGAACACCTTAATCCAATGCATAAAAAAAGTTAATAATCACTAAATTTATTCATTGTAAATGTTTTGTTTTGTTTTTAAATATCATGTTTTGATCTATTTAAAAATAAGAGTTTTCTGACCCCTCACTAGGAACACTTTTTTCTCAAATAAACTCTCATTGTATAGGTATTCATCTTTACATCACCATATACGCAATCTTTCTTTTACTGCGAAAACTATGATCTTTTTACCATAAACTACAAAATCTATCACTTAAATCACAATGATTTTACATGATTATACATCAGCAGTATAATCAGAACCATCGTAATGGCTAACTACTTTACTACCATTTACGCCAGCAGTATAGTCAACACTATCATACTGGCCAATTACTTTATTACCACATACGCCAGCAGTGTAATCAGCACCATCAAAATGGTTAACTATTTTAGTACCACATACAACAGCAGTATAATCAGCACTATCATACTAGCCAATTACTTTACTACCACATACGCCAGCAGTATAATCAGCACCATCATAATAGCTGACTACTTTACTACCACATACGCCAGCAGTATAATCAGCACCATCATAATGGCTGACTACTTTGCTTCCACATACTCCAGCAGTATAATCAGCACCATCATAATGGCTGACTACTTTGCTTCCACATACGCCAGCAGTATAATCAGCACCATCATAATAGCTAACTATTTTAGTACCACATACAACAGCAGTATAAATCATTACCAGTCAGGTACTGATCTGGGCTAGAGAGATATCTTAGGTTTTTAGTTCTGTAAATTTGTATTATTAATGCAACAATATTCGTGGGGCACAGTAGTACTAAAATAATTTTTGAGTTTTTTCATCTCTCTCTCTCTCTCTCTCTCTCTCTCTCTCTCTCTCTCTCTCTCTCTCTCTCTCTTTCTCTTTCTTTCTTTCTCTCTCTCTCTCACTCTCTCTCTCCTTCTCTCTCTCACACACACACACTCCTTCTTTTTTCCTCTCTATATATCTCACTCTTTCTTCTCTTTTTCCCCTCTTTCTTGATTTTCAGTCTGTTTTTTTGTACCTTGTGATTTAAATTTTGTTTTTTGCGTTTCATTTTCGGATTGTCGTTATTTTTTTTTTAACTCTACATATTCACAGCTTCCGGTGTCTTCCTGACTCTTTAAATTGACTTACCTCATACTTTATCGACATAGTTTTTGCTCTCATTAAAAAATACTGTTATTCGTTTGTTTTGTTTTTATTTCTCTAATTCCATCCATCTCTTCGAAGGGTCTTTTTGGCTATTTTTTTTTCTTCCCGTACCATCGTTTTTACTGTGCTATATTAGGTACGTATTTCGTCTTTTAAAGTTGCTTTCTTTTCCTGCCTACGTGTCTTTTAAATTAATCTATTTTCTTTTTTTCCTTACCATTTCTCCCTTCTCTCCTTTTTTTTCCCACTCACAGGAAATTATAATATATATATATATATATATATATATATATATATATATATATATATATATATAAACGTTTTAAACAAGGCCATAGTTTCCTGAATCAGTCCTGTAGAACTGGTTCGGGTATAAAAAGTTTAGGGGCGTTCCCTGCTGCATCACACGTCGTATCGCTGTCCAGCAATACTGTTCTAGCCTACATCTAGCTGCCTTCTGCAATAGTAGTTCTGCTTTTGGTATCAATATCGAGTCGATAGAATCCTTGGTTCTATCACTTAGGACTGTACTCATCAGTAACAACTTGAAAAGGTAAGATTTACATCTCTACAAATCAGACGTTTGCATTAATTATATTATTTGAAATCTGTTTAAAATAGAAAATTCTAATACAATTCTTCTCTTGTGTCAGTGTTATTATTTGAGCTTTTATTCAAGGCTCAGCTATATATTTCTAATCTAGATCTACATAGAACTTGACAGCCGCTTTGGAAGTTTTCTATTTCTTACTTTTTAAGACCTCAGTTCGTGGACGACTGTAACAAAGATGGCTGCCAGGTAAGATATAAGATTAACTCAAATTATTTCAATTGATACTCAGTTTGAAACTGTCTAGATCTCTAACTTGTCTTTAAAGTCTAAAGTGGATCCATATAGATCCAGATATATCCTGGTGTATCCTATGAGAGGAAATAACATAGATTTTGTGGTCTAGATCTAGACAATAGCTTAGTATCATAACTTTTTTTGTCAGATCAGTCAACCATGTTTTATTATTGTATATTATCATATCACTATTGCCATAGTTCAGTGTAGATCCATAAATTTTAAAATTTGTTTTCTTTCACAGATCATTCTGAAAAAAAAAACTAAGAAAAAAAAAACGCATTACAAAGGGAAGCAACCGTCATAGTACCAAGTAGCTGAAGTTGAATTTAGTTTCCTCCCATAGATTTATCTTCCTAAACCATAATGATTTCCTTTTAAAAAATATTGTTTTCCAAATGTTTAAAGCAATCTTTGCTTATATTATTATGGTCACGCTTCGTTTCACATAAGCCAAGTAATATATCAATATCGGTTTGATAGGCTGATCGAGAAAAATAGATGCATACAAAAAAAAAATACTTACTTTTCAAACTCTTCTCGGGGTATGTTAAAATTCTATTCAGTTCTATAAAAAAAGAGATTTGTATTTGTTTATTTCCGTTCTTACTCTCTCGGCTGTTCAACACTACTTAAGAAACAAAATCATCAAGAAAAACATGTCTTAAACTTAAAAATAACTACATGAAACGATAGATACATTTACAGTTTCAAATTCTTCATGTGGAGCCAGGCCTAGCCTTGGATTCAGAGAGTGGATTTACATACATGTAGCTTCAAATGATAGATCTAACTATCACGTTCTTCATTTACTTTGCCTAAGACAAGATCTAGGTCTACAGACCCATTTTCACCTAATTATATGCTTTCCTCATCAATATTGCCTTTTCCCTCATTGATAGAGGTCCCTAGACGATCTAGATCTAGATGATTTATAGACATGAACTAGGCCTCTTCAAAAAGTGACATTATGAAAAAGAAAATAGCAACTAGAAAAGAAACAACAGCATTTCCGGAAGTAGAAGAATGTTTAGTTAGACATTTCATGCTAAGTCTAGATAAACATTAAAAACAACAAAGATGGTTTACCAGAGAGTGGTCAAGATCTACATTTTTTAAAGAGTCTTTGAATTCAATACATTAAAATCCAATTTATAAATTGTTCAGCTCTCCATCTTTAAATAGTAATGTATATTATTAATATCTTTCATTTAATGTTTCCTAATTTGTCATTGTAAATTCTTCTTTACAAGCTTCTTTTTCCTTTGTTTCTACACTACTATGTACTTTTTTCATTCCTTTTATTACTTTGAGGCTTGCACTAAAACAAAAGACTACTTTGTGTTGGATTGAACAAATTTTACTTCATTTCAATATCCATGGTTCCTCTATATTCTCTCTCTCTCTCTCTCTCTCTCTCTCTCTCTCTCTCTCTCTCTCTCTCTCTCTCTCTCTCTCTCTCTCTCTCTCTCTCTCTCCCTCTCCCCCCGCCTCGGCCAATATCTGTATGTCTTTATATGTTGTTTTTTTCAAGAAACGCGGCGCTTTATCTAAATAATTCACTATTTTTTTATGTTTTCTTAGTCTGGCTCATTTTAATTCATGACAGATATATAGCACAATCTGATTTTCTATGTCCACTTTCTCCATTTCTCTGGCTTGCCAGTTCATTTTTTTTTCCTTTAAGTTTCATTCAATTTTTTTTTCAAACTGTTCTGATATTAGATCACTTTATGCTATACTTTTCCATTGCGCTTCTAGAAAACATTAACTGGGATTTTTTATGTTTTCTTTTCTTTTTGTTTTTATTCTTTATGTCAGTAGGAAAAATGTTAATCATGGAGTTAAAAAAAAATTTAAAAAAAGTTGCACGCTTTCTTGATGCTTTTACAATAGCATCCATTCAGATGCGTATTAATTATGTGAAGTGAGTTGGCCTCCTTAATTTTGAAAACTCAGTTTCAGAGGATAATAAAATGTAAGAAAAGTTTAGATTATCTACAACTTTAAGTAAATTAAAAAGTCTAAATCCCTCACACAAAAATAATACTAAGCTATGGATTTGTTTCTGTGTTCTACGAATAGCTACTGTTATTGTGCGATACCCACTCCATCACAATAATCTGCCTTATTTCACGCGACTTTGTATCAATTATGTAGCAATGCCAATCCAAAAGTTCAAAGCTGTAATATTTACCTACTAACGATTGGAAGTTATAAAACTTCCACTCAAAAAAAAAATTTTGAGAATCAGTCCAGATTAAAAAAATATGAGCATTTAACTTATCCAAAAATGAGTATGGAACTTTTCAGTGCTTTTTTTGTTGTTGTTGTTTTTTTTATTTGTGAAGGAAGTTAAAACCTCCTAATTCAGTAATATATTTTCATGAACTTTGAGATACATGAGTATTTTTTTTTATATAGAATTCTAATTTGTCAGAGATAATTATGGAAGTTTTGTTTTTGAGAATTAATTTTTGCATAACTTAGCATTTAGTTTCTTACTTCGTTAAAAAAATGTAGCATTTATATGCATGATTAATTTATGTATAAATTAGCATGAATTACCACTTCATCCTTTTTTGTAATCTCTAGATCTAGATTTAGATCGATTCTGATCTGATTTAAAGTTTACCTTGGATGGGCTGGGGCTGGATATACATCAAAATCAATGTGAGTGTGTTTGTTGGCGTAAATTTGTCTTTAACTTATAGATTTCTAGATCTATTCTAATCTTGAATCTACAAAGCAGGTCTAAAATCTAGAATCATGAGCAATAATTTTTATTCAACTTGTATTGTGTTTTGCTGTTGCCTGAATCTTCATTTGTATGTATCTGTCTGAATAAAATAAAGATCTACTAAGCGGTTTTTTATGGTTTGAGAACGAATAAATTAGGAGGCCCCCTTGAAGATGGGAATCCGGATCTAGATTTACAATGATGAGCTTAATGTGGACATTCCTCCATTTTACATGATGTGGGAATTTTGAGGGAACCTAAAGATGTAATTTTATGAACATAAGGTGGCGACAGCTTGGATCTGTTACTTTTGTGTTCCACACCAAGCGTAGCTCAGGGTGCGCGTAAAATGAAGAGGATCTAAGAACAGCAGTGAGACGTAACTACTTCTTGGGCCTTAGGATGAGAATGGGTGGGAGTTCCATCAAAAAATTTTTGCTTTTAAAATAATAATTTTTGGAGTCAACATATGGTTCCCATGTGTGTCTGCTAAATTCAGATAAAGTCACGCCCCTCCCTTCCCAACTTCCCCTCCCTAACAACCAAAAAAATTAAAAAATCAACCTAATAGTGATTTGTAAATATCAATTGCCATTTTTAAGCCTTTTCTTTACTAAGCTTGAGGTTTTTTTTTGGTTTTTTGTTTGCTTTTTTAATTAGGATGTATTTTGAAGGATAAAATCAATCTGCTCTATGTATTGTTCTAATGATTGATTTGAAAATAATGTGTATCCATTCGGTTTGTGTTGCTTTGTTATAATTGTTTGTTTATATATGCGTAAA
>JAWDGP010003424.1:0-5000 GCA_033675545.1 Elysia crispata
ATTCTCATGACAGAGACAGTAACCAAACACTTAATAGCCATATAGAAAGAGAGAAATATGAGAGTAATAGCAAAAGAAAACGGAGACAAAACAACGGACAAAAGCGAAATAACAGCAGAGTTTCACAAGTTTTACACCAAGAAGGAAAAACCAGAAGGGGAAGAATATGTCATCCCTGACGCATATTTTAGAAAATTAGAAGAAGAAGAAAAGAAAAAAATGGAAGAAGGGATATCCACTTCCGAAGTAAGAGAAAGTATAATCAAATTAAACAACATTAAATCATCCGGCCCTGATGGACTAACACGTGAATTTTGCAAGACCTTCAACGAACAATTAGCACCTGTATTACATCTGGTCATCAGGAAAATCTACGAAGCAAACGAACTGCCGGAAGAAATGGCACAGTCCTATATAACCATCATCCCAAAGGGGAAAGCAGACAAGACACAAATAAAGTATTATAGACCACTCTCACTTCTTAACAGCGACTATAAAATAATAAGCAACATTCTCACTGAGAGAATCAAACCCCACATGGGAAAGCCCATACACACAGATCAACAATGTGCCGTGAAAGGAAGAAAAATACAACACCATCTTCACAATTTACGAGACACCATAACATATTGCCGAGACAAAGGAAAAATGATCAGTCATGTGCTGTATGTTTGGAAGAAGAAATCAGGAAAGAATTTTGTAAGGGTGGGATGTATATGGAGTGGATAGATTGTGAAATTTGTCACAAATCGTTCCATCGCCACTGTGTGGGCCTAAAAAAAAGTAGCAATGAATATATTTGTTTTTCAAGCAAGGTTGTTTTAGTGGTGTGACATAAACTGATCAGAGTGGGTGCATGAGAGGTTGTTTTAGTGGTGTGACATAAACTGATCAGAGTGGGTGCATGAGAGGTTGTTTTAGTGGTGTGACATAAACTGATCAGAGTGGGTGCATGAGAGGTTGTTTTAGTGGTGTGACATAAACTGATCAGAGTGGGTGCATGAGAGGTTGTGTGTGCCATTTTTTTCTTCCTTTCATTTCTTCAGTTGCTTTTCTTATTATCTCAACAAGAAAAACAGGTTAGAATGGTTATATATTTCTCCTTGAAATTTCTTTTTTTAGTGTTGGTAGTACTTTGAATTTGAGATCAAGAAGTAAATCTTCCTTTCTATATATGCACTTTCACTTTCAGTTCTGTATTTGTTCATTAGGAGGCAAAATCATTCAATATACATGAAGTTAAAAATTTATCTTATTCACTGATTAAGGCATCTCACTTTCCTTTACACCTATTGTTATTGCAAGTGGTTTATCAATTTATGCACAATGATGTGAAAATATAATATGTAATTCTTCATTTTTTTTTTCTTTTTTCTTGTTTAAAAATGTAGATTGTGCTATTTGATTTTAATAGTGCTTTGAATAATAGTATGAAAGAGTAAAGCTTCCTTTACTGTATTGCTTTAAATTCTATTTTATGTGTGAAGGCTAAATTGTGGTTACAAAATAAAAAAAATGTTCACTTCTGCTGCCAGGGGATTTCTTGTTTTCCCTGTTTTTTTTTCAAAACGATTGCCTTTTCTGTTTATTAAAAAATAAAATATATGTGTAAATGATATCTGGTTTCAAAATGGTTGATAAGAAAGGTATCCATAAGGCTTTTTTTATTGTCCTGCTATATATTTATTTCAATATACATTTTATGTAAATCAAATTACATGTAGTCTTAAGAGATACAGCTTGCCTTACTGAGTAATATGGTGCCTAATATATTTTTAATTTTATATCTTCATATAATGCTAATTTTATGCACAATTTTTAAATTTGTCCGTTTTTTTTTTCATTTTGAGAATTTTTAAATTTGTGAGAAAAAGAAAATCGAAGTTGTATCTTAATTGCATGATTTAATGCGAATTTGTGAAAGTATGTAAAATGTAATTTTTTAATGTCCCTTGTAAAATTTTTGCTAAATTGGCTGTGTGCTGCTTTCGAATGAGAAAATAAAACATTCTGATTGTTTGATTGAATAAATGAAAGACCATTCCAAAACAGAAAAACTTCTCCAGAGAAATGATCATAGACCAACATTTTAACCTTTTAACCTACCGGTAATTGTAAACAATAAATTTCAAAATAAAGGGAAACAACTCAATAAAGTATTTAAATCTTTTAATCTAGTAAGAGTGGTGGTTCAGTACATACTGTGTCCCGTACATTCTTAATGAGCACTTTAATTTAAAAAAAAAGAAAAGAAAAAAATGACACAATGTGTCTGCCTCTGTGTCTTGACTGACAACATAGCTGTTATGTTATGCTTACACACACACACTCTCACAAATTTAATTGCATTAAGTATAGCGTTCTTCTGTCAGCAGTCTTAAAACCTGGATCCATTCTTTAAAAAGTCACTGATATTGATAAAGATTCTAGCACAGTCATGTTTCTAGTCCTAATTTTTTTTTTTCATTTGAAAATATAATGAAGAAAAGAAACAAAGGAAAAAATAAGAACTAAGAATGAGAATAAAAAAAAAATAGAAAAAACGATACATGTAAATCCACAATTGCAGTGACGTTACCCCCTGCCCATTTGGATGGTTTATTCAATCAAGTAAAAACCACTTAACCTTTTTTGTCACGTTAAAAGGGAAGTAACTGATCATTTTTTAATTACTTTTTATGAGACATGCATCGTGTCTAAACACACTCTAAACAAGCCTCCTGAGTTGCGTGAGTCGAAATGAATACTTCTGTATATTGGGACAATTTAAAATCAATAAGTCAAGGTTTGCTAAGGTTTGATTCAAGAAAATTATGTGCTACCGAGTACAATGTATTACATGTACAATAATTCCTGTGTTGGATGGTCAGATGGTGCTGGATTTGTTCTCCATTATATCATGTAACTTACGCTTTTATTGTCTGAATAAGATTTCTTAGTAAACTTAGAGGATCTGATAACTTCTCAAAGAACCTGTTTCTGTTCTTATTCCTCTTTAGCATGTTGATTCTTTGCTTAATGTAATTCACCATGGCATCCTCATTTTGCTAGGACACCTTTTCATTAGTTTTATTCTTTCACACTGAAGTGATGTATCATGTATTTACACATGAAATTTTAATTCAAACTAATGGTATACACTAAATAGATTTGGTTTGAATTTCATGTGAGAAAAGAGTAGTCCCAAATTAAAAGTAGATACATATAATGTAGAGAAGATTGGTTTTTAAAGAGATTTCTAAAGTATACTAGATTCGTCTGGATTTGTTATATTTTTCTTTTCAATATTTGTCTTCAGAGACTTGGTTTGATATATTGAATTACAATTCTTTTGTTACAATGATAGGCTGCAAAATGTATTGAAAGATTGTCCTTTCTTTGTGACATATTTTAATGTAAGGTTTTTCCATTGTTTTTCAACATATTACTCGTGCAAGTGGATCTGCTTTATTTTTTCAGCCATATATAAACAAAGAATATATCTGTACATCATCAACTTTGACTCCTCAGTTTTTGCTCATTTATTACAATTTCTATAGGCCAATTACCTTTCTTTTTGTACCTTAATATTTAATGTTAGTTTGAAACAATCTACGGAAAAACAAATTTGAAAGCCTATCAGTGGGATCACATTGTTCTCTGTTTCCTTAAAAATTGTTGTGGAACAACATGACACTTTTATAATTACTAATTAGTCTGGATATCTCCTATCATTGTGGTAGTTAGGTGATTTTCCAAAGGTTTCTCAACCGTTAAAAGTGTAACCTTATCACGGGAGCTGTGTTCATGCGCAGGGGGTAAACTTCACTTGAAAAATTGACGTAGCTAGTAATTTTTTTTTTACTCGACTAGTCAGTATTTTGAACGTAGACTAGCTACGTCAGAAAAAAAGGATGGAAAGTCTCTAAAATAGGAAGACATGTTGAAAGTTTAAGGAAAGGACTTTAAAATGTTCAAGCTTAACAATCAAAGTCAAGATCCATTGTTAATTTCTTTATTCTTGTAAATCTAAATTATAAAAATATATGAATGGCTTGGAAAGATCATTTCTTCTTTTGAAATGGTCAGATTACACTATTAAACCATCACACAATTAAATGAAATACAGAGGTAAAACATTTTATTTTTTGTAGAGAACGTTAATAGACTTAATAGCCTAAAATTTAGAAATTAGTGAGATGTAACTTTACGCTAAAAGAAATTCCCATGAATAGATCGTAAGACGAAATTTATTTTTAGACTTAAGCTAGTCAGATTTTTGGATCTAAGCCCTTTCATGAATACGCTCCAAGTCATGATACCAATTGCTAGCTAGAATGGAGGTTCCAATTTTTTTATTTTTTTTTTTTTTTTTGTTGGGATGTTAAAGATGCATTTTCTTTTCTAAAAAAAATAGATGTTTAATTCCATTGTATGTGTCAATGTAAACTCATATTATTTGGTAACGTTATATTAAACATATAAGTTTCAACTTTACTTAGAACGAGGAAATTATTCCAGCACCATCAGGTCAAAAATAAAATTGTTTCATAAATATAAATTACTATTTTCCCAGCTGATTTCTACTTCGTTTTGACAACCAGCAGTTCACTTAGGCTTTCAAATTGAGTTTATTATCAATTCCACCATAGTTGTGAAACAATTTGTTCAAAAGTCAAACACTATGCCACAATATGAAAAATCAATCACCTAATACTTTTAATCATTTTAAGTTGTTCAACTTTTTAGCTTGTAAAATTATCCTGATTAAATGAACGCTGATGTTCAATTAAACGATAGATTATCCTCTTAAGAAAATAGATATCTATCGCGTGAGCCTAAGAATAAGACCCGGGTCTGTGAGGTATTTACTCTGTTTAGCCCTGCGTCTATGAGTGGCTGGGTTGGTGACCCCGGTGACCCCCGTGACGGCACCCCTGAGTCAGGCAGTAATGCCGCGTATATTGAGGCGGAGGGAAGCACGGCAGAGAGCAGTGTATGCGAATTAACAAAATCTACGC
>JAWDGP010003424.1:10000-82500 GCA_033675545.1 Elysia crispata
ATTATTTATAACGTTATTTGTACTTGCCATAACAGAATTCCATGTAAAATATATTAAATGAAACACGACATAAATGACCTGTCTAAAATCCATAAAAATAAAAACCTATCAGGTCTATAATACTAAACATATATGACTCATTTTCAAAAAGTGCCTTTTTCAAGCATAACCACAACATATCAGAATTTAAAAAGAAAATACAGTTTTAAGACTACCGGTACACTTTTTGGGTCCTACACTTTGCACAATATAATAAAAAAAAATTGCACATATAATAAAGAAATATTTCCAACAATATCACGTTTTTCGTGCGTGTCTTAAAAAATTATGAGTTTTTCAAAACGAAAAAAACACAGTTTTTCTTGTGGATTTTTGTTACATTTTTAGGTAGTGATTTTCTCCGACCTTTAGCTTTTGTCTAGTTCTTTTTCAGAGTAAAATGGTAATTGATTTTACAAAAGGAATGATTAAAGAACTTAATTCTTTATTCATCATCGAGGAAAGGAACACTGTTTTGTTGCAATGACAATCACAATGACAATCATTTTTCCTGCTCTACTGAGACGTATCATCATGGCCCGTTGAAATAAAAGCCTTTTATAATCCTCAACGAGGTATGATAATTGATCCAATCTGATTCAACAGCATTGCCATGCATCAAACTTTATTTTAGAAGCTATCTTGGCATAATGTTATATCAACTGAGCTGAAAACCAAGGTCTGTTCCTCAGTATTCCATGCCTGTGTCATTGCGATGTGTCTAAGATGGCAGCTCTCACTGATTCACCAAGGCTTATTTTGATTCTCTGACACTGTCAGAATTTTCTACTTTAGATAGAAAACTCAATAAGCCCACTTCCGCTATAGCAGGAATAAAGAATTTTCCATGAAGAAGATTTGTTTGTTTGTGTCATTCTTTTAAAATGCACTGACATGTGATACGTCTAAGACCAGCGATACCTCTGAGATAGAAATGTAATAAATACATTGATATTTTGGTGTGATTAACTCTTTCTTTACGGAATCATATTGTTTTAATATTCAAATCATTAATAGGTAATGTAGAAACAAAAACCACATGGGTAGGGCTGGGGAGACAAGAATGTTATATTTATAGAGGCAAATTAGAAATAAAATTTAATTCTCTAAAACGTGTTCCAAAAAGCATCTCCGTGTGAGAACTGTGCTAATTTTGGGTCGAGAAAGCCAAATCTGTTGTCAGATTCAAAATCCGATGCCTCATAAATGGACATTTGACCAGCAAGAATAGCTCACTGAACCGGCGTCGGCTTGTCTGTCTTGAAAAAAAAAAAAAAACAAAGGGCCTGCAGCAGATCGACAGCGTCGCACGGCACGGGCAATTTATTTTCAGGTTGTCCCAGTCGATGAACAATCAGCTTTCGGTATTGCCCAAATGAACTCAAAGCGATAATTTACAGCAATTATTGCAACTCTATGGCCGGCTTTAGATCTGCCGCCGCCTAAATCGTATGCCTAGTTTCAGTTTCATTCCTGCCCATGTTTACCCATCTGGGCTTGCCGGAAGAAGTTCGCGCATTCACCTTTTTCTTTAAAGAAAATAATAATCACATTTTTGCCTTTTATTTTCCAAAAACCACTATTTTGGTGTAAAATAATATACCCACTCCAATCCTTCGGACGATTAACAACTTGATGCTATGCATGATTTTCTCGTCGGGAATATATGTTTCAGAAAGTCTACTATATCTACCATGGTAAAAACTATAGGCTTTCCTGGAGTAATATATATATATATATATATATATATATATATATATATATATATATATATATATATATATATATATATATATATATATATGTAGCCATATGATATCGGGATTATTTGAATTTTTGGCTTATCACTCTTGATTTTATTACTCTAGATAGAGTGTAAGACCTTATTCTAAACCGTGGTCTGAACTTAATATTATAATCAATTTATGAAACTAAGTCTATTTTCTTTAAGTCACCACACGTATTTGTCATTTTTCTCGGATAGATCACTATCGGTATACATTCTGCAGTGCATGCGTCTTTCTTGCACATTACAAACACCATTTGTTTCAACAACAAAACATGTGCCTCTTATCCGATTGCGATCTTTATTTTATTTCTTCCTCCAACTTCTTTCCATCAAGAAGTCACAACATTCTAGAGTGCCATAGCTCAGTCAAACTTCATGTGCATTAAATCAAACACATTTGTCTTTCTTATTTAACGACACAAGACACTTCATCCCTCCTTTTCTTTCAATTCAATCAAATGGTGTTTTTTATCCTTTTCTTTCAATTCAATCAAATGGTGTTTTTTATCCTTTTCTTTCAATTCAATCAAATGGTGTTTTTTATCCTTTTCTTTCAATTCAATCAAATGGTGTTTTTTATCCTTTTCTTTCAATTCAATCAAATGGTGTTTTTTATCCTTTTCTTTCAAATGGTACATCTTCTTCATCAACACAATATTGATAAGCAGTTCTTAATTAAACAGTTCAACAGGATGAACCAAAGTAATACAGCATGACAAATTAGCAGGCTAAAATTATATAACTAATTTGCTTGTAAAAAAAACTCCAACTAGAACTTAAGTTTTAAAGTAGTGAACTAAATTTAAAGTGCCACCGGTAAATGAACATTCCTATACATATTCAAAATTCTCTCTCCATGTTATTTATTATATAGATCTATTTGTTTGTGTTTTAGAATATCAACAGAATAAAAATAAATATCAATCAATGATTGAAGTCCCTACAATTATTGTCTCTATAGATCCAATTATTTTACATACTTGCTGATCTTTTCATGTAGGACAATTCTCAATCTTAGATCTAACACTTTAAGTAAATTCAAATTCCATCTAAAATGAACAATACGTGTAATTAGACACATTTTGTAATTACAACAACACACATTAAATTCTCAATCCTATTTCACTTAAATGCATAGCCTTTCAAATAAGCAGGTGTTTTCTTCTGTCTACCTGATCTCCTTATAGTGGTTTCAGGTTTGTCACTCATGTCAGTTTCTTTTGTCTTTTCTTCTCTGTCAGCACAGTCACCAATCCCTTTCTTTCTTAGAAAAGTTTTACATGGCCACTCATTCTCACTGGCAACAGTCAAGTCAATTGTCTGGCTGTGTTAAGTCGCAGTCATGTCTTGACTTTGTTAGTTTGTTTCATCAAACTGTTTCATGCTTCTGGGTGTCAATTCTGTCATGTACTGTCATTGTATTTTTTTTACATAAGTTATATTTCTTTATTTTGTGACACCGTTATTACTTTGCAAGACCACACTGTTATCCTTTTTCTCAATTACTTCCTAAGAAATGGTTCAAAAGGTAATGACAATTTGTTTGTCTTCTCTTGTTTAGCAATACTTTATCGCCCTCTGCAATGTTAGTTGGTCTAGCATTGCTATGACTTTCAGCATAGCACTTAGCCCTATCTTTGTTTCTCTTGTCTGTCTTTCTCACTTGTCTGTCCAGTGTTTGTCTGTTTACAACATGTCCAGTATTTAAGATTTTTGTCCTTAAATGTCTGTCTAGTAAAAGTTCGGCAGGGCTAATCCCAGTAGTTTGATGATTTGTTGACCTGTATGAAAGCAAAACCTTTAGAATCTATCAAATCTTTCCACTTCCCCATTGGCTTTTGGCCAATATGGAGTGATTTTCCTATGTTTCACATTGATTTCTACCAAATACTGCTGGAGGTAAACTGAGGTCCATTGTCACCAGTGATGGTTTCTGGGTAACCATATCTGGAAAATATCACATTCAATGTAGATGTTGTCGAGTGCAGAATTGCCACCTCAGGCTATCGCGAATAATAATCAATGATCACCAAAAGTGTTTCGCCAGATGGGAAAGGACCACAAAGACCTATTGCCACATGTTGCCAAGTTTCGGCAGGCAATGTTGTTGATTTTACTGGTTCAGGATAACTGCATTTACCATTTTGAGCAGTTTGACATGCATGACAAGTTTTATGTATTCTTCATGTCCTCCATCCCGAGCCACCACACCTTTGTTCTCACTACCTGTTTAGTTTTCCCTATGCCCTGATGTCCTTCATGAGCTAAAGCTATTGTTTGTTTTTTCAAATCTTGTGGAATCATTATTCTATTCTGTCTTAAAATCACACCATCATACGTCTAAAGTTCTTCCTTAATATTTAATAATCTTTTGTCAATGTTTTGTTTTGACCAATTGTTCAATATTGCATGTTTCACACTCTGAAATTCTTCGTCCTTCTCAGTTGCAACTTTCAGCGTGTCATGTGTATATACAACTGGTAAAGTTGTCTCCAACATGTGGATGTAACCTTCTGCGCAGTCATAGGAAGGCAACGAGACAGTAGTAGGAGTCTCGACAATAGATTAGCAAGATTTGTAGAGCCTGGTCTGTATATCACGGTGAAGTTGTATGGTGCTAAATGCAGTACCCATTTTTCAATTCTTGCTGGTGGTTTGGATGTTGCGGAGTATATTTTCTCCAGTGGTTTTTTATTTGTTACCAACTCGAAGTGAATTCCTAACAGGTAGATGTTGAAATGTTCGATTTCCCATAACACAGCGAGCGCTTCTTTCTCTGTATGAGAATATCGTTTCTCGACATCTGATAGAGCACGGCAGGCAAAAGCGTCTGGAAAGAATTCATCACTTGGTGTCATCTGTGTCAGAACTGTGCCTGAGCCGACCAGCATCGACGATAATCCTTGCTTTCTTACTCAAAGTAAGACAGAGTTTTTGTCTTCGTTAACAACTGTTTTATCCTGTTAAATGCATTTTGTTGTTCTTGACCCCAAACAAACGGTTCGTTTGTGGTTTGTTTTTTTGTTGTTGTTTTTTTTTTTTTTGTCAGCTTTCGCAATGTCCAGTAATCGGTGCGACGTGGAGCAAGAATTTCGCACAGAAATTAAAGAGTCCCAGGAACGACTTTGTTTCTTGTTGAGTATGTGTTCTCTTGTTTCAAGCAGGGCGTCCGCTCCCTTGGAATGGATGCCAATTTCTTTCTGAGGAACCGAATGCCCGATAAACACCACATTACTGTTTGCCTAAACTTGCATTTCTCTTTGTTCAGCTTTAAGTCTACTTGTGCAAGTCTTTCCAATTCACTTTCCAATCTTCTATCGTATTCCTCTTCATCTTTTCCGAGCACAGTCATATTGTCACTGATGTTTCGAACTCCTTCCATCCCAGAAAATACTTGTTCAATGATGTTCTGAAATTTTTCAATTGCACTGTTTACTCCGAAAAATAATCGTTTATATCGAGATAGTCCTTGAAGTGTTACAAAAGTTGTGATGTTTCTAGAATTTTCTTCTAACTCAATTTGGTAATACTCGGATCGAAAATTAAGCTCTGAAAAATATGCATTTCTATTTAATTCTTGCAACACATCTTCTACAGTAGGAATCGGATGTCTTTCTCTAATGATCGCTTCATTAGCCTTTCTAATTTCCACTACAAGTCCAATCATTTTCACCTTTGGGTACAACATGTATTGGGGAGACCCATGGAGTAGGTCCATTCACTTTCTCTATCATGTCCTCTGGTTCTGTTTGATCTTGTCATCTACTTTCTTACGTAGGGAATATGGCAGTCTTCTGGTTCTGTTTGATCTTGTCATCTACTTTCTTCAGTAGGGAATATGGCAGTCTTCTGGTTCTGTTTGATCTTGTCATCTACTTTCTTCAGTAGGAAATATGGCAGTCTTCTGGTTCTGTTTGATCTTGTCATCTACTTTCTTCAGTAGGGAATATGGCAGTCTTCTGGTTCTGTTTGATCTTGTCATCTACTTTCTTACGTAGGGAATATGGCAGTCTTCTGGTTCTGTTTGATCTTGTCATCTACTTTCTTACGTAGGGAATATGGCAGTCTTCTGGTTCTGTTTGATCTTGTCATCTACTTTCTTCAGTAGGAAATATGGCAGTCTTCTGGTTCTGTTTGATCTTGTCATCTACTTTCTTCAGTAGGAAATATGGCAGTCTTCTGGTTCTGTTTGATCTTGTCATCTACTTTCTTCAGTAGGAAATATGGCAGTCTTCTGGTTCTGTTTGATCTTGTCATCTACTTTCTTCAGTAGGAAATATGGCAGTCTTCTGGTTCTGTTTGATCTTGTCATCTACTTTCTTCAGTAGGGAATATGGCAGTCTTCTGGTTCTGTTTGATCTTGTCATCTACTTTCTTACGTAGGGAATATGGCAGTCTTCTGGTTCTGTTTGATCTTGTCATCTACTTTCTTCAGTAGGAAATATGGCAGTCTTCTGGTTCTGTTTGATCTTGTCATCTACTTTCTTCAGTAGGGAATATGGCAGTCTTCTGGTTCTGTTTGATCTTGTCATCTACTTTCTTCAGTAGGGAATATGGCAGTCTTCTGGTTCTGTTTGATCTTGTCATCTACTTTCTTCAGTAGGAAATATGGCAGTCTTCTGGTTCTGTTTGATCTTGTCATCTACTTTCTTACGTAGGGAATATGGCAGTCTTCTGACTGGTTATGCAACGGATTTCACATTTGGATCTTCATGCAATTTCATCACATCGTGTTTTAATCTCCCAAATCTTTGAAAGCTCATAGGGATTTTGCTTCGCCTGCGCAATGTAGCATGATCGAAGCTTATTGCTTTTCGTGTGTTACATTGGCTGCTTGTATTCGAAGTCGATACCACCTCATAAGGCATCACAAAAGTGATGCATAAACTTCTCAAGCAGCAACCAGTGCTAATCACTGCCCGAGAAAGGCTGACCAGTGCACTAACAAATCAATTAAAGTGCCAGTAGCAAATCTGTACTGGTACTGATAGGGGCGGGGGACGGAAAGGATTGCTCGTTGCAGGCTCAGTACACACTCACTCAATGAGTCTTATACTCTTTTATACCCATTTTTGTTATTCGAATCCTCTTAATTCAAAGATTTAATCCATTTTCATACAATTTGAATTGTGGGGTTTTCACTGTACATTTCTTGGAATTATTTATCGTGTATTAAAGGAAGCTCTGATTTTACGTTGGATTTGCGTCTTATTTTAATCCATACCAACCTTCGTGACATTCCAACCCACACCTTCTAAACCTTGCAGGCGTCTATAGCATCCATGTGGCTAGGTTATAATCCATAAGAAGTCAGCGCAGTTTTCCTCTAATTCTCCAAAATGCTTTGTTTTGTCAACACAGGCTAACTTATGAATACCAATTTCGCGTGCGTTTTGTAAAATCCAAATCACTTTCATGCACGTAACGAAAAAATGCAGAGCTTTCTTATGAGTGTTTAAAACAATCTTTAAAAAATTTAAAAAAGATTTGGAAGGAAGACAATATAAAATGAAAAGAGGACTGCTGAAAAGTGTGCACCCAAATTTATTTTACTCTTTTGCTTGAGATCTCTGTTTCATTTAAAAAACGTCTTCATTACAAAGTTAGAAAAGTTCCAATGTCTCAAGATGGGCCCTGCTATATTTTAAAACTGTACTATGAGTGGCTCTGGAGAAGATGTATTCTGTTATTGCTGTAAAATTGTCTTTTCTTTATTACAGTTGTCTTCGCACCTGTTCACTGTGCTAAAGTTTGGTTTTCATCAATGCACTTTTATGGCTGTGGAGGATATAAGCCTGTTATTTTTGCATTTCTTTAAAGTAGTTGTCTTCCCCACCTCTTCATTTGAACGGGATATCATGCTCGCAATTAATATTCTTGTGAAGTCTCGGTACCCACCCGTCTTTAGCTAGGAAACAGTGGACTTAGGACTCCACTGATACTCAAGAACCAATGGGTGTGAACGCTGTAGATAAGCACCGCTGCTAGGCATGCTACCATAATCTTAAGTTGGGCCTGCAGTTAACTTAGAGAGAGAACAAGCACTGAGCATCAATATGTAAACTAGTTGGTTCTGTTGCGGTAGAAAACAATTAGGCACCCATACAGTTACACTTGGTCTCAAATTTAATAGATTGGAATCCATAACTTATTTTTTTTATGGGGGAAAATCGGGTTCTGCTTCCAATGAAACAATTGACTATAGGGAAAGGAAATGAAATAACAGGAAAAACAACAGTTTCAGAATCAATCTTTTAAAATCAGTGAGATTTATAGTCTGATGTAGTTATTATCGACTCCTTTTTAACATTTAAGATTGTAAGAACTTAACAAATCGTTCAATGGAAACCATTTTAAAGGGAAGGAAAATAGTTTTCATTAAGTTCAATAATCCTTGTAACAGTTTATCCTCACATACTGTGTTTTGCACAGTAGTCCAAGTAAAAGAATGTATTTTTTTTCCACTCAGTTTCGACTGATTCTCAAAGAATTTTTTTTTTAAATGAGGTCTCAATTTTGTTTTCAGGATGGCAGCAAGACAAGAAGATGATTAAAATTCGGAAGGGGAAAAGAGGTACTGACTACTGTTTCGTGTAATCAGTAGTTATAAACTTTGAGCTACATAATCATTAGTCACAATACAGGTCATTCGGAATTGCCTGAAAACGTTGTAGTCCAATCAAAGGAAATGCGATATCACAAAGGATATGTCACTTTGTTGGAAGCTTTTCGATCATCTAAGCAGAACTAGATAGTTTTATTGAAAATGGTTCTCATAAAGGGCACGTTTTATGTTTCCCTTTCATTACTGGCACTTCAAATTTTACACCTTTGCGCATTTTTGCAGACGTTATTATTGCTTTATACACTATTATGACTTTCAACGAGCATCACTCTTTGTGAAATCAGATTCCAGTTTTTTCCTTTTCATCTGAATAACTTATAACATTTTTTAAACGATTAATATTAAATTTAATAAACATAGTTTTCAAATTAATTGTTTTAAACTTTCCACAAACCATGAAAGGCAGTTTTGTTTTGTTGCTCGAGGGAGCTAACTTGTTGGAAAAGCATTTTCAAATACAGCAAGATGAAATGAAAAAAATCCTGCATCTATAGAAGTTGCATAGGAGATGGAGATAAAAAAAAAAAAAAAGAATTAGCAACAGCATTGGAAAGAGCGTTCAAACTGGACACCGCTTTTGACATCGACCAATTCCTTATTTATAGATCTACTTGATGCATCTATTATTATATTATTACTTAATATTTTAAATAATGTTTGTCTCTTGAGAAAAAACTCGTGCTTCCTAGAAAGAACCTATGGTCATTCTCATCCCAAAACCAAAGGATCTTCAGAGTCAACTAACTGGAATTAAAGCTCTCACTGTTTGTCACTGCGAGACAATATGGAGAATGGTGAACACCTGATAAGTATGGGAACTGGAATTCCTTGAACCAGCCCCACCCCCCTTTCCAAAAAAAAAAAAAACATACAATCTGGATTTCGAAAAGATCATACATCAACAAATTAGTTCGGTTTGAACATTTCACCTGTGCTTTGACTTAAAAAATAAAAAATTGAGCTATATCTTTTGTCTTTTAAAAGCCTTTGAAACCGCCAAGAAACAGAATTGTAGCACTGTTTTTAAACTTGGCTTTCTAGGGAGGCTCTAGAGTCTAAGTCTTTTTTCAGAATACTATATGTGTCATTGTCAAGTTAAGAGTTCGGACTATTTTCCCTCATGAAGATGGTATAGTTTTGACAAGACAATATTCTCTAACTTGGTTTATGCAATGTAAAGATTTTTAAATAAATCGAATGCCTATTATTTGTAGATGTCCTTGCTGTTTAGTGCAAACATTATGAGCCTAGGATGGTATCAAGTAGCTCTGAATTAAGAGGTAAGCTTAAACTGGCAAATTAAATTTCCAGCCTTGCATCACTGTCAGAATGCCATGTTTCAATTACAATTTCAGGATGTAAAAAAAACTTGGGAAAGAATGATTTCACGTGATGTTTTATTGATAATCTCTTTAAAAACTGTGACTGTAAGGGTCTGCAGCTCAGAAATAAACTGCATTTTGTTATAATACATACATAAGGACTATTTAAGAAATTATAGACGCAACTCTAGAATAGAGCCTTGAAGACTAGCGTCTCACATTTTTTTTCTCTAATTTTTAAGTGGTAGAGGTAAGTTGATTTTTTTAAAGTAACTTTAGCTTATTTTAATAGATCGACCCATTGCCAAATACAGGTAGCTTAGATCTATCATAATTTTACGCCCATATGGTGTGCCTTTATCTTGAAAGTTATAGACATTTCTATATAACTCAAAGAAGCAAAGTTGTAGTATAGATCTTTGTTGAAGATATCATATACTGTTTTATATAAGCACTTCAGTATTGACAGAGTTATTGCCCTTGATTGATTACACAACATTTAAACGGAAATATTGAAATATTACTCTAAAAATAATCATACTTTGGATACACTTAAAGCGAAAAAAACGTTGCAATAGCCTTTTTATTTAGGATAAAACCTTAAATAAGATTTTTATTCTTCATACTAGCCAGAAATTGCCCTTGATACGTAAATAACAAAAAAAAAACATCTTTTTCCAGCTTTTATTGTCAAAACATTCTATATTGAACAAATATTTGTTTTTCCTTAAATGATTATATGTTGTAAGAGTATATTATGAATAATATCAGACTCCGTACTATTTGGAAGTACTCCACAAACTCAACAATTGCCTATCAATGAGGCTTTTTGTTTGGGAATGTGTTCAAAATTATTTGTATCCTTCTATTCATTATACTGTACCAATATGAAAACTACATAAACACAAAAAATGTATGTAAAAAAACAAACAAAAAGTAAAGAAATCACGCCACTCTCTGCTAATAAGTTCAACTACTCAAGAATGAGACTTGTGAAAAAAAATTAATGTAAGAGGTTCTATTTTCTTGTCAATATCTTTTTAATTTTTAAGTTTTAATTTTCATGAAAAATTGTCAAGTCAAAAATGAACAAAGGAAAGAACTAATAAACAAACAATGAATTGCAATTCTTTAACAAATTCCATAACACTGATCGTGTCAAAGTTTAAAAAAATAAAGAACTATGCAAAGAAAGTTTATTGAAATTATGTTGCATCATGAAAATCAAAATAAATTAGTGGTATACTTTATTTAGACAATATTGCTCTTTTATCTAAAAACAAGCATTTTGCACACATTAGTTCTTTCCAAACAGTGGACATAAAGTTCGAACAAGAGGAGATGTATGTCATACAGAAATAAAAAGCTGGAAATCATAATGATAATCCTTTCATCCAATTTGATATTTCCCCTTCATTTAAAAAATTGCAAAGAATGGGCCTTTTTGTAAACACATACATTTCCTAGGATTATAGCATGAAAATTTACAACTCCTATTTAAAATATGATTTCATGAAGTACACATTTATTTAAATCAACTGAGATTGAACTATGCATACACCAAACTGGTCACTTAAGTATTTTTTCATACAATTTGCATCCACCAAGAATAAAATTTCATTCATGATATAAAGCATCAGATGCATTTCAACTGATCTTTCATCATTCTAATTTGCATTGATAAATGTTCTTGATAAGTTGTAATTAATTGGGCTTTTCATTGACACCTAAACATGTTATATGTCTTGCATCCCAGATGAAATGAGAAGCCTGGTAGCAACCACTACTTGATGATAAGTCAACTTTAAAACCTTCAAATCATATGCATTATATGTCAAAATTGTTAACAGAACTGAAAAAGAATTTTTTTTCAGGTATCAGGACACCACCTTAAATTTGAATCATATACTATGCATTTCTGTAAACAATATCAATACAAATTTTGCAGATTCAACTAAAGAAAAATCGAACAAATAAAATTAAAGTTTCAGCTTCACAACTACAATGTAAATGAAGAAATTTGAAGAAACAAACCCTATTGAATATATTTCCTAACCACAATCGACTTGACAAGTGCCCAGGTTGGTAAGAAATTTTTCCATCCAACTCCAACAGAAATGACGCTCTTCTGAACCTTATCCTTGCATCCAGGGTGACTTTGTTTCTCCAGGGGTCGTTTTTATTTGTGTAAAAAAATACCAATAGGAATTTTCTACTGAAATTTTCATTTCGACAAATGATAAATAGCAAATAGATTGGAACTAAATTGGTCATGGGTCACTTCTCAAGGAAGCAATGACGGTAAATACGGCTGGTGCCGGTCAGGAATCGAATAGTAAAGAATCTTTTAATGTATCTCAAAGGACCGAATTGTTAGCCGTAAAGTGGTTGGGCAATAGTATGTCTAAATAGGCGAATAAAAACTGTTCCTCTGACTCCTTTGAGGTCAGGATAAACACTTCAATAGGAAAATTATATTCTTCTTTTGAGAGAACCATTGTAAACCGTATCAGATTATATGACACAGGTGAAGAGAAGAAAATTTTAAGGATTTAAAAAGTAAAAGAAATTATTGGGAAATTCTGTATTGAACTTTTACATTTAAAAGTATTTTGCCATATGCATAAAAAAATTCAACAAAAAACTCAAAAATGTGCAGTTGTTTATCTTTAAAAGGTCATCAAAACTTACTTTCTCTAGAAAGAAATTATCTGTCACATACTCTGGCTTGCAAGAATACTACAGGAAACTGTTAGCTCTGTTGTGGTTTTACAGTACCTTTCACCTGTCGCGATCCTCTTTCATTCATCTAAAAAAAAGCCTGATGACAATCTTACAGTTTATGCGCACAGATATTTAAATATTAATCAAGAACTTGAAACCCCAAGAAAAGATATCAGTTAACTTTTGCAATACATGGCCTTTTTCGGAGTGTCTACTTGTTCTTTTAAAGATGCTGTCAAATGTATAGACAGTCAAAACAAAGCTTTACGCTCTACATGTGCTCTCTCAACAGTCTTTTTTTCCGTCAATTCTCTCTCTCTCTCTCTCTCTCTCTCTCTCTCTCTCTCTCTCTCTCTCTCTCTCTCTCTCTCTCTCTCTCTCTCTCTCTCTCTCTCTCTCTCTCTCTCTCTCTCTCTCTCTCTCTTTCTCACACACACACTCGCTTCCTCTCCCTCTTCTTTTTGGGTTTGTTTTTTTTTTCTATAATTCTTTTGATTGGTTGGATTTTTGTGTATGTTTTTTTATGGAAATTAATAAATATCAACAGAACAAATCATCTTTTAAAAAATCTTTTAAAAGGCATACATTATAAACTTAAAAAGCAGCATTTCTGGACTTGTACATTAGACCTGGAGAATGAAGACACATGCCACAAATGGCCCATGTTTTTGTACTACTACAGGATCTAAGACTTTTCAGGCCTGTATTTTGTCCAATATTGTGTCCTAATAGAAGTTCTTCAGATTGCTGATGCAGGAAATTTTACTTTCAAAACCTCAATTGTAGTGCCTAAAGCTTAAAAACATGACAGCCAGTGTTTTGGTTTAAATTATGAACATTTTGCGATCGTTTGGAAATTTAAGGACTGATATCGACAATTCTGTTGAAAAAAAAGTCCACTTGTATGGTATGAGGCATATATGTATGCCTCTAATCTTTCCTGTATAAGACCTACTACTCAATATATATTTATAGAATATTAGAATAATTATCTATTAGTGGAACTGTGATATCAATACATGTATTTTGTTCTGCAAAATCTGAAATGAAAAGCTGTCATATCCTTTAGTCTTTTTTTTTATTTTTTTAAACAGAGTACCGCCTGTAGAAGATCTTGGGCTCATTACACATCGTCGGAGATGGCAATTAAAAAAAGTGCGTTTCTTGAGTATTGTCTTGAAAAAACAATATGTCTAAGTTACAAAGTTTTGTCTTGTATTTTAATTTAAAATTTTTAAAAGTGCCATTTAATTCACTTGTTTGCCAATCTTTGGGAAAGAAACGAGAAGAGATAAGAATAAGACTTTGAGCAGAGAATTTTTGATAGGCCCCTAGTCCGTACTCATCAGAATTTTAAAGAATACTTTAGAGTTCATCTAAAAAAAAGATTCAACCTGTTTCTCCTCTCCATCCAACCAAAGCTGTCCCCGCCAGGGGGGAATGAAGATCGCCCAGAAATAGGAACGGTATGGAAAACTGATTAATAGAATTTCTAGTCACTTTGTTGACCAGTTAATGACATTGAAATGGCCAGAGAAGTTCACGCAAACGCTACAGTGGCTACAACCTGGTTCTGTAAATCAAGTTTATAAATTTGTAAACAATGTATCGTTTTTCAGAGGCAGAGCAGCGTAAGGAGGGTATAGCCTGGAGGAGTCAAATGTATTTCTCCTTAGCTACACTCCAGAAGAGCAGCCTAAGGAAGGTGTAGCCGGCAGGAGTCAAATGTATTTCTCCTTAGCTACACTCCAGAAGAGCAGCCTAAGGAAGGTGTAGCGGGCAGGAGTCAAATGTATTTCTCCTTAGCTACACTCCAGAAGAGCAGCCTAAGGAAGGTGTAGCCGGGAGAAGTCGAATGTATCTCTACTTAGCTACACTCCAGAAGAGCAGCCTAAGGAAGGTGTAGCCGGCAGGAGTCGAATGTATCTCTCCTTAGCTACACTCCAGAAGAGCAGCCTAAGGAAGGTGTAGCCGGCAGGAGTCGAATGTATCTCTCCTTAGCTACACTCCAGAAGAGCAGCCTAAGGAAGGTGTAGCCGGGAGAAGTCGAATGTATCTCTCCTTAGCTACACTCCAGAAGAGCAGCCTAAGGAAGGTGTAGCCGGGAGAAGTCAAATGTATTTCTCCTTAGCTACACTCCAGAAGAGCAGCCTAAGGAAGGTGTAGCCCGGAGAAGTCGAATGTATCTCTACTTAGCTACACTCCAGAAGAGCAGCCTAAGGAAGGTGTAGCCGGGAGAAGTCGAATGTATCTCTCCTTAGCTACACTCCAGAAGAGCAGCCTAAGGAAGGTGTAGCCCGGAGAAGTCGAATGTATCTCTACTTAGCTACACTCCAGAAGAGCAGCCTAAGGAAGGTGTAGCCGGGAGAAGTCGAAAGTATCTCTACTTAGCTACACTCCAGAAGAGCAGCCTAAGGAAGGTGTAGCCGGGAGAAGTCGAATGTATCTCTACTTAGCTACACTCCAGAAGAGCAGCCTAAGGAAGGTGTAGCCGGGAGAAGTCGAATGTATCTCTCCTTAGCTACACTCCAGAAGAGCAACTAGAAGAACGTGTTTTTTTTTTTTTTTTTTTTTCCTGAGAGTAAACTGAGTTCCTTAAAACCGCTTCTGAGGCTTCCTCATTGGGTTAGAAACCTTGTGTTGGTTTTCACACTTTTTATTTTTTAGCCCGGAAGGCCCCAAGGAGAAGGATCCGACAGGGTTTTCGGCTTCTTGGCCGCAGCCATCTGAACTACATATACTTATGTGGTCAAAGGAAACGGGCGCGACCTATCAGCAGAATGTTCTGTATTCTTAGAATCATCCTAAATCCACATCAGTTCTGGTGAACTCTGGATCCGAGAAAGACGGGGTTGGAAGGAGACGGAAGTGACTTGGAAGGGATGATGGCACGCTCCTTATTAAGTGAGGACCAAGCTGCTTGCGCGGGAGACAGATCGAACGATATCCTATCGATATTCCTATCTGGGTTGTTTCCGTGTCGTTTATGGTTGGTCTCTTCCTTGATTACCACACATTGGTTTTGTGAAGAAGCATTTCATGGGTTTCTTTCCTCTACTGAAACTCCACGCAAGGTCTAAAGCGATGTGCTTAAAAGATCTTTCCTTGCATCTGAAGGACAGCTGTTGCACGGAACTGCGGGCAGATTCTCTCAGGAACTCTCTCCTGCAGTTATTACAAAAAAAGATCAGGTGAACGCTGTTGCTTAGCGTGACCACTTACAAGAATGGGGTCAGCCTTTTCTAGTTTCTTTGTTTATGTCCAGAGCCTAGCTAGAAAGGTCATCTTTTTATCATGAGACAGTTATCATATACCGAGGCAAAATACAATAAAAACGAACTTGGAAACAAAACTCATGGTAAACTTATAAATAAGAATAAGCGGAATGGTACACAATGATAAGCAATAGTAAACTAGAGGGTTAAAATTGAAATTATAAACCCATATTGTCGTAGAACTGAAAAACGCAGTTGAATATTCCAAATTCAAAGCAAAGGCCTGAGCAATTGGAAATGGAAATGAAGTTATCACACAACACTTATCTTTGTGACTGTGGGTGATCTCCACATTAAAATAATGTAAGATGTAAAAAGTCTTGGAAATAACATACAGAAAAAAAAATAAAACAATGAGCTCTCGAGATGAAGTGGTTCCGCTACAAAGATCACACAGCTAGTGGTTCTGCGCTTGTTGTGTCACTCCTTATCAGTTGTATTCTTTGAATAGACAAGGATGACAGAATTTATTTAAATACATAGAGAAATATGTTTTTTTTTATGTCAATGGAACGAAAAAAAAGAAAGAATTAAAAATAAAATAAAATTTGGCCTCCTGCGTAGACAAATGCGTCATTTAAATATCTGTGAATCCTTCTGCGACACATTTAGAAATGTTTGAACACAAATGTCATAAAGCGCTACTGTAATTTTACACTTGTAATCACTCAGTACATTCCTTGTAAGCATAACAAGATGCTCCTCTCAATTGTTTGGTCGGCAATCATAGACCATAGTATCCTAGCCACTAAACTAAACTGGTAGACAGATTAAAAGTATAACGTTACATGAAGTAGCCGTGGACGCGCTGCAAGATACTACTGTGGGGTAGTCTCAAGTGGTGATATGTCTGGAGCTTCTCAGGCATGTCCATTTTTGGGGGTTAACTAGTAGTTTAGTTGCGATAGAATCTATAGAGGCGTCAAGAATCTTCATATGGATGTCATAGAACTAAGGGAAGATTCCCAGTTCCCAGGCCTAGCTTATATAGACAATTTATCTAACTTTTGTCTGACACCGACAGGGTGGAAAAATGGTCAACACGTGTTTGGGAAAAGTAAGCGTCTTATACTAGTGTTCTAATACAATTCTTCAGTCCGAGTTGAAGCAGCGAAGGAGACAAGTCGCATTATGCTTGTGCTCTCTTCACTTCATCATTAATTGCGTTTTGAGGCGCGAAGTTTCACATTGCGGACTCTGGGTGAAGTCCCGACTCCAATTTGTGGCACTGAATTATTGGGTGATTAATAATTATACATGTTCTCAAGTTTTTCCTTCGTGCATTGAGAGTAGTATTGATTCGTATTTTATATAATATTCGCAACCTTCAAACGTGCTAGTTCTTTAAGTAGTAAAGCCACGAGGCTTTAGTTCATGTAATAAATCAGTCTATCTTAAGCTCTTGAGTGGTTAATTTTAATGTACCGGTATTCCTAATTCGTAATATAAACCGTGTGAAATGTTGTACAAGCATCTTAATTTTAATACTATGTATCTTCCTTACTTTAATATTTCCAACTCTATTTTATTTGGAATAGAGCCTGTCCGCGCAGGACCTAAGTCCTGAAAGGCAAAACAAAAAGTTTAACAAAGTGGCCTCGAATGGTATGCGGACCTGCTTCGTGGTCATCATTGCCGTTGAAGCAAAGTTTCAAGAAGATTGCTGTTTTATTATAAGAGAAAGCCTGCTCTCAGAACATTTAAATAAAGTTTAAAGCTATCGCAAGAGCGTAATTTATATAACATATTTTATAAACCACACTGCAGAGGTGTTTCTATAATAAAGTATAACAACCGCACTGGACACTCTGACCTGTGCATTTTCTGAAACTCAACTTTCTGGATCATACTGTACTTGACGCTGATGCCTGAATCTCAATTCTCATCCTAAGAACAAGAACATTACAAATTTAGTCAACCAAGAACACTTTAATTAAGAATTGTTCAATAGGACATTAATAATATATGTTCAAGATTGTACAGAACCACCAAGATTTTCATCTCGCTCTCTGTCCTCTTTAAATAGTAAGGTAAGGGCGCCCATCTTTTAGAACTGTCCTTTCTGATTTCTGGCTTCTTTATTATCTTTATAACTCTAGTTAAGTAATCAGTTATTGTCATATGATTGTAACAACTTCCACAGAATAAATATACCTCTTTTCAAAGTTAATGTCATCACAAGTTACATGTACTTTTTTATGATTATTGTAAAGATTAACTAGCATCAGACTTGAAGCTTTATTGTATTCTTCTTATATTGTTGTTGTAACTTACTTTCCAAAGCAAACATTACATGCCTCGTTGTGGCACACAAACACCTACCAATATGAATAATAAATAAATAAATATTTTTATATTTCATTATTCATCTAACAAAACTTGTTGTCAAGTGCATCCTAGTGCGTGTTGTCAGATGTCCTTTTAATAGCTCAAACTCTTGAACTTTGGGAAGTATTGTCACATGTGTAACGGTGTGACATTGTGACAACAAAGCATAGTTCATTAGTTGCCACAAATTTTCAAAAAAAATTTTTTAATAAAACAATTTGCAGCTGATTTTTGTGACAGACGGCTTGGCCATGAAAGTATTTATTTTTGTACTCTTTTCAACACGTTTTGAAATATTTGAATGCAATAAAATTTTACTTCTCTTCTCAAAGAATTTATTAAAATCTGTAGCAATTTTCCATGGGGTAAAAATTTGAAAATCTCATCAAGATTTCTTATTACCATTGCCTGTTGATACATGTTCTCTTTGGTAACATCTATCAAGTTTTGTGTACAAATTTCTTTTGAATTATATCTTTTAATACTTTCTTGCAAAAAAATTTTGAAAATATAAGCAATATTTTTTATATGAAAATTTTGGCGTAAATGTTACCTTTAAAATCTGGTCCGAGTATTTGGACATATTTCTAAATTCATGGAACTCAGACAAAATTTTTTAATGTTACATTTTGTTTATATTTTTTTTCGACAAATTTTTGAAAATCTAAGCTAGATTTGTTATGGGATAAATTTTGGACTTAGTTGCGACTTTTAAAATTTGATCTGAACCTTTGGATCTAAATTTCTACAAATAATACAAGATTTTCTCCAAAGAAGATCACTTCGTTTCTGAATTTATTTATAAACTAGCCTCTGGTCAAGATCAAAATTAGGTTGACAAACATTGTATACCAAGATACTTTGGAATAACAAAAATAGTTTCATTATGAATTTAATATATGCAATAAATAAGAATAGGAAGAATGTAATTGAGGAGATAAATGGCAATTTTATTCTGAGTTTATGTCCAATGAGAGTAAAACTAAAACAATTATAGGCTTTGAGATCACAGAAAAATACCTTTCTTGCATTGTTAAAACAAAGCCATGAGAAAATTTTTGATTCGTTAATTTAGCTATTTCAGTTCAGAGTAGATGCTCTTATGACAGACCTATATTAATTCAGCTCAATACAGAGATAAAATCCCCACTCCCCCCCCCTTTTTTTTTCAGTGAAGAGAATAAAATGAAAGGGGCACTCAAGAATTGTTCATGCTGCCCTTCACTTAATGTTAGCATTCATGCCAACAGGAATATAAAGATTTCTCAAGATCTCTTTGCCTTAAAACAAAAGGTAATAAAATTATTACAGGAGAAATATACATTTCCTTCAAACTGACTTTGTTACTTTTCTTTTATTGATCTAAACATCCTGGATTAACCATAACAGTTCCTGAAGCCATCATTAATCAGCACTGATAAAACCTTTCGGGAATCATTCAATACATTTTGATTTATGAGAAAAATTCGTTTAGGATACCCTTGTATTACACATAATGAATATTGAAAGGGAAACTTTATATTATTCATATACAACAATTCACCCTACTTTGACCTTTGGATAAAAAAAAATGAATGAGTGGTATAATTGGTTATTGACCTCCACATTATGTCCTATCTGTATAAACCTATATTTTATTTGCCATGCCCTCAATGTAACAAAGCAGTAATAAACATTAATGCCTTCTTTCCCTCTCCTTGTCCTTGTGTTTGTGTTTCTTGCTGCGTTTTTGTTCCTTCCTTGAGTCCTTGTCTCGGTGGCGCGTGCTTGAGTATTCTCTATGACTCCTGTCCTTGCTATCTGATCTTCTTCTCTCCCGAGAACCTGAACGGGATTTTCTCCTCTCTTTCTCTCGTGACTGGGATGGTGACATTTTTCTGTCTCTTTCCCTTGATCGTGATCGATGCTTACTGTGTTTGCTGTGTTTATGCTCCTTTACTCTCTCCCTTCGTTGGCGCTCTTTCTCATTTTCTAGCTCTCGTGAGAAGTCGTCTCGGCCCCTGAGAAAATCATTTCAGGTTATGCTTCCTTTTTTTGATGACATAAACAAAAAAAAAAAAAAAAGAGGCAAGCAAAAATCTTTATTTTCCCCCTATTTTACAATAGCATACGCCAATGCCAACAAGGCATTTATTACATTCTCACAGTACCGGTAGTTTTTAAATTGAAAGGGCTATTTTTGGGTTTACATGTCAGGGTAACTTTTGGACTGGATAGTTAAAAAGTCGCTCACATCTTCATTAATGAAAGTTCGTAGACCCCTAACTGTCTTTCAAAAAGTGCAGGATTTGTGGGATGGTGTTTAGAAATGAAGGCCACTTGAAATTAAAAAACCATGAAAAAAAGGAAACTTGCAAGCAGTAAACGAAACTAGAATAGTTCTGGAGGTACATGAACTCCTTTCACAGGTGTACAGCTTAGACAAACATACTTTTAAAATTAGCAGGTGTACATTGTACAAGAGGATCCTAGATCAATGAGGAATTATCAGTAAAGTTCCAGATCATTTGGTAAAGATCATTGTAAACTCAGTGTAAGTTAACTCCTCTGCATGGAGCTTTTCTGTACAATTTCGTTAAAGAACCACAACTGTGAACTGGTCTGTAACCGTTTAAGACAATCACCTTCATAACCAACGAACAAACTGGCTCCTCTGAATTTTCTATCAACTGGCCAGTGAGAAAATTTTTAATGTAAGCTGTATCAGTGAGATAAAGGCTGAGGAAATTTTGAAGGTGGAGAGAGAGGTAGGAGAATTTAAGATAAAACAAAAGCAAGGAAGGAATAGCCTTATTCTCCAGTAAAACTTCTGATTCCATTTATTGCCATGCAAAGTTTCAATCACACTTTTGTTGAACAAGTACATCTAAATTTATCGTATTCACATCGTATCCAAAAGAAAAATGTTTGACAATTTCTGAAAGAATATACAACAGGCAAGAAGCTCAATCCAGTTTTTCATTACACAAAAAGATACTAAAGAAAAAAGAAAACTTTCAAATCAAAAGCCTTGGAAAGACTAAAGCTGTCTTTGCCTCATGTACATTAAAGGTGATGAAGCAGTAAAGGAAGCTCTCAAAGATTGCTTCTACAAATATGGTCAAGGAACATCTCAAGAACCATAAGATTTCAAAGATCAATGCAAAGAGGAAGCCCAAAGAAATACCCATGTCCCCTTCAATCTACAGCCAGTAATTTACTGGCTCATCTCCCAAGAAAATGTGAAGTTCTATGAACTTCAGCCTAACATTTAACAATATCAGTGATTGAAATTGCAGCTGTTTCAATTAGCCCCAGACTGAGAGCAAGCACAAAGCTTAAGAAATTTCCATCCTTATAAATGAAGCCTTGCAACCATATAAAAAAAAGTATGTCAAAAGAGCATGCTTTTTTCGGATCTGTGCAGCGAACAAAATAAACATTCCATGTTTGCTTAGTTTACACTGAACCAAGTTACTAATTTATTTTACAATGAAGAAGTGAGGCAATCTTAGAAAATGACCTGCTATTATATGCATTTCTATTTTTCTCCTCATGAAGAAGACTTTAAAAATAACAAAAAGATGCCCATAAAGATAAAAGAAAAATGCAATCCTCTGGTCACATCAGAAGAGAATAATGGAAGGAATACACAGAAAGAGCTATGAAAAAATGAGTGCAGTGGCAAGAAATAACCTCCAACGTCACATGTGACACAGAACATTCATGATGATAAATGCTAATAAGAAAACTTCCATTTTTTTTCCTGTGCATTTTGTTGCCTGTACTTTCATTATAATCTTGTAAATGTGGCTTTAATTTTTTTTGAAAATTGCAGAATTTTTGTACTGTCAGTCCTGTAAGGAAGTCATGCTTGGTTGACTCCCAAAACATCTCACCTGCTGATATAGTAAGGGCTGTTTTTAAGGAAACTCTGTGAATCAAATTCTCAATTGCTTTTTAGCTTCTCATAATTCTGGGTCTTATTTCTCCTTGCAGATACGATTTCCACACGTTTTTGATAAAAAAAAAAAAACAGTACAAGGTGGAAATCACTGGTTAATAGTAGAAAGCCCTAAACAATTGAAACTGAAAACTTGCAGCCTGCTTTTTTTTCTTTTTAATTAACAGGCAGTCCTATTTCAAACGTTTTTTAAGAGTAACACCATTTCATAATATAAAAAAGAAAAAAAAAGAAAAGTGAGGCTTTGTACTGCAATTTGTTTGACGATTTCATGGCAATTCAAAGGGTTCATCAAATGTGTAATATTTAAAAAAAAATATATCTTTTACTTTATTAGGCCAAGCATTTTATCTTTTTCAAACAGGGTTATGGTCAAAAGCTATATCATTATTCATGCCCTTTCCCTACGCTCCCAACGCCCATATACGAATTATTTGGTCATGGCAATAATTTCGATGAAAAAGAGGGCTAGTTGGATAGCTTTTAGTAAACACTGCATCAATTCATTCAACATTATAATAAATATCAAGAACTTTGAAGATAAAAAAGTTCTGGTACCTCACAAGTTACCACATGCTTACAACTTCTTTTCTACATTTACACATAGGAATATTCAGATGACAAACTCTCTGAACTAAAAGTATGAAAATCCTGTGGCCAAGTTTACCTAGGGGGTGAGCAGCGTGGTGATATGTGTCTCCTTGGAGGTGACCTACGAGGTGACCTTGATTTGCTAAAAGGTGGGCTACGGCGGTGGTAACCATTTCGATATCCATCTCTTGACATCACACCTCCACCTCCTCCTCTCCTGTAGGAAAAGCCATTGCAATGCATAGTTCATAGGGAGATCCATTTAAAAAAAAATATTGGCAAGTATGGAGATTTAAAAACTTGAAATATGGTTGATAGAGTGTTAACAAATTTTTGCTTCATTTTTATTTCACTGATCAAGGAACAAAGAATAAAAATGCTTACTAAATCTTAACTCAAGAGATCATTCATACATTTTTTTTTGTTCAAAATCATCGTCTCTTGGGCTGGACAGGGCTCACAAAGTAAGCGTCTCCATTGAGTTAATAAACAGAACATGAAAATCTGTATTTTTTTTCAAGTATGTATTTAAAAAGATAAAGTATAGCAAAAACTTTTTTTTTTGCATTTAAAAAAAAATGAAACGAAAGTAAGAGCTGAAACTAGAAGCAATAGAAAAGTCTGAAATCAGAGATAATCTGAAGTGATTTACATCCCGTCAAAAGCTGAACTTTCACCCAGTACAACCCTATTTTTTTTTCTCTTAATTACAATGCATTTACATGCTGAAATTTAATTTTCATACTTGTGGTGAAAGAAATTAAATTAGTTAAAATCTTCATAATACCTTAGTTTAAATTAAACCTACCTTTATTGCCTCCCGTCACTCATATACTATGTACCCGTAACGCCCATCACTGCCCCTTCACTTTCATTGTCTAGATTTTGCTTTATTACTACTCTCGCCTCAAATGCCAAATAAAGTTCATTTACGAACACTTTAAACTTTATATTGCTTATTTTAATTTTGTTATCAGACTTGAATAAGATGTAATAACGCACTTCAAAATTGTTTTTGTTGGAGATTTTAAGGCTAGATTTAAACTGTGAGTTAGAATAGATGATCTCCTGTTTCTTCTCAGGGATATTACAGGAACTGGTTATCTGCATGGTTATCACTACTAATAGGATTAAAACAATGACCAATGCCCATTTAAGATCAGAAGTCAGATAGTGATGTTGAGATGGTGGGGAGTAGGATGTTGATGATGAATCAACTGAAATCATGGTTGAGTCAGCCAATAATGAAAGAGATGTCTTAGAAAAGTGGTTTTGCACATAAAACCTTATTTCATCAAAAATTCAGGTTGGTTTGTTTTTTTGGCATTTTAATTCAAAATATTAGTTTGTTACTTTGATTGTATTATTTAATTTAAAAAGCGGCTGGTTTTTTTTTTGTGCAGAGCTATGTCCTATTTCTTAGGGTCAGGGCTTTACCTTAGCCAGAGTGACTTAGATGGGATTGAGTTAATATGGATATGTAACAATTCAAACATGGAGCATAACTTACAATCTGAACACAACTTGGTGATACTTCATAAAGTAGCAAATTGGAGGAAAGAATCGAAACTTTCTTCACTGCATAGACTTAAAAAACTATCATTTTACTAATTTTTGGTGTGTGCATTTCCCAAGATGAAAAAACAAACGCTCTTCTGCAATTGTTAAATTTGTGCAAACACACTCAAAGCAGTAATACCTGAAGGGTCTATTTTAAAAGCTTGAGAATTACACAGACTGAGCTCTTAGCATATGTTCACCCATTAAAAAGTGAAAGATAAAGTAAATATTTGACTTATCTGTAATGTAAGGCAATTAGAATATGTGCAACTTTTTGAAATTTTATTTTACATCATGCCAATCTCATATACATTGACACTCTACAGTTTGAATTATATTATTCTATTGTATGAAGAGGGGCTGATTTTCACTACTAATATGATCTATATCTTCTCACAAAATACATCTTACCCTCTCTGAGATTGTGCTGCCCTCTCTGCCTCTCCAAATGACACCTCCTCATCAGGTATGTGTTCTGGCTCTCCACCATCCTCATAGCCTTGGTCAGGATTGTTATATGTTACTGGACGATTGCGGAACTTGATCTCAAGATCTTTCTGTATTCAATGATAAAATCAAAGAAGCAAATCTCATAAGTATTTTAAAAAATACTGAAAAATACTTCAAACTATTTATCAAGAAAAAAACGTCTCTAACAGCCATTAAGATAGGTATATCTTTTTTTACTTCCTTTTCCAAAGCCTGGTTGATCAAATACTGCTGATACTTTTGTAAAGAAAATATTGCACAAATAAAAACAACTAAAACCTAGCAAAATTGCCACAACTGTAGAGTCTGCTTTTGGCATTCAATTCTTTGACAATCCAATCTAGAATTAAACCCAGAGAGGTCATATAGAAATCAATGCTATTTATCACTCCATAAAAAAGACAAGTAAGAAAGCCCTACTTACAACAGTGTAAAGCCACTTTGCCTTACAAATATATGGAATAAATTTTGATAAATATTATTTTGCCACTCGTTAACAAGGCTACAAAAAAAGAGAGGGAGGGAGGGAGAGAGAGAGAGAGAGAGAGAGAGAGAGAGAGAGAGAGAGAGAGAGAGAGAGAGAGAGAGAGAGACTCCAAAAGGATAAGCAAGCCTTACTTAGACAGTGCAAAGCCACTTTGCCTTACAAAAATATGGAATAAATTCTAATGAATGTTACTTTGTCTTTCATTACCAAGGAAGAGAGAAAGAGAGAGTGGAAGCGTATGCAATGGTTCTGCATTTGTCATGGGATGGGCATCATTACTCAAATATTGGATGGTGTAACTTTGTAAGATGATGCTGCAATGAAAGACGTGCTGCCTAAATCCAGACCTACATCTAGGTCTGGCTGGCCCTGGGTGTAAGCCAAATTTGCACTGATTGCGATTTTACCTTTGCGTACACGTTAGACCTAAAGCACAAGCAAAACAGTTACAGTAGTAGGTAATACACTGTACAACTTCATAGAATCCTAATCATCTTACGTTCCTTTATTGTTGAGCTGTAAGCAGGCCTAAAAAATCATTATACAGATTTTAAAATTGATGAATTTTAGTACCATCTGATTCGAGGGATTTTTTCCTGCCCCTTTAACTACTTTATGTCATATAACTTGCGCTGATATTTTGACAGTGCTTCCAGTGAGAAATGATGGAAAGCAAGGATTTTTTTTTTGGGGGGGGGGACAGGTAGGGCGACCGCAAAAGGCAAGAGTCAACCCAGGGGGGGGGGGTCGGGGGCATGCATCCCCTTGAAAATTTTGAAAATTAAGCTGTAAATGGGGCGATTTTAGGGCATTTAGAGACAATTCACCTTAACTTTCAATTCAAACCCTAAATATTATACATGAGGTAAAAATTGCTAAAAAATTTAGATATGGTTTTGATTTGGAAAAAATCAGCCGTTAAAAAAAAAGATGCAGAATTTGCCGCAGAAATCTGCAGAAATGCAGAAAACTGAAAGAACTGTTTTGTGACAAGATGCATTGTACGTCCTCAAATCTGTTGACTTCGCCGGTCCTCATGATGCTTAGATGTACAATGTACATCGTGTTTTTAACTGCGTAAAAGAGACACTGGATGCAAAGCAATTGAAAATCCAATTTCATAATTGAATTCATCGATGTTGAAAACCAATGAATCGCACCACTTTTCAACTTTCAGAATAAGCTGTGAAATGGTGATTGAAAATACCTCCTTTACGAAGGGGTTAATATCAAGTGTGCACTGGAAAACCAATTCTAGACCTAAATATGCTGTTTCAAATTTTACTCTAGCCTTACTACATTCATGTACTTGATAAAACTATCTAAAAGCAGTAAGAAAAATTTTTTAAGGCAATGCAAAAAAAAAGCAAGTAGGTCATATTCAGAAGAATTCACAATTTCCAAACCTGGATCGGTACTGGAATGCGTGGAAAAAGTGTGGAGTACCACTCTAACTTGACCAGCCATTGTCGCAGTATCTCACCAATGGTCATCATGTGGCCAGTTCCCGCTTTCACATCCAGCTCCTGAGGTAAACACAATAGACAAGAAAAGAAGAAAACATGCCACATTAAATGTTGGAAACAAAAAAAAAGAGGAGTTCTTGAGACACAAGATATCAACAAGGACTATTCTAAATTTGAAGTAATTCATTCCAAGATGGCAAATTTCAAAAAAAAAAAAATAATCTGGCCAAAGATTTCTCAGAAATTTCAGTGATAACCTGGAGAATTAATTCAACGAAGCAAGAACAAACTTGCAAAGAATTTTCATTTTCTCCAGCCACTTTTACATTCTTTTATTATTTTTTTCTCAGGATTTACCAGTGAGTAAAGGCTAAGGCCAAAAGCCAAAAAAAAAAAAATATGTATAGTATCAGATTTGTTACTGTACTGTTTTGAGGTGTACAGAGCAAGCCCCTGGACTAAAAATTGAACTGCACTGTAATCTTGATATATTCTCTTGCAATATTCACCAATAAAAATGTGTTTCCCATGTCTCATAGCCGCATGTTTTTCCTCTGCATTGATAATTTCAATCAGGCAGAAAGTCAAGAGCATACCTTAAATGCAAACTATTACCGGAGCATGAATGGAAGTAGCTTTAAACTGGAAGAGAGTTTCTGCTTGCATGACAATTTAATTAAGTACGATAATTAATTAAAGGAGTTGACCCCCTTGATGGGCCATAAGGGATAGTTTTATAACCTCTGCTCGAGGCATCCACAAAAGACGATGGAGGGTGCTTGCACATATTGGTTATCCTGGCAAAGACCCTGCACATACAAAACAGTACATCAATTATTACGTCTACATATGTTAGATTGCATGATTAGCACATGATAGCACTAAAATCACAAATGAAATATTGTACTGTACTAAAGAAGAAAGACTTTTTATAGAACCAAGTAAAATTACTAAACAATTCATCTTTATCTTAGGTGAAATCTGTACAAATATGTACTAGTCCAGACTGATCAAGTGGAAAAAAAAAAGATTTAAACTTAAAAAAAAAATGTTCCTTATCCTTGACATAACAAGTTATCGATCAAGCAGGTTAATTAAATAGTTAATAATATATTCTGGCACCTAAATTTGTCAAAGTTAGCTGTTAATATAAATGAGAAAGTTGTAGAAAAAGAGAAGACCAAAATAGAATGAGAGTGGTAAGCTCTGAGTAATACTCACCAATCAAGTCAGCCAACAGCTCTTTATAGATAAGTCCAGAGAGTTGGGATGTATTTGTGACTAATAATTTTATTTGTGTGAATTGCTATTGTGTCCCTGTGCATCATGTTTAGACACAATATTATTTACACAAAGAACCTTTTATACCCGCATTGGCTAAATGATTTAAATGATCAGTCTATATCAGGTTGTTTGGAAATAGGTCTGCCAGGGGATCAAAGAGCTGAGTTTTTTCGCACATGATTTTCTCTTCAAATGTACCTTCTTGCAATAGCAAAAAAAAAATATAAAATTGCCCACAATGGAAGTAATTTCATTTCCTTGAGATATATTTTATATCAAAATTAAAAAAAAAAGATCTCATGCAAAATCGATTATTAATACCTTGATAATTTACTTTTTTTGTGTGTAATCAGATAGACAATTTTAAGTCACTTTATTTTTTTTTAACAAATTATTTGCTTTTTAAATAAGACATCTTGAGTTAAACTGTAGAAATTAAGTAACTTTTTTTCAATGCTTTTCAAAACCCAAAAAAAATTACCATTGCCAGTTATATCAAGATGAAACATTGTTTTTCCTTGAGTTTTACACTTTTGGGAGGTGAAAATATTTTAGTTCTTACGCTCTTCACAATATAAAAATTGATTATTGACCCAAAAAAAAGGAATAACTGAAGACACAGCACTGGCTAATTTTGTTACAGTGTCAAGCATGATGCAGCAGGTTTGTGTGGCCTGTGTGTGTGAACATACCTCTTCATCATCCAAATACGGCTCATACCAGTCCCAAAGATCGGCAGGGGGCTGACAGTATCTGCATGCAAACAAAGGTCAAGGATTTAGTTTTAAATTAAGTAAAAAAAAAAGCCAGGAACCCAAATGAAACACTTTTATTGTGTCACTTGAAACACTGACATCATAAAGAGGAACACACCATATTATGTCTGCTAAATCACTGACCACACAAAATGATACATGGGTAAAAATATATTTTTTGTTTTACCATCATGATAATCTGAAAGGATATAATACAATCAGATACCTCTCAATCAAGTAAACAAATTTGTTGTACCTCTCACCTGATGTACATGAAGCCAAGGCCACGAATGTATGGCGAATCTCTGTGTGTGATAAGGTTGACCAGCTGTTTCTTGGTCAGCTTCAAGGTAAAGAGCTTAAACAGAAGACAGTATGCACTGGACACAATACCCCCTGCACCGACACCACGTACCTGCAGATAAAGGTAATTTGTTTCAGAGTCATACCTGAGCTCAACTGGCGGAAACGTTATATTTGATAGAAAGAGGGTTGGGGTAATTAAAAGCAGTAATATAAAAAGTTTAAGGAGGAGGGTGAGAGCATTTGCAGGAGAGAAGGCAAGGTATAAAGACAGATACACAGAAAAGATGAGTATGAAAGAAAGGAGAAGACAGAGAGCGCCAGAAAAAAGGAGAGCAAAAGAGAGAAGAAAAACACAGAGAGATGAGTTAAGATGTTGTACAAGTTGTGGTTAGAATAAGCATGAGTTAGAAAAAGCGTCCTGTAAGAAAGGAGTGATGTTGAGCTGGAAAAAGGAGATGGAACTTATACAGAAGGAAAATTCATCAAATTTAAAAGTATTTGTTGGAGTTTAAGTTGACCATTTTTAATCATTGCTCTGTTCCAATTTTAGGGCAAGAAGTCTGTTAGTGGTATACTGAAAATGCCAACCTTAATGACTGTGAAGTTATGAGGAAGAAGAATTTCAGTTCAAGATTTGCATGATGGTCCAACCAAAGGCAAGGTCTATGGGCATAGTATTTGAGGTAAAGACACAAATGTTGCATTTTTTAAACGATCATTAAAAATGTCCAAGATGTAAACATACTGTTTGGAAAATTTGCTGCACAACAATATAAACCACTTAACATTTTGTGCCTCACAAACCTATCTAGAATAGGTAACACATTATGGAACAGTTTAAATAACACTGCAAAGAGCTAAACCCCTACACTGATGCCACACAGCATAATAACTACCAGTTTCAAGTCTACAATTCTCTCATGAAAGTTACCAATAATTTCACCACACAAAACTGTAACCATTGAATTTAATGTAGAAGTTATTTGAGGGCAATCCAAATTCAATTTTCAATAAAACAAATGCACACATATAAACTACGCCTATCCTCTTTTCCTTCACATATAACCCTGCAAACAAAAACTTTGCGTAGGTAGGGGATCCTCCTCCAAAGGACTTTTCATAATGGAATTCTGTAAATTTACACAAAATTCTCAACGTTGTCTTAAAAGATTAATTTTATTTTGCACCTGATATTTGGATTTTCATTTTGAACTTCTTTCTACTATGGTATCAACGAAGTAGTGTTCTTTATGGCTATTATTTTATGTGGCCACAAGTCTACTTATACACAAATATAATGAAAGAGATTAAGTGACAGAGTATGTAAATGTACTTACTCCTCCACACATGCCTGTCTGTCCAGCTGTCTTTCTGCTGCCTTTTTCCCAGGGTTCCAAATGCTCAACCTTAAAGCATAAAAAAAAAGATGTGGATACTCATAGAAATTAAAATTTACTTTCAACTTTCATGCATATTTTTTTTAAATTGCTGTACCCTGTACCATTAGAAGCTTGAGTCTTAACAAGCAGATATAATTTTAGTTTTGCTGTATACCTTTGAAATTGTTTCCTTCACTTACAGTTAAAAAAAAAAAAAGAAACTTTCATCTGTAGTACTTAGACAGTAGTTAAGTACCAAACATCATTATATAATTTATTTTCAACTGCCAAAACAGAGTGTAGGGTTGAATCAATGAATGTTATTTTTAACCGATTCCAGGCAACTCATGCAATTCAAAATGTTTTAGATGTAGAGAATTTGAAAATTTGACTTGAAATACAAGGATTTGGCAAAAATACAGCTTCCTTTCCAGAAGCTTGGTCTTTGATGAGGATAGGTTTAGACTTAGAGAGATTAGTATCGAGAGCTTTATTTCTTAAGTTACAGATATCATGACTTTTGTTTATTATTTTGACGTTTTATATGTGACGAAACACTTGTGGAGTCCATTTTATCTGGTATGTCAGAGTCCCATTAATTAAAAATAAATCTGACAATTTGAAAAAAATAAGGTAGGACTTCCCATTGGGTACGTTTGCTTGGTAATTGTATTAAGATATGATATACGATATATGATGCTGTTATTTATTTTTATTGGTAATTCATTGCTAGAAAATAATTTACAATTACATGAGGCATTATAAGTTCTATAAATGGCAAATATTGGCCTTTTGAAAATTTTACTCGAGAGTGTACTATTACAGTATGATTGGGGTACCGTACGCATTCCAATGTCCTTCCAAAAAAAAAGAGAAGTTTCTTTCAATGTCGTCCTAATTTACACTAGCATGTTTGTCTACACATAGATTAGTTCTTGCCAGGTCACTATCTTTGTGAAAAAAAAAATCAAACTAAAATCAAAATTTAAGTTCCTTTCACAAACTCGCTAAGCAAAAACCAATTTCAATTTTCTACAAATTTCCAAACTAAGAGTAGAACTAGATCAGGCAGAAAACACTCAGAATCTGATACGGTTTTCCTTTCAGGAGCAATTTTGGCCAGATTTCAAATTTATTGAATCCCAACTTTGATACCAAATTTTAGATGAGAAATTAAGGAATAAGAATATACGAGGGCGGGCTGATAATAAAGGGCCGTTTTCTTGTAACTTTAAAAATAACCGCGCTAGAAACTTCACATTTTGCATGCATACTCTCGAACCAATTGTCTAACCACACTTCACAAAATAGATCTGTGTGACGTCATTGCGTTCACAATCAGTGACGTTGCAATATGTGTGCAGCGATCTCGGTCGGTGAGAAAATGGCGGCTTCTAGAAATGACCACCTTATGAAACAACGCTCTGATATCGAGTTTCTTACTGCAGAAGGATGTTCTGCAGTTGTCATCCACAAGAGAATGAAAGCTGTATACGGTGATGCTTGTCTTACTGAAGGTAAAGTTCGAAAGTGGGCGAGATTTTATCGAGGAGAAGACCCTAAAGAAACAACAGTCCATGATCGCAAAAGGCCCGGGCGGCCGGTCTCTGCAACTGACACTATGCACCAACAGAAGGTAGAAATGATTGTTGCAAATAGAAGAGTGAAACAAAAAGACATTGCAAATGCGCTTGACATTTCAAAAGAACGAGTTCATCACATTATCACAGTCCACCTTGGTTACAGGAAAGTCTCGGCAAGATGGGTACCGAGACAGCTCACTGTGGAAATGAAGGCACAGAGGAAAACGATCTGTACACAACTGTTGGAAAGATAGACGCTCATGACGGCGAGCGTTTTCTGCGGAGCATCATCACTGGTGACGAGTCTTGGGTGCATCACTATGACCCAGAGAGCAAGATGCAGTCTATGCAGTACCGACACAAGAACTCTCCAGCCCCGAAGAAGTTCAAAGTCGTCGCATCAGCTCGAAAGGTTTTGCTGACAATATTCTGGGACATGGAAGGTATCGTCCATATTGAGTTTTTGGAGCAAGGCACAACAATAAATTCAGAGAGATATGTGTCAACTCTGCGTGCATTGAAGGGCCGACTCAGACGGGTTCGACAGGACAAAGTCAAAGACGTTGTCATCCAGCACGATAATGCTCGGCCACACACCAGTCGCCAAACCCAGTGCGCTTTACAGCAGTTGGAACTTCCTACCATACCACATCCGCCATACAGTCCTGATTTGGCCCCGTCTGACTTTTTCTTATTTCCTTTGCTGAAGAAACATCTCAAAGGAAATCACTATGAAACCGATGCAGAAGTTGAGGCGGATGTTCGCACTTGGTGCCGATCCCAGACACCAGAATTCTTCGCCGACGGAATGCGAAAACTTGTACAACGCTGGCGCCTCTGTATTGAACGCGATGGTGACTATGTTGAAAAATGATAGTTCATCAGATAGGTGAGACTCTAAGCTTTCATTTGATGTGTAACTTGCTTCTGTAGTCCTTCAAATAAAAAAGTTATTCAAAAACGGCCCTTATTTATCAGCCTGCCCTCGTATTATTCATTCGGGCAGCAGACTATCCGTAAACATGGAAACAAAGAAGAGAGGTAACCCCAGTATTTGATGAAATTTTCTTATGAACATAAAATATGTTCTACGGTGTCTATAACCTTTAAAAATAGAATCTAATGCTTCTTCATTCATGTAATTTATTTGTCACTTGATACTCAAAGACCACAAATCAATCCTTTGTGAGCAGACAAAACGAGCAGACACCTTCACAACAACAAATTTTATATCAAATCTCAGCAACAGTATTACCTGAATAGTTATAAAAATTTGCAATTCATATAACAAGGATTTGAAATATTGGATTCAAAATTGTGATACAGATGTTTTTGAAAATATGAAAATTTTTTAATATAATAATCATAATGATCTTTTATGTTCAAAGCCATTTTTTATCTGGATGGAGTCTCATTCTCTAATGGTACGCCTCGTCCAATAGGAGCCCTATTTCTTCTTTTTCTATCTTATCATGCCTATTTTTTTTAAAGTACTGAGCAGATGCTTTTTCATCTCTTTGAATCGAAAAATATACCAAAAGTCTACGAACATACAGTTTTCAATTGCTGCCCTGGGTCAGCAGATAAAGTGGATAGAAACATTTTAAGTTCTGTTGGTCTTTTAACTGTAAGGTCTTGGAAAACATGTTATTTTTGATCAACTCTTCAAGTAGGTCAAAGTAGCATTAAAAAAATAATAATTAAACTTTTACCCTGATTTGTTTTTCTGTTTCATACTTCTCAACTTGCGCATGCTTTCTCGGACTCAATGACAGTCAAGCCTGCATTTCCATTTTGCTGAACAGCTCACCATGTTTATTAATGTTAGAATAATAATTCGTACATATTAGTATGATTACATTTTTTTTTATTGTTTTTTAATGTTTTTAACTAGATCTATCTAGCACTGTACCTGTTTAACTCTATAAGAAAATATTTTATCTAGATCTGAATCAAAAGTCCCACCTATTTCTTAGATTTTTTAACAAATTTTCGTTAAAAAGATTTCAATTATTTAGAACTAGATAGTTGTAAACTTAAACTAAGTTCAAGATCTAGAAGTTCTAGATGGAAAAAAAATAGTCTAGAAACCAACTTCGGTGTTTAGGCTTTAAACATATTGATATTTTAAAAAATCATTATCATGCGCTTTATCTGTTTAACTTAAGAGCTGAACTGTTATCTCAATATTCTTATTCATTATAAGATTGTTAAAATTTATCTTGGTTTTTAATTTAATACTTTTAAAAAGCACTAATCCAAATGAAAACAATACATTACAAACAAGAGCAAATTATTCCTGACCAATTACTTTTAAATCCAATATAGCGTCGCCCAGCTCTACTGTTCATGTATGAAATTCCCATAACTTTGTTCAAAATTTCATGAAATAGAATCATTTCAGTTTTGCTTTTTGCACAATTTATCGAAAATATATCCAAAAAGGCTACTTCCTCCGCACAGGCAGCACTTTGTCTTTGGATCACAGTGACTTACCTACATAAAAAGGAAAATTCACCACAACCACAAATATCCTAAGACTGAATCGTTTTCTAATACTAAAACGTTTTTTCTGAGTAATTTGGTCGCAGCAAACTCTTGCACGATGAAACAAGAATCCTTTCACCTCACAAGTTTGAGGCGACACATAGAACAAAGAAGAGAACTGACTCTCTTAACAGGAGACGCGAAGTTCTGTAAACCTTCGAGACTATGGAAAATCTAGTGGCGTTTATAGAAAACCAAATAAACAGGCAAGGCATAGGTACTATACACTAGTTTTATCATTCTTTTCCGGGATTTAACGGAAACCGGGGCTTAATAAAGCTGACTTACAGCATTAACCATTGTTGAATGAATGAACCAAGGTCACCAAGAGGCCGAAGGAAATGTTTGGTGGTGTTATTTCGCCACCCCAGGTACAATGTTGGGGCAATTAGTGAAATTTTTCTGACAATTTTGAAAAATTTGAGTGCTTTTGACAGTTAAACTAATCACACAGCTTAACAGATAGCAAATGAATAATGAGGACTCAAAATGAACATTATACATATATATATATATATATATATGTTTGTATATTGTTAGAAATCGTTTCACCTGGAAGGAAATGCCATTTTTAGACCTTGAGTGTTTTTTGCCATTAGTCATTTTCGGGTTAAATGTAATGTCTGTAACTGTTCATAACAAAGTTGTACATTTTGAGATAATCTCTAGAGACTATTTAAATGAATTTAATTAGGATATGTCAGAAAACACAGAGAGAGGCCAAAACGCAGATTTTCTGTTTGGCATTACAGTAAAACCTCAGAAACCGAAGTCTGATTATTCGAATTTCTCATCAACCAAATTTTGCAAGATGAAAGGTTATTTTTTTTCTATTTGGCTTTGTTAGAATCAGACTCGTATTTCGAAGTCTTTCTGATTCGATTCTCTGAATTCCAAGTCGATAACTCCCCATAAGGCATCACAAAAGTACTAAATGTATCCCTCATGCACACGGCGACGAACTACCCAACTTTTAGTTCACTGAGCGAAAAGCCATTAAGACGACCGCTCACGCGCCCACCAGGGTCAAACCACGGTCACGGGTCATAAAATTTTACCTGTGCAAGCCTGGTGCGCCAGTCAATTTTCTGACTGATATTTTACATTTTCTTATAACTTTAAGAGCAATGGAACTTAAATTAAATGATATCCAATTATTTATTTAACTTTAGGAACATGCAGATAAAATATAGCCGTTTTAATCGATACATTTTTGTATGAAATATATGCAATTGTCACTTACTTACAAATAGTCAAAAACTACCTATTTTTTCAAATGGACTGTGAAAAAGCAAGATTGGTTTAAATTTAAATAATTTTTATTTGCAACCAACATTTTTCTTCAAAGTAAATTGCGAAAATGAAGTAAAAACTGAGCTTACAGTGGTATGAAAATCAGCTTGAAATGTAGAACCAAATGGTCAGTAGGGGATGTTTATTAGATGGTCGCTGCTTGAGAGGCGCTGCCGTTTGGCAGATAACAGGCTGATCATCTGGGCTAGGGTGTTAGTTTATCTTTAGCTTGTTGGTGCGTTGATGATAAGGTTTGTTTTTATGAATTAGTAATAAAGTGACTGACTGAAGGAGGCGTGTTGAGGAACAAAGAAGTTTGTAATGCTAGAAGAAGTGAGTACGCTTGCCACAATGTACACATGAATCAATTCAAAGGTCTGTTAACATCAATGTTAGCACTTGTGAGATTTGGGTTGTGTTACAATCTTATTCTTAGTAAATTTTGGGTGGTTTACAAAATTGATGTCTCCATAGTGAAAGCTGTCTTTGTTCTCTCCCATCTCATATCTCTTGCCCTGTGCTCTGTTTTGGCTATCATAGAATGTAACATTTTCCCTCCCTGTTCCCCATTAAATCCCATAGCAAACCTATGGGCCCTTATCCAGCTCACACAATGTTTCTCTAAAATATGACACTTAGGGGTTATTTTGTTTGGAGATGCATTTCTGTAGTGCCTCCTTTATAATCCAATAACTTCATCTGTCTTATCTATGTCTGTTGAGGAACTGGTTGCGAGTGCGAGGCTCCTACATGTGCATCCCTGAAGCTGTAGTCGATCTTGTTAAATACTTAAATTCCAACTGAATTTGCTACCACTATGTCTATTGCTGTCTTTGTTAGTTGCTTGCAGATTTTTTGGCTTAAGTATCGGTGGCATACATTTCCTATAAAGATTCCGCCATGAAAAGCTAGCCTAACTTGATCCTTAGCATCTCTAGATAGGCTTTTTTCATTGTCTTATTTGCACTAAATTCAAGCATCTTCTGCCGCACAGTCTGCACAAATTTTTAATCTGTCAGTATAGTTCTTTTGCGAATGTTCCAGTATGCCTGCTAAGCTACAAAAACAAAGAGAGGTTTTAACTCATGCCCACATGAAGCAAAAAGGTAGGACAAAATAGTTTACCTCACTGAAAAAAAAAAAACTATCCATCACTGATAGCTGTTTACTTCAAATGTGTAATATTTAGACCCTATGAAACTAACACATATTTTTCATAACATATGACTGGCGAAAATTTTCTATGACGACCCATGATATGGAAAGCCTCAGTTCAAAGCTGCACAACGCTTTTATTTTTTTACATTTTAGGATACGGTTTTCGATGTTAAAATCTTCAAAGAAAAACGAATTGAAAGCAATAAAAAAAATAAAAATTGTTGGTTGCAAAATTAAGTTATTATCAATTAAAATTTGCACTCACTTTTTTTTCACTTCATGAAACACACTGTGCGCAATCGTTAATAAAACTCTCACTTCTTAACGCATTTGAAAGAAAAAACTACTAAATGAGAGTAGGAAAATTAAAGATCAAGGCTCTAGTAAACCAGTGAGCATCCGCATCATAGATCACGCATAAGGACTAGATGATATTGCTTCAAAAATCATCACTTTTAATCGGACCAGTTATCTCCCCTTGCCTTACGCGCTGGAAAGGCCATAAAACAATTCTTATCAGCGGCACTCAGGGTGCAATAAATCCTATGTTGATAATTATGTCACTCACAAGCAAAAGCTGAGGTCAGTAGAAAATTGTTGCCATAATTTTTCATCTTGAAAAAAAATTTTTTTTTTCCATGTTCGCTAGACAAAAAGGCAAGCTTTTTAAATATGTGAAGATCAATCATGTCATAGTAAAATGTTTGATGTTGGAGACAACATTAAATGAAGCATTCATGGCTAAATCTGTGCCAGAGCAACAGCAAGGACAACTGTTGTAAGTTCGACTTATTCCACCCTTCTGGAAATTTTATCTGTCACTAAATACATATAGATTTATATATCTTAGTAAAACTGTGTTTATTGGTAGTTCAGGTTGAAGGTCCCTCAAACTCAGATGATTTTTCAACTTTTTACAGGTCATTCCATCTCCAGTAGTTACAACTGACTTCTATGTCCGCTGAATCTGAATGACTCGCTTAATTTTTGCCTTCTACAGTACAGCATAAACGTAATGCTGTCTTCGGTCAATGTTCATTCATCAATGTAGCTCTGAAATCTAACAAAAACAAGGTTTCTTAGCTTGTAATTTTCTTCAGTGATGAAAAATTCTACAGCATCTTAAGATTTTTTTTTCCATACCTCTTTCAGTTTAAATCAAGTACTCTATGCCTTACAATACTTTTAAGTGACTCAATACATTGGGTGGCATTGGCTTTGAAGCATTTGATGAATTCAGAACTGCCAACTTAACTCGTGTGGAAAGTGTACAACATGACTTCAAAAGGTTTTTTTTTCATATGAAATGGTGTAAATGTACTCCTTACTGAAAGGGTTAAAAAATTACACATTTGATGCTCTATTTCTGATTTTAGATAATTTTTCTACATGATGTATAGGCCTTTCTCACACTTGACTCCGGGAAATTAAAAATCTTGTGGATTTTGCTAGATCCAGCTGTTGAAAACTTAACCACATATTTCATGGCGAGCAAATTAACAATTATCTGAAAAGTTGTAACATGTTATTTCATAAATAATCTAAAGAGTGTGATCCACTCTATTGTTCAATCACTTCATTGAGAAACAGGTCCATTTAACTACAAAAATTACGCTGTGATGTTGACACTAATTAAGCATGATTGAGATGTAGCTTAGATCTAGATCTAAATCTTTATTAAATAAAATGATCAAAATCATGGATCTTGTGCAGATTGTAAAGTTTGCATCCAGATAAAGCCTCTTAGGCATATTATCAGATCTAGATTTTACTTTTCACGGACCTTCAATTACAGTCTAGTGTCATTTCATCTTGATTTAATCTAGTTCTTTATAGGATTTCTCAATCGATCTTGATAACTGAAAAGATCTAGATGAAAAAAGCCCTGCCTTGTAATAAAAACTTCTCTTAGAAGATAAAATAAGAATAATCCTTCATTGGAAATAAGAGCAAAGTGTGGATGTGAAGATAGAGAGACAACTGCGAAGAAGAATATAACGGTATAATGTTAACAACTCGGAAGAATCAATATTTGGGGCAGTTACAACTAAAATGTTAATATCAATTTTGATACCGAATTTGATATTATAGGGGCCTAGTACAAAAAGACAATATCAATATATTATAATTATATCGTCTGTATTTATTCTTTTAACAGGCCATCTGTTGATCTCGTTGGTGTACTGTAATTAAAATAAAAAAAACCCTGAAATGTTATTTAATTGTGGAGATGAAAACTTAGTTCTGAAAAAAATCGGAATATTTCTTAAATATTCGGAAAATTGGAAATGGAACAAATTTCCATAAAAAATCGGAATGATTCCAATTAAATCGGTATGAATGGCAGGTCTGTATAGGTATCATACACTGATTTAAGTGATTAGTTTTAAGTTCTACTGCTGGCAAATAACCTAAAAGAGAAAGGGTTTACACAAGTTACATTTTTGTTTTCATCTTTGAATTAAAAAATCGACAGTCGCTTCCCATTTACCATATTTTACAGCGATAGGAGACCTCTGCCGCCCCCAAAACATTTTTATCTTTAATCTCCCAAGTTTTCTGCTAAATTTCTATACCAGACATGACATGATTAGTTCAATTTGTAAAACTGGCAAAATTGGCCCTGAAATGTCAATGTCTCAAAAGCCTCTGAATTTTCCGCCAGATAAGGCTCAGACTATGGGCACTTAAAATTTAGGAAAACTGTAGCTGGCACAGTTTGTGGTGGGCGCCACTTGTATAGATCTAGAGATCTTGTTAAAAAAATACATATGGGGTATCAAAGGCTGATAAAAAGAGAGAAAACAAAACAACACCGTTAAAATGTGCCCTGCTCGCTCCCCCTGTTGCATTATTTACAAATAAAGCTGCTAGGCAGCCGCCCACCTGCTAACCTAGATCCGGGCTTCTGGGCTAGCGCTACGAGGGTTAAAATTTAGGAAAACCATAGCTGGCACTGTTTGTGGTGGGCGCCGTCTGTCTAGATCTAGCTCAAGATCTCTAGGGAAAGTCTGTCCCGTCAAAAATCTCTTTATAACTATTTAAAGTCTTACCCTGTAATAAATTTCGTCAACAACTTCATGGAAAGTTTTCAGCTCAAATAATTGAACTTTGAAGTAAGGGGACGACTGAATGTTAGTCAAGATGAGGGTGTTGAGGTTCATCGTCTTGTCGTTACCCCACGGAACGAGAGGGTTGTTTGGAGCCATGGCTTGTAGTTGTAGACTAGATCTAAACACTTTACTAGATCTATATCTAGAGATCGAGTCTAGGCCGTCTCCGAGACCAACTGTAAATCGTTTAAGATTCTAAAAGTCCGGGCAAAAATGAGGATCTAGACTAGATCTAGATCTAGATTTCTAGATCTCTAGATATCTAGACAATGAATTTATGTCATAGGCATAAAAAGGAAAAAAAAATGAACAGAAGTCACTTCAACTGTCACATATGGGAAATCAATTTCAAAGTTAATCCACAAGGTCTATCATAGCCATTACTTCCAAGATAGAAAACGAAAAGTTTTCCAAGTTAAGTTCTACTTCCATAACGAAGATTAACTAGGCCTTTATTACGAGCGCCCCCTATCGACAGGAAATCTCCAAAGTGGCTTTTGTCACGCCATGGAGTTGTTCACTTAGGCCAACAAGTCACATTGGCAAAACGTTGCGTTGCAAACTGGTATTCATTTGGGAGCAAAAGCTCCATCGTTGGTCTTTGTATTGATATTTTTTGTTCTTCGCATGACCATATTATGTTTGGCGAGTAACATGTAAGGGATGCTGTGGTACACCACTTCTCTTTAAATCAGAGCCTGTTAAGTTCCCTGCCACTTCCTTCATAAGGCCTCGAGTAAATTTGCTAATCCGCAAATGCTAACATAGCAATGCTCGATCGCGATGAAAAAGCTAAGCTTAGTGAACGAACAAAGCAAAATATGCCTGAGCGTTTTGGAAAAGTCAAGGCGGGCTTGGTCGTCTTTTCTGCAGGCGGGGGACAGGGTGTACGAAAAGAAAGATTTGGGAAAAGCGGAAGCTTCATGGCACCATGTCAAGTCGGCGGTTTCTTTTGAATTTTTTTTTACAGGCAAGAATTAAAATGTTTTTATAATATCAAATTTGAAATCATTTTTGCTAAAAATGAACGTCAGATTCGGATTTCGAATATCAAAATTAGCTAAATCATTGCGTGAGCGACCGTTCTTAAGGTTTAATTCACAAGATATTTATTTTTTAATGAATGCAATAGATAATGAAGAAATTTTATAAAAGGTATAACTTAACATGTAAATCTTAACAGACTAGATCTAGCTAGCGCGAAAGGGGACTGTATTCAACTGTAAATTGAAAAACATGTAATGTATCCTTTTAGTGAGTCTCTCTCTCGCTCTCCGTCTCTGTCTCTGTCTCTCTCTGTCTCTCCTCTTTCTATCTTTGCTTCTCTGTCTCTCTCGTCCTTTCTATATCCAGCACCACATTTCTTCGAAAAAAACTTTGCCCGTCATTATTTGCGATCCGTGTAAATGAAATTTCGAACAACACTTAACTAACCTATCGTGCATTCTTCAATTGAGCAGGCATATGCCGATAGCTTTGCCATTAAAAAAAATTATTTCAAAATAAATTTATTTTATCATAATAAATCGGACAGAATGCCTCACTTCTTATATTATTTTTTTTTTATTTGCAAGGAGGGCGGGGGAGGAGAGAGAGCATCACACTTTGGTTAAATATCAGAGAGGTTGCTGCCGGCTGAGACATCTGAATTTGGACTAGCAAGAGGGTTGAATATGACCGAATCTTGACACGCTGAAGGTCGATACTTTGCGTATTTGTCACTGTGAGAGACAGAACGACACATCTCTCTCTCTCTCTCTCTCTCTCTCTCTCTCTCTCTCTCTCTCTCTCTCTCTCTCTCTCTCTCTCTCTCTCTCTCTATCTATCTATCTATCTATCTATCTATCTCTCTCTCTCTATCTCTATCTCCCTCTTTCTCTCTTTCTCTCTCTCCCTCTTTCTCTCTTTCTCTCTCTCTCTTAATTTCTTTCTGCATTTTCGCTTTACTCTTCCTCTACCATTAAATGTTATTTACAAAGTGTAAAAAATGCATAATTATGGTAGACTTTAAAATTCTTATAGCTTTTTATACACCCTCTTTCTTTCTCTCTCTCTGTCTCTCTGTCTCTGTCTCTCTCTGTCTGTCTGTTTGTCTCTCTCTCTCTCTCTCTCTCTCTCTCTCTCTCTCTCTCTCTCTCTCTCTCTCTCTCTCTCTCTCTCTCTCTCTCTCTGTGTGTGTCTTAATTTCTTTCTCCATTTTCCCCCTGTTTTGCCGCCCTTTTCGCTGTTTTGAAAACCCCCCCAAAGGAATAACAGTGCACTCGTGGGAAAAAAAGATAGATAATTGGATAATGTAAGCACATAAAGGGCTGGTTGGATAGATAAATATATACAGCGAAAAAGAAGAAAGAGAGAGAGAGAGAGAGTTACTTATAAAGATAGAGCAGAGTGAAATGAAGAGAGAAAGAGAGAGACAGGCAGGCAGAGAGATATAATATAATATATATATATATATATATATATATATATATATATATATATATATATAGGTAGATAGAGAAAGAATTAAACACAGACCTAGGTTTAATTGAAAAGTGAAAGATAAGACCATTTCTAGAATACGGAAAAAATCATTCAGATCGTGGGTGAGAAACCGCAGTCCTTGACGTAACTCAGTAATTCTTTTTTTTTAAATAATTCTCTTCTTATCGGTATGGTAGGCCTTGAAAAAGATCTGTGTTTGTGAGCATTTTTTTTTTTTATAATTTAACCTGTTTTATTTTCAAAGCATGTAAGGTGTGAGTGTTTAGTGTGCGTTGAGAGAGAGAAAGAGAGAGAGAGAGAGAGAGAGAGAGAGAGAGAGAGAGAGGGGGGGGCAGACAGAGACAGAGAGAAAGGGACAGAGAGAGAGGGGGGAGAGAGAGGCAGACAGATAGAATCACAGAGAGTACTACCTGGAAAAATATCGAAACAGAAAAGATAAAGGAGGGTGTAAAGAGGATTTGACAATAATTAGACATAGTGAATTTAGAAAATATGAGACAAAATATAGAGAGAGGGAGGGAGAGAGAGAGAGAGAGAGAGAGAGAGAGAGAGAGAGAGAGAGAGAGAGAGAGAGAGAGAGAGAGAGATGTCGCTTTGTCAGCTGGGCCCTCCGAGCACCGAGTGGCCTAGTGCACACTGGTCATTGATCTCCAACAAGCGCCGGGAGCCAGAACAAGAATTAACTTTCAATTCTTCAAAAATGAAGCCGCCGGAGAAGCTTGGCTTCAAGCTTCAAGCTTGGAAGTACGAGCATTCTTTATGTGCGCCACATGTGATTTCATAGAAGAATTTAAAGCGCCAGTCCCTAAGCTTGGCTTTTCCATCGCGATCGATCATTTGCTATGTTTGCTCCTTTAAAGACTGGCGCTTTAAATTCTAATGTGGCGCACTAAAAGAATGCTCGTACTTCCTCGCTCTGCCCGGCGCCTGCAGAAAGGCGCACAAGCCCGCCCTGGCTTAAAGCATTAGTTTTGCTATGTTCGTTCATCAATTATAGCACACTATCATAGCGTTATCGTTATCCTTTCTTTTTCTTTTTTTTTCTTTTTATCTCACTCACATCATCAAGCCGAATGAACTAGAAACATGTCTCCTTTCTTAAATTCCTCTCACATATTTTTCCTGTTAATGTCCTTTTGATGTCACAAACAAAAAAGAACAGGCTTTCGCCCACGATCATTAACAATTATTGCATGACGTACAAAGTGTAATCCATTGCTAGAGGGAAAATACGTTTAAAAAATAATTTGGTTTTAACAGCGTAATTAAGAAAAAAAAAAAAAAAGTAAAGCCATACATTTTCTGCAAAATAGTTGCATAACAAATTTGAAAGCCTCCTTAACTGAATAGTATGGAAATTAAAAATATCCAACCGTTCTGTTGGTAAAAGTAAAATAGGCCTACTAAAAAATTTGACTTATTTTTTGGCACGGGAAACATCAGTTCTAAAAATTGCAAAACATAAGTTTTTTGCATCGTATTTTCGACAAAGTTTGAAATAGTATGATAAGATATTGTTCCACAATACTAAACGATATACAAAGTTTGAAATAGTATGATAAGATATTGTTCCACAATACTAAACGATATACAAAGTTTGAAATAGTATGATAAGATATTGTTCCACAATACTAAACGATATACAAAGTTTGAAATAGTATGATAAAATATTGTTCCACAATACTAAACGATATACAAAGTTTGAAATAGTATGATAAGATATTGTTCCACAATACTAAACGATATACAAAGTTTGAAATAGTATGATAAGATATTGTTCCACAATACTAAACGATATACACGTATATTCATTTACAGGACAATTATAATCCACAAGAAAACGCCAACCTCTAAAGAAAGAAATGGTAAATTTTAACAAGCCAGTCTTTACAAGATTAACAAATATCCAAGATTGTAGCTCGTCTAAAATAAATGCAAATAGTTCATTTTTTTCATGCTTGCGATCTCTCCTTTATTTCAAGAATGTCTCCATAACAACGAGAGGAGGATTCCAACACGTTTCAAGGTTCTGAATATTTTAAAACTGTGCCAGTACTATGAGTGGGTCTCGAGGAGATAATATATCTCCTATTGCTGCATAACTTTTTAGTTTGCTTTTATTTCATAAAGTTCTGTGGATCTGGAGGAGATATATCTGTTATTGTTGTAAAATAATTGTCGGATAATTACCGGTGATGAGACTTGGGTGTATTCCTGGGATCCTGAAACAAAGCGGCAGTCAGCCGAATGGAGAGACTTTGATGAGCCTCGTCCAGAGAAAGTTCGACGCAAACAAGGGGCTCTCAAGGTCATGCACATGATCTTTTTTGACATGAATGGTGTGATTCTGCGCTGGCCTGTACCTATAGGCACCACAATCAATGCACAGTACTACAAGAAGGTGCTGCAAGACAAACTCAGACCTGCCATTCGAAAGAAACGACCCGGGCTGTTGGAGTCAGGCATCTTGTTTCACCACGACAATGCGCCAGTCCATACGGCCCGGGCAGTGACCGACTTTTTGGCTGGCTATAAGTGGGAACTGCTGGAGCATCCTCGCTATTCACCTGACCTTGCTCCCTGTGATTTTCACCTATTCCCTAAAATGAAAGAACATCTTCGCGGCCAGCGATTTGAAACAGAAGAGGACATTATTCAGGCTACGAAAGTAGCAATAAAGAACCTGGACAAATGTTCTTACGTCACTGCATTTAAAGACTGGTTACAACGGATAGAGAAATGCGCCAACAATGGTGGATGTTACGTTGAATAGGTCAGATATTAAAGGCAATCTGTGCCAAATTTCATCATCTTATGCCTTTTGGTTGTTGATTTATGGAGGTGGGAAACTTATTTATGAAACGGACCTCGTAATGTATCCTTTTAGTGAGTCTCTCTCTCGCTCTCCGTCTCTCTCTCTGTCTCTCTCTGTCTCTCCTCTTTCTATCTTTGCTTCTCTGTCTCTCTCGTCCTTTCTATATCCAGCACCACATTTCTTCGAAAAAAACTTTGCCCGTCATTATTTGCGATCCGTGTAAATGAAATTTCGAACAACACTTAACTAACCTATCGTGCATTCTTCAATTGAGCAGGCATATGCCGATAGCTTTGCCATTAAAAAAAATTATTTCAAAATAAATTTATTTTATCATAATAAATCGGACAGAATGCCTCACTTCTTATATTATTTTTTTTTTATTTGCAACGAGGAGGGCGGGGGAGGAGAGAGAGCATCACACTTTGGTTAAATATCAGAGAGGTTGCTGCCGGCTGAGACGTCTGTCATTGGAGTAGCAAGAGGGTTGAATATGACCGAATCTTGACACGCTGAAGGTCGATACTTTGCGTATTTGTCACTGTGAGAGACAGAACGACACATCTCTCTCTCTCTCTCTCTCTCTCTCTCTCTCTCTCTCTCTCTCTCTCTCTCTCTCTCTCTCTCTCTCTCTCTCTCTCTCTCTCTATCTCTATCTCCCTCTTTCTCTCTTTCTCTCTCTCCCTCTTTCTCTCTTTCTCTCTCTCTCTTAATTTCTTTCTGCATTTTCGCTTTACTCTTCCTCTACCATTAAATGTTATTTACAAAGTGTAAAAAATGCATAATTATGGTAGACTTTAAAATTCTTATAGCTTTTTATACACCCTCTTTCTTTCTCTCTCTCTGTCTCTGTCTCTCTCTGTCTGTCTGTCTGTCTGTCTGTCTGTCTGTCTGTCTGTCTGTCTGTCTGTCTCTCTCTCTCTCTCTGTCTCTCTCTCTCTCTCTCTCTCTCTCTCTCTCTCTCTCTCTCTCTCTCTCTCTCTCTCTGTGTCTTAATTTCTTTCTCCATTTTCCCCCTGTTTTGCCGCCCTTTTCGCTGTTTTGAAAACCCCCCCCAAAGGAATAACAGTGCACTCGTGGGAAAAAAAGATAGATAATTGGATAATGTAAGCACATAAAGGGCTGGTTGGATAGATAAATATATACAGCGAAAAAGAAGAAAGAAAGAGAGAGAGAGAGAGAGAGAGAGAGAGAGAGAGAGAGAGAGAGAGTTACTTATAAAGATAGAGCAGAGTGAAATGAAGAGAGAAAGAGAGAGACAGGCAGGCAGAGAGATATAATATATATATATATATATATAGGTAGATAGAGAAAGAATTAAACACAGACCTAGGTTTAATTGAAAAGTGAAAGATAACACCATTTCTAGAATACGGAAAAAATCATTCAGATCGTGGGTGAGAAACCGCAGTCCTTGACGTAACTCAGTAATTCTTTTTTTTTTTTTTTTTTTTAAATAATTCTCTTCTTATCGGTATGGTAGGCCTTGAAAAAGATCTGTGTTTGTGAGCATTTTTTTTTTTTTATAATTTAACCTGTTTTATTTTCAAAGCATGTAAGGTGTGAGTGTTTAGTGTGCGTTGAGAGAGAGAAAGAGAGAGAGAGAGAGAGAGAGAGAGAGGGGGGGAGACAGAGACAGAGAGAAAGGACAGAGAGAGAGGGGGGAGAGAGAGGCAGACAGATAGAATCACAGAGAGTACTACCTGGAAAAATATCGAAACAGAAAAGATAAAGGAGGGTGTAAAGAGGATTTGACAATAATTAGACATAGTGAATTTAAAAAATATGAGACAAAATAGAGAGAGAGGGAGAGAGAGAGAGAGAGAGAGAGAGAGAGAGAGAGAGAGAGAGAGAGAGAGAGAGAGAGAGAGAGAGATGTCCCTTTGTCAGCTGGGCCCTCCGAGCACCGAGTGGCCTAGTGCACACTGGTCATTGATCTCCAACAAGCGCCGGGAGCCAGAACAAGAATTAACTTTCAATTCTTCAAAAATGAAGCCGCCGGAGAAGCTTGGCTTCAAGCTTCAAGCTTGGAAGAACGAGCATTCTTTATGTGCGCCACATGTGATTTCATAGAAGAATTTAAAGCGCCAGTCCCTAAGCTTGGCTTTTCCATCGCGATCGATCATTTGCTATGTTTGCTCCTTTAAAGACTGGCGCTTTAAATTCTAATGTGGCGCACTAAAAGAATGCTCGTACTTCCTCGCTCTGCCCGGCGCCTGCAGAAAGGCGCACAAGCCCGCCCTGGCTTAAAGCATTAGTTTTGCTATGTTCGTTCATCAATTACAGCACACTATCATAGCGTTATCGTTATCCTTTCTTTTTCTTTTTTTTTTCTTTTTATCTCACTCACATCATCAAGCCGAAAGAACTAGAAACATGTCTCCCTTCTTAAATTCCTCTCACATATTTTTCCTGTTAATGTCCTTTTGATGTCACAAACAAAAAAGAACAGGCTTTCGCTCACGATCTTTAACAATTATTGCATGATGTACAAAGTGTAATCCATTGCTAGAGGGAAAATACTTTTAAAAAATAATTTGGTTTTAACAGCGTAATTAAGAAAAAAAAAAAAAAAAGTAAAGCCATTCATTTTCTACAAAATAGTTGCATAACAAATTTGAAAGCCTCCTTAACTGAATAGTATGGAAACTAAAAATATCCAACCGTTCTGTTGGTAAAAGTAAAATAGGCCTACTAAAAAATTTGACTTATTTTTTGGCACGGGAAACATCAGTTCTAAAAATTGCAAAACAAGTTCTTTGCATCGTATTTTCGACAAAGTTTGAAATAGTATGATAAAATATTGTTCCACAATACTAAACGATATACAAAGTTTGAAATAGTATGATAAAATATTGTTCCACAATACTAAACGATATACAAAGTTTGAAATAGTATGATAAGATATTGTTCCACAATACTAAACGATATACAAAGTTTGAAATAGTATGATAAGATATTGTTCCATAATACTAAACGATATACACGTATATTCATTTACAGGACAATTATAATCCACAAGAAAACGCCAACCTCTAAAGAAAGAAATAATAAATTTTAACAAGCCAGTCTTTACAAGATTAATAAATATCCAAGATTGTAGCTCGTCTAAAATAAATGCAAATAGTTCATTTTTTTCATGCTTGCGATCTCTCCTTTATTTCAAGAATGTCTCCATAACAACGAGAGGAGGATTCCAACACGTTTCAAGGTTCTGAATATTTTAAAACTGTGCCAGTACTATGAGTGGGTCTCGAGGAGATAATATATCTCCTATTGCTGCATAACTTTTTAGTTTGCTTTTATTTCATAAAGTTCTGTGGATCTGGAGGAGATATATCTGTTATTGTTGTAAAATTTGCTTTCCTTTGTTGGGATAATCTTCTCCATTTGTTCACTATTGTAGAGTTAGCTTTTATTCAGTGCAGCTGTATGGCTCTAGAGGATATGAGTCCGTATTTTTTGTGAAGTTGGCTGGTTTTGCCTCCATAAGGCCCATTCCTTGTCGTGGTATGGAGGCTTGCGTGCCTTGGTGACTCTTATGAGATGTGCCAGGAAGGGTCACCCATGCTGGATTGGTCACAAGGTAGAGGCCAGACCAAACGTGGATCAGACAGACTGACAGACAGATAGAACTATGACAGAAGGTGGGTATCACCTCCTCTGCATGAAGAACGTCCACCGGGGCAGTAAGCCATTTAGCCCAAGACGCGGTATGGAAGATATATATATATATATACATTATGTATAAGGTCTGCCACATCTCAACAGCACTCATGCCAACCTCTGCAGAGAGACCACCATTGAATGACGAACACTATCAATTGACTGTGACCAAACACTTACCTAGTGAAGGAAAACACAATAAAACTTGGGTGGAGAGGACTCGTAAGTCTTGGACGATAGCCTTTCTACGAGAGGAGGACACCCTGAAGTAAAGTCTCAACCGCCTAAATCAGAGAACAGGGTGCGGGATTGAATCGGATGTTCATGTGCTACCAATCCATTAAGACAGTGTCATGACACCTGGTTGGATCGTGGCCAGGACTGCTAGCCGGAAGAGCAAAAACGAACTGTGAACCTATGAAATAGTGATGTATTTTCAGTTCACTTCGTAGAATTGTTAGGATAGTTTAAAACTCAAAGAGCATTACTCAGCCCATACAGCCGGCCCATAATATGAGTTTTATATTGTCATAGCTCGGTTAAAAAAAAATTAATTAAATAGCTTATTATCACTCTGGTACACAGTTTGTTTACATTTTAGGCAATCAGTCCTGTGATCATGAATTCCTCGGGTCCACCCTATGCTACTGACTGCGACTCTGACTCTCTTGCCATGGCTAGGGGACAGCAGAGTAGGACGACTGGCCACCTGCTTCGTGTAGCTCACTGGAATACAAAGTGAGTGAGACAAAAGAAATTGGAACTTGAACAATTTCTTCAGAAAAAAAAAAAACATCGACGCCTGCTGCCTCCTGCAGATTCTACATCTGAGGTATGAAGTATACAGAAATAACAGAAAAGATCGATCGCCACTCTTGTCAGCAACAAAATACCGTCGGTAGAAATATCCAGATCCCAAAAAAGTCACACAGAATATGTAGGTGTTAGACCCATTCTCGGAGGGAAAGACCTGTATGTCTACACTGTCTACAGCCCACCCAACAAACAGATAGACCTGCAAGAGATCAAGCCTACGCCAGAGATCTGGAATATATGTGGAGACTTCAATAGCCACTCCCCCGTATGGGGCTATAAAAACTTAGACGAAAAAGGGGAAGATGTAGAGGATTGGATCACAAGCAACAAGCCCATATATACTTATCAACACAGCTTATGATGAACCAACACACCTCTCAAGATCATGGAATGCTAAAAGCACGCCAGACCTGACAACAAATTGTCTATACTGAGAGGCCGAAGGAAGAACTATTAGCCCTACTGAAATCAGAGACTGGAAGACCTAAACAAGCAACTAGATAAAGCCAGAAATGCTCTAGAAAAGCAGCCAACAAACTTCAATAGGCAGGTTCACAAAGAAACTGTTTGAGATGGAAAAGCACTCTCAAAATCAAAGGAACTGGTTTGAAAAGACTTCAAGTCTAAAAATGGAGAAAGATACTAAAAAGCTGTGACAGCTTGCAAAGGCTCTCAATAATGACAACGTCTTCAGAAGCCAAACCGTCCTCCTCACAGAATCTGGACAGTCGCAGGAAAGGCTGCATGCAACGTTCTCGCCAACGCTTACAAGAATGTCAGTGAAGTAGAAATATCAAGGAGCAGAATTCATGACATTCAGCGTGAGACAAATGAACTACAGAATATCAATGTACCATATCACCTTTGCATGTTGGATAGGTTAACCATATAAGAAATCGACCTCGCTGTGTTAAGCATAAAACCCAAAAAGACGCCCGAGCCAGATGGCATCACAAACGATATGCTGCGACATATTGGACCTGCAGCAAAGAAAACACTTCTGGTAATCTACAACAAAGTTAACACCTTGGCCAAGTACCTTCTAGATGGAAAGAAGCTGCTATTGTGCCTATCCTCAAGAAAAGCAAAGACAAGAAGAAGACAGACAGTTACTGACCTATCAGCCTGCTCAGCTGCCTGGGCAAGTTACTGGAAAGAATTGTCAACAGCAGACTGGTGTGGTTCTTACAAAGTCAAGAATTACTCTCCTTTACTCAGACAGGTTATCGTCAACACCGCAGCACTTAAGACCAGCTGGCCCTCCTGGCACAAGATATACAGAATGGCTTCCAAGACTCAAGAAAGAAGAGGAAGATATTGACAGACTTCTTTGACTTAAACAAAAGCGTTAATAGAGTCTGGAAAAAAGGGCCTGTGCTAAAAGTCATGAAAATGGGAATCAAAGGAAAAATGCTGAACTGGATTAAAAACTTTCTTCACCACAGAACTGCAAGAGTCAGCATGGATAGAAGCACTAGTAACCTCATCAAACTTAGAGAAGTAGTGCCCAAGGGTGGAGTATTCTCCCAAATTCTGTTCCTCACATACATAAATGATCTTACATCTGTAATTTCAAAGTTTGTCTCAAACACTCTACATGTGGATGATCTGGCAGTCTGATGTTGCGAAGAATATGCATCAACAGCAATACGTAGGTACAGGAAATCATCAACAAGGTATAAGACTGGGCTGACAAGTGGGCTCTGACTCTCAACAGATTCAAGACAGTGGCGACCCTATTTTCACTCTCAAACCAGAAAGAAACAGTCCCCCTTTTCAGTCGGATGGGGAGAAAATAGAAATGTCGGACAAGCCAGCCTTCTTGGCAGACACCCTCGATCCAAGTCTTACATGGAAGCCTCATCTGGAGACAGTAGAGAACAGAAACATCAGAGGACTCTCCCTCTAAAGAAACTGGCATGAACAAAGTGGAGAGTCCATTTGAGAATTCTACGTCATATGTACACATGCAATGTTAGACCTGTAGCAGAATATGCTTCTTCATCATGGTCTACAGCATCGAAGGCAAATAAGTCAAAGAATAGACAAAGTGCAGAACATGGGCCTGAGGATCATTCATGATGCAATAGAAAGCATACCCCTCTGGTAAATGGAGAAAATGGCGAACATTCAGCCTCTTGAAACAAGAAGAAACTTCAAGATCCAATGCCAAGCTGAAAATGCAAAAAGACTACCCTCCCATCCCCTTCACCAGAAACTAAACCAACCCAGTAAAAGCAGGCTTCAGAGAAAATCGCTTAACCACAAAGTCAAAGAGCTAGAAAAGAAAGGAGACACAGCCCCACAACTACTACATATAGAACAAGTGCGTCCTCGGGTTCGGCTGCCTATTCAGAGGTTTAAATTCCTGGCATCCACTCTAAGGCTGACCATTCCCTTCATGTGCTTAAAGCACTGATCTTAGAGACTTTAAACCACAAATGCCCAAATGTTCATTGTTCATATCTATACTGATGGATCAGCGGAAGGGGCAGTAGAAAATGGAGGAAGTGGAATGATAGCCATGCATCCATCTGGAGCAGCTTTCTCAAAAGCAAGACCTGTTGGGTGCAAAGTATGAACTTCAAAGCAAAAATAGACGCATTGGTTTTGCTAGCTGTACACTTTGAGACAGATGCCCAGTTCTCCAATGGATCCCATCACGAAATTGCTGACCAGTTAGAAAAAGGAGCTACCCCAACCACCATCTACTATCTCATATAAACCCCAACCACCATCTACTATCTCATATGAAGAAGCTAAAACTCTTCTTAAGAACACAGCCACACAAGAATGGCAAAAAGAGAACGAAGGATAAATCTTCATAAATAACAGCATTCACAGCTAGACAGAAAAGGTGAAAAAAAGACTGTTTCGCCTAAGTACAGACCACTATGGCCTCAACAAACATCTGAAGAAGATGGGAGTGGCAGAATTTGCACAATGCCAGTGTGGAGCGACAGAACAGACCCCAGTCCACATCCTCCAAACTTGTCCCCACATTGAGGGAGCCAGACTTCAAGTTTGGCCTACAGAAGCTCCAGTCAGTGAGAAGCTCTTGGGGTCTGGCGACGACCTACTCAAAACGACCAACTTCGTCCACCTGACTGGACTATGGACTATCGATATAGTACAGCCAAGAAAGATTGAACAACAGAAGAAGAAGAAGAAGAAGCTGGTTTTGCCCGGTTCATTTAAAAAGGCAATCATGTTTGTATATTACAAAAGGCAACTTCGGAATCGTTCTTCGTTATCTCCTTCAGAACCATTCAAGGCGCAGCGATGAAGTTTATTGAGTTTTGATCTGCTAAGTTCAGTGTCCCACGTGGTACAAAAAAAAATTGAAGAAAAGTAATGAATTTACACTAAAAATACATTTGAAAATTCATTAGATATTTATTGTAATTAATTTCATAATTTTTTATTGCCAAATATGTAATGATGAGTCACATGAAATTTAAAAGACTGTTCTTAGTGTTTACCAATTTTTTAAATGGAATATGTATTACAATAAATTTCTCTTTTTCTAATACAAATAATTATATAGGAGAGACATGTTATTTTACTAAAATGGAGTGAAAAACGGAACAAATTATTATTTTCTGTAATGAATATTTAAAAAACATGATGTTTTACTTTATTGGAGTGAAAAATAGAAACAAAATTATAAAAACTAAACAAAATTTGACCCCCCCTCCAGCGTAAAGACAAAAGCGTCATGGAAAACCGGCCGTTGTGTCCAGGTGATTTGATGAACAGCTGCCATCGTAGTGTTTTCTTCCAGAACGGCGCTTGCGAATGTTAAAACCACTTCTGCTTCGTTTGCACGCGATTCGAACTTCTATATTGCTTTGTTTCAAAGATAGCGACCAGATCCACTCATTGCCAACAAGAAACTGTAGAAACATTCAAGTTCAGCCATTTTATTAACTTACCACTCTTGATTTGTCTTGCATGAGTGATACAGATTGAGACTAGATCTAGAATAAATATAAGCTTTAGCAATCCAGGGTAACCCAATCAATTTTTTTAAAATCCCGGGGCCCTAGAGTCGTCTTTTTTGTCCGTAATATTATCTGAGCAGTTGATCGTTTTTACTTTGTATTGGAGAGCATTTTTTCATCAAAACATTTAGAGCACTACATTGTAACTGTATTGGATCATCAGCTTCTCATTATGTTATAATAGATTTTGTTTCAAAGATAGAAATACAAAGTTAGATAGATTCAAAGATAGGGATACATAGATAGATATTAGGTAGGCAAATAGATGATAAATAGATAGATAGATAGATAGTTCAGGCAAGGACTACACAAGAAAGATAGGAGAATGCACATTATCTGAGATAAACGAAGAAAACTATAAAGATCAAATGCTGCATCATTACTTTTTTCTAGCTAAGGTAGATGGCTCTGCCTGTTTGTCGATAAATTTAGCCATAATAGCAAATTGTACATCGTCAACAAAACCACATAATACATATATATATATATATATATATATATATATATATATATATATATATATATATATATATTTATATATCGCCGACCATATCCTAGTGTTCCGACTTGGACGCCTCGGCTGCCTCTCGGATGTTCGCTGATAGTCTCCTCCATTGTGTTCTGTCTTCTTCTATTGGCCTCAAATGGTCGAGGTCGTTCTTGGTTTTGAGTCTAAGCTCGCCTGCTGGTTAACGATAGATGTCTTTGTTGAAAGCTGTAGGCAGTGTTGTTATGGGCCTTCCGTAGCTTTGTTGGAATGTCTATATCTCACCTCAGATTAATTTTATGTCCAAACAGGCGCCCCCGACTTTCAAAGGGTGGTTATTGACATTGGTTATTCATTGCATTTTTGTTCAGAGATTTGTTTGTTATCTTTACTAGATATTTGAAGGATTTGTTTGAAGTCTTTTTGGTGGAATGCATCTAATTAAGCTTCTTCTGTTTGTGTGGGAGCCTATGTGCCACAGTTTTATGTAAGGACCGATTTTAGTAGTGCCTAGTAGAATTTTACTTTTGTGTCTCTCTTTATTTTGTCACCTCCGATCCATGTGTTTTTAAACTTTATCAGTGCAGCTAAGGATAGTTGTTTCCTGCTTTCTACGTCTTCTTTGTCACCAATTAGTGATTCGAATTTCTTCGTTTCTCTCTCGTTCTTTTTGGTCCCGTGATAATGTGGTGAAATCAGTTTTTTTTCAACTTTTATGAGTAGTTTGTGAAGTTTGAGAGCTTTTTGCACTTCTTGGGTTTGGACGAATTCAAGTGATATAAAGTCTGCGTCATTTGCATATGCTACCTCTCTTGGGAGAATTTGTTCTATGTTTTTGGATGGAGAGATGTTAATCCGTCTATCTTTGAGTACATGTTCCAAATGGAACATATTCACTCACACATAATTACATGTGTGCATATATGTATAAGACGGATGTAAATAAATAAGACTTATCAAAGTTAAGCATGTTTCAAACAAATGGCATTAAGACCTTTTTTAGCCACGCTAGTGCAGCTTAGACCTTCTATGTCACGAGAATACAACAGGAAGTGCATGGCATCCATCAGCTTCAATGCTCCTAAATAAATCTAGTCCCTCCCCAATTGGTCCAGCTGAGTTCGAACATAACTCAGGTGTCCCACAGTTTCATGAACAAATCTTCCTTAGGCAAAGTATTCTGCACACAGGGCAGGTTTCGATTCTTTCATCTTAGATCTCATAATGAGTGCTCCACTGTTCAATCATAGGCAGTTATCTGTCTTCATGCCACTGTCCGTTGGATGTTGACATCGTGACAGTCGGTCCTGACCGCCTTGCTCTGAATTCACTCTACAAAGAAAACTGGTAGATACCAAGCTAACGAAAATCTCGTTTGTTTCTTTCCAGTACAGTTACTTTTGTAAACCTATTTCCTCGTTTATATTGATTCCAATTAGTTTTGTATTTTTGTTGTTTTATTCAAATATCAAATGAGATCTATGCCCTTTTTAAATTACAGTAACTTCTGTTCTCTCTGCTCCCTATGTTTGTGGAGCACTTTACTGTGTGTGGGACTTTCCCTTCCGTACAAATGTTCTCGGACGTGTTGAAGCAGCTGCATTTGACTTATGACCGGCCAGATTGTGATTAAAGGTTACCTGTTTGATATTCTGGCTTTTTGGCGTCAAAAACTGATGCATTTGTTCCACTAGATCTGATAATTTTACTCATTTTTAATTAAGATTTCAAGCAGAAAAAAAGGATCGCAGCTATTAAAGAAAATGTCTGATTCAAGAGCAAAAATCACCGAGTTACAAAGAACACTGAATGTCGTTCCAAGTGCAATAAGTCATCGAAATGTATTAGGTTTAGAGCATTTGGGCGAGGCTTGTCCAACACTGCTCGGACTGATACTGATAGGAAGTTGCTTGTTCTAATTTTTTTTAATATCCCAGCATGCCGGCAGGGTTATGATATTTTTTTTTCCTTTTCATTACAGATAATCTGTATAGTTCTGTTGCTATTAAAAATGTTAAAAAAAAACATCTCACCTCTCAGACAATTTGACCTTATTTAGATTTATTTTGATTGTTTGTAAGATAAAAGTGACTTTTTACAGGTATGTGTCTGGGAGACAGAGGTGAAAAAAAAAAGGGGGGGGCATTTTATTATGATTACACTGAAAATAGCGTGTTGTGTGCTGATTTCCTGGCTTCCTGCTATTGTCTGTGTGGCACTGGCATGACTGTCCTGCTATTAATACAGTCTTGTATCGCTTGGTTGAGAACTCGCTGACCTCATTCGCCTTTCTGTCCCCAGCTCAGGTTTCAGTATGATCCTGTAGCTAAAGAGATTAAACACCAAAGGGTTGATCTCAAATCTGATTGTGTGTGTCTGTGTGTGTGTATGTGTGCGTTTATCATTTAATCTGATCATATCCCCATGATGGTTGATTTCTTTGTCAATTCATGAGTTTCATGTTAGGCAAATTCTTCCGGCAAGTACTTGGGTTTTAATTATTCTTTGTTATCGAAGCTGCAAAAAACATTTTATTTTCAGCTTTCCTAATACTTTCTCTCACTACATCTCTCTTACACTCTGTTGTTTGTCCATCTTTCTCTACCTTTTCCCTACCTAGCTCTTTCTCCCCCCCCCCCCCTCTCTCTCTCTCTCTCTCTCTCTCTCTCTCTCTCTCTCTCTCTCTCTCTCTCTCTCTCTCTCTCTCTCTCTCTCTGTATCCGTATATTTTTATTCTTATCTTTCTGCTGATCTAGTTTTCTCTTTTCCATCTTGTTCTGCTTGTCTTTGTCCCACTCTTTCTCTCTATTACTCAGTTCTTTATCTAAGATCCATTGATTTAACTGCTACTCAAATATTATCTCAAGGTAACAATTAGCTTTACTGAATGATTTTACTGCTTGATCGATGTAACTCTGAAGGAAACAGTCATCTCAGTAATTAACTTACCTGCAGTAGCGATATATACCTCAAGGAAACAGTCATCTCAGTAATTAACTTACCTGCAGTAGCGATATATACCTCAAGGAAACAGTCATCTCAGTAATTAACTTAACTGCAGTATCGATTTTATCTCAAGGTAATAGTCATCTCAGTAATTAACTTAACTGCAGTATCGATGTATATCTCAAGGTATTAGTCATCTCAGTAATTAACTTAACTGCAGTATCGATATATACCTCAAGGTAACAGTCATCTCAGTAATTAACTTGACTGCAGTTTCGATGTATACCTCAAGGCAACAGTCATTTCACAGACTTTCTTGTATTATCCTCGAGCAAGCAATCAGTTCAACTAACTGATTGTGCTGCATCATACACATGGCATCATACACATAATTGCGACGTTAAGCTATATGCATGCTATTTTTACCGTTTTTTTTACTCGATGTTTTTTTTCTCTTAAATATAAAGTGATACATAGGTACTAATTGTAATTTGGAGTGCATGATTTATGAAACAATAGCCTTGGTGCAGGAAGAATGTACAATTAGACTAAAACAACAATACTTTGCGCTCTTAAACACATTTAACATTTAACAGATTCCACATTTATTACTAAGAACAATTCTAATCCTAGAAGAAGATTCAGGGAATTCAATAAGAAACCCTAAAAAAGTTGAGAAATAATTATAGTGCCAATATGCTAATTTCGGAAACAGAGGCCACTTTCAAAGACTAAGAACGTTAGAGAAAAAAAAAAAGAAAAGAAAGAAAAGGGAAGGGAAGAAAACGTATTAAGGTCATCAATAGGAAAAAAATGTACTCAGTAAAAAATAAGTTTAAACCCTCATTGACAACAACAAAAAATTCACTTTACTCTCAAGTTGAAGCATATCCAAAAATATCGCTTATTTAATTAAAAAAATAATTCGAAACTTTTCTGGGTCATTATATGATGAGCGATAACCAGGGATACCTTATAACATGGAACAGTGGACGGAAAACACAACAGAGGAGGATTTCGATAAATGGGGAAAGAGAGATTGGAAACCTGGCTTAATACAGGAAAAAGAACTGAGGCATTAATAGGAGCTAGAGATCGAACAGCGCGGAAACTATCGTCAATTTCCTCACACACTGGTATCTCAGGATGATAATGAAAAATGATGATGATGATGATGATGATGATGATGATGATGATGATGATGATGATGATGATGATGATGATGATGATGATGATGATGATGATGATGATGATGATGGTGATGATGATGATGATGATGATGATGATGATGATGATGATGATGATGATGATGATGATGATGTAAGCAGCAGAGCGTAGGATACAGTCATGAGACTAGGAAAAGTCGGACAGCAGGATGATGGACAAAGTCATGGCCATGGGACAAGCTGAAGGTCAAGGTAACAATTTTACATGTTTAATATAAAATTTTTATGCTGAAGCAAACTTAGAACATAATTTTACTCTCTCCGTTCTTTACAATCTTCGACCTGTCCAAATAATATAGCATTTTAAGACATATACATTGTAGTAAAACAGCGACACCATGTGATAAAAATTATGAAGAAGCTGAAGTTTTCCTCGATTCTTGATCACATTTTCCCCAAACTTCATAATGAAAGCCTAGCTGTAAAAGATTTGATTCTACAGTAGCCTCAGAGAGGACGCTCCTTCAAAAGAGAGTGTCTCAAGCACTCACCAGATAATCATTTTGAAAGGTATATCCAGGAAGGTTGAACGTGTGAAATGGATCAATTTTATCGGTAGATTTTCAAATATGAACCGCAGCTCGCATAGAATGTATTTCTTCTGTCCCTTTCTCGCCACGGTTCTTAAAACTGAGTACACGATTACACCCGTCTGTTCGACTCCTTACACTGAATGAATGAGTCACACCATTACTGAATGAGACACTTCTCATACTCAGATTATTATTGAAACTATGACTCATCTGGTTCTTAAAATAAACACAAGGCCAGCAAAAACGGGCACGGGGGAAGTTGCCTATTGACTGGAGATGTTCTCGTAAAACTTTTTTGAATGGCCTGTTAGCTGTAGCGAGAACCAAGATGTTCAACAGGTAGTGCATCGCAGGAAGGCCATCTAATGCAAGCAACGTTCGAACAGTTGAAAAATCCGACTTCATATCTGGTCGGAACGCCCTGTAGTAAATCCCAGGACCCATTGTGGCCAAGAATGGACCCATGAAGAACACAATAAGCTGAATGACGTAAGCGTTTTTCCGGCTTTGAGAGCGTTGCCTTTTGAGTGACGCCTGCCTGGGGTGGAATCTCGTTTGCATCTTCTCCAATTTGGCCACCTCGGCTATATGGTGGATGGCGATACCAGCCAGTTTGTAGTAGAAGCCAAAGACAACAACTGTGTGGAGAGTGTGGACCACTGGGGTGGCGTACGCTCGGAGAGTAAAGAACAGCGCGTCAGAGTTGAGCAGCAAACCGTCCACCAGCACTGGTAGACTTCCCAAGAGACTAACGACCCAGGTTAGGATCTTAGTTAAGAAGATAGTCTTCCGCCTGCTGATAATCTCTGTCCTTAGAGGAGCAGTCATCAACAACCAATAGTGAATGGCGCTCATTAAAATGTGCCAGAAAACACAAGTACGGAACACGTCAGAGCTGTAACGCAGGAGGGTAACCAGTATCCCAGGAGGGGCCTCAGGGTCAGGGTCAAAAGTCATTTCACAGCTTCCTGAGCAGCCGATGACTCCAGTAAGATAGAGGGTATTTATGATGGCACCTATCATGGAGTTGAGGGTGTTGATGAGAGCCAGGGAGACCAGGGTGGCGGACAGCATGCCGATCAGACTTTTAGCACGGGACACAATAAGTAAGGATGATCCATTCAGCAGTATGCTCAGGAAGTTGACTGGAAGCAGAACGATGTGCTGGGTGGTCAGCAGACTGGAGAGAGTCTCATGCGATGAATTTGCAGCCAGCAGATGGGATACGTTCAGGAGCATGGCTCTAGGGAATCGATGAGTTGCGGTTAGAATAGTTTTTGTAACATTGGTATGAAATGATGTTTAGCTATGCAGTATAATGCCAGTACCAACGTCCAGTTATATGAAATGAATTCTGCTAGAAAGTTTGTTTTCAATAATGATATATTGAAATATATGTTATTTATTACAGATGATATAACTCTGTCATGATAGATGTCTAAAAGGCCATAGCTTCTTGTAAATAAATAGATTCGGTGATGAAGTCCTGATAAAAGTGCAGCTGTGGAATGCCTCGAACACTTTCGCTTTGATGATCATAATAGAATGAACGACAATTTCGATATAAATGGACTGAGTGGCTGAGACCGCTTGTCTTCCTAATATAGATCAGTATGGTTGGTGTCTAGTGCCGGGACTTAATTCACTTATTATAAATATGTTTTATATTGCGCCTGATTAACACGCAGGTACGATTTAATTCGAGCTTTGTTAGAAAACCGGTCATGTAAGGCCGATCGCTTGGAGGTCCTGACGGGAACAAACTATAGGAAATGATTCCGTTTTCGAACATAGCGTTGTAAGTCATTACAAAAACTATGCAGGAAATGTTGAGGTACCTTGAACGAGATCTTAAACTTTTGCATTTACTCCCCAAAGAAAAAAAAATATTTTCTAATTAAGACGAAGGTACACACGACCTGAAGAGTCACTATCGCTCTTGCTTACGCCACAGCATGTCGGAACAACAGTGTTTGCTGAGAACTAAAGTTTGCTTTAGAATTTCTAGTTTATAAATACTTACAAAACTTACTTCGCTCTCTTTTAGATCCGACTGTGCTTGGTTTATTCACGAAACAAATCGAAACTTTAACCACCACTGGCAGTTTCGTGTAATTTTGAAACCTGTAGAGATCCAGGCACAGACAGTTGGGCGGTGCTCTTTGATGCGACACGCTCATTGATCACTGTGGGAATAAAATCTTCATCAGCTAACATCGCATTGAACAATTAATGACGTCACTGCAATAATATTCCTGGGGAAAACATGGAGACACAGCTAGGGATGTTTCTAAAGATAGATAATAACTAGGACCATATGTAGCTGGTCTTGTCCATGCTTCGGTCTCACAGTTGGCTGCTTTTAACACTGAAATATAAAAGGAGGAAATTTGTGATTCTCATCATTGTGAAACATCATTAAATATCAATAGTGATTAGAATTATACTCTAAAAAAAAACAAAATAAACCTCCACGAACCTTTTCCGTTTTTCAAACCTAGTCATATCTTTTAAAATTGTTTCTTTAAACAATGTAAATCATAAATAATGATAATATAAAATTTTAAGGGAAGCCATGGACCCTATCCTGTGTTCGAACAATATTTTGTATGAGCCCTCTTCGATTTATTGCATTCCTTTCATAGTAAAGGCTCGAGTAATGAAAACCACAGTCAATTTAGCTTTGTTTAGTGAGCCTTGTTAAATCGCTCCAGTAGTTCATAATACTGATCAGGGCTACTTGAAACCTTAACGACGTCTGCAGATAGAAGGGAAAAAGGGGGGGGGGGAGATAGAGACAGAGAGAGAGAGAGAGCGAGAGACAGACAGACAGACAGACAGACAGACAGAGGCAAAGGGAGAGAGAGACAGAGAGAGATAGAGGGAGAGAGAGAAAGAGAAGGGGGAGAGAAAGAGGAGGGGAGAGAGAAAGAGAGGGGGAGAGAGAAAGAGAGGGGAGAGAGAAAGAGAGGGAGAGAGGGAGAAAGAAAAGAGAGGGGGAGAGAGCAGGCGAGACAGTCTCTTATCTTTTTGAAATGCCGAGGAACCGCTGTCTGTGAGCTAGAACACATGTAAAATAAAAGACAACTAAAATTCCAAAACAGTAGTAAGCACACAAGTTTATACAACAGAACATCATCATGGAAGTAGATCAAGATGTTAAAAATATTCTGCACATAATAAGCCTTTATACAAGAAAGCAAACTTTTAGTCGATTCAGTAAAACACTTTATCACACAAACTACTGACATTTTACATTTTTTCATCCACAGTTCTACAGTAGTCGAATCTTTAAAAGGTATAGTAATCGGATAATCTTTTAAAGGTATAATACACTTCTATCGGAATTTAATTGCTCTTCAAGGCAAATTAAATTTCAATGGCTTATTCGAAACCGCTGTATCAGAATTCTGTCATTTGTCTTTTAGAAGAGAAATCTGTTCCATTTTCTTCATTTTACAAAGATAAAATAAGACAAATTCACTCAAACTATTTGGACATAAAGAAACAAAAATCATTTCAACTCAATTGCTTCGGAAGCAGAAATGCTGCCGCACCGGATAATTTTCATTTACAAATCGAGATACTACGTAGAATAAGAGTTCAAACAATACAGTTTTAGGTAGGGACAATTTGATTTATGTTTATTCCTTTCCTCCTTAGTAAAGGTTTGCATGCCGTAGTTCTTGTGGCTCAGTAGTTTCACCGTGCTTGGGCTTTAACATTTCCTTCTCGGAAGAGGTATAGGAAAAATTGAATATTTCTTTCTCTAGAGGAATACATCCGAGTTTGCAGGGACAAGGAGACGATAATGTTTTGTAAAATGTTTTGTCAGCAGCACAATTACATCGTCCCTTGTTGACTTCCCGGACAGAAGTTTAACTTCCCAGGTGTGTAGAGCTTCCATCCGATGAACTCTCTCCAACAACCACATGTAGTAAGGAAGGCGCCCGTTAGTCTTCCCAGGTGTGTAGAGCTTCCATCCGATGAACTCTCTCCAACAATCACGTGTAGTATAAGGAAGGCGCCCGTTAGTCTTCCCAGGTGTGTAGAGCTTCCATCCGATGAACTCTCTCCAACAACCACATGTAGTAAGGAAGGCGCCCGTTAGTCTTCCCAGGTGTGTAGAGCTTCCATCCGATGAACTCTCTCCAACGATCACGTGTAGTAAGGGAGGCGCCCGTTAGTCTTCCCAGGTGTGTAGAGCTTCCATCCGATGAACTCTCTCCGACAATCACGTGTAGTAAGGGAGGCGCCCGTTAGTCTTCCCAGGTGTGTAGAGCTTCCATCCGATGAACTCTCTCCAACAATCACGTGTAGTAAGGGAGGCGCCCGTTAGTCCAGTTTGGTGAAGGATATCGTCTCACCCCATTTGGGGCGGGGTTTTTTTTTTATATAAGAACATGAATTTAAACATCTTCGAGCTGTGGTATTTGGTTCAGTGCTTAGAAACGGATGAAGTTATTGGCCTTTTGCTTGATGTGATCGCAATGTTACAAATTGTTTCACGCTATAGCTTACGTTTTGATGTAATTCGTTAGAAAGGAGAGAATGCTTTTATTGTTTTTGTACTAGTGACTTGATCCAATAAACTTTAAACATCGTAAGCCATGAGCAGTATTTTTTTTTTTTTTTTTTTTGCTTTTGCCTTCACAGCTTCTGATTCGGCAGGTAGCGAATTTGAGGACAAGAAAACATTTTAGTTTTTACCTTGGTGACCGCGAACTTTTTTTTTACATCAGTATAGATGCAAGGTTCTTTAAAAAAAAATGAAGCCGATTTTAAGGAAAGAAGTAAAGTATTATTTTACGAGATTGACCAAAAAAAGCTAAAGATATTAAAGAATTTAAATAAAAGAAGATCTGAGGCTTCATCAGTAACTGATTAAATTCGCCACAATAAGGCATAAGGCACTATCAGAGTGAACCTTCCTTTCTGTCTTGTAGAATTATATTTATTATACGAGATGAGGCATTCTTTTTTAAAATTAAATTTTGATTTAATTCATCGTTTTTCGTGTTTTTTTTTTTCTTGTTTTTTGTTTTTTTTCTACTTCATAATATGAATATTTAAAATTTTTGCTCCTTATAGTTCGCAGACTTAAATTTAGCTATCTTGAGGTAAATTTTTCCTAATCCAATTCCTGTTGACTTTCCGAAATCAAATGATATTAATTATTACTATCTTTTCGCCACTACGTTTCTTTTTTAGGAGTTTCACGTTCTTTGTATGGCAGCGGCGTATTATTTTTTATATATCCCAAGGATTAGTTTATTTGCTTCATTCATTGATTCATTCGTCTGAATTGAGTTCTCTGAAATCTTAATTGGATCACCAATGTCCTGGCTAACACACACACAAAAGAAAATTAAAAAAATAAGAGTTGAGGTTCGGGGCAGGGCCATGTTAAAATAACAAGCTTTTGTTTCTCTTTATTTCTTGTTTGCTATCATCACATTTTTTTGTTTATGTGCCTTGACTTATTAAAACAAAGTAGAAAAGAACCTGAGTTCTATTGTTTGTGCGGAACTTTTTTCGCATTAAAAAAACAACAACAAAAAAACAGTAAAATTTATATAGGCACCAAGAACAATCGAAGAATCTACATCACGGTAACCATAGCCTTGGAGCAATGGAAGAGCTAAACTAAAGTGAAATAATACCAGTTTAATGGAGACTATAGCATTAACCTACCGTGGTAAAACGAAAATAGTTTAGCTAATGACAGCCTAATGCAAATCATGCCCTACTGTCATCTACATTTATCGCGGTCGCAATTTGCAAAATTTGAAATTTGACAAAAATCGGAAAAATATAAGGCTGTGGGAACTCTCCTTGCTGAAATATTGCTATAATTAAAACCGATAATAATAATAATAATAATAATAATAATAATAATAATAATAATAATAATAATAATAATAATAATAATGATGATGATAATAATAATAATAATAATAATAATAATAATAATAATAATAATAATAATAATAATAATAATAATAATAATAATAATAATAATAATAATAATAATAATAATAATAATAATAATAATAATAATTATAATTGTTAACTTAAAACTATTCAACTATCATATTATCAGTCACTTTAAAGCGAACCTTCCTCTCGATCACTTTGTTAGATTTTATTATTCATATGTATTTGTTCAATTGAAATATTTATATTTGTATTTGTATTAAAAGGACACTGAAATTTTATTAACAATTCTTCTGACCTTTTTATTTAGTCGTTTGCTTTGAATATTTTTGTTTGTTATATTCCTTTGGTTTAGCTGTAGGAACTGTGTGCTATGTGGAGGACCTTCCACGGCGTCATGGAGGGGACACTCTAAGAATCTAGTTCCTGGTCGTGGCATGGACAAGTGATCTGCGAACACTCGGCTGCGCAAGTCTCTCTTTTGTCGTTTTTATATATGCATAATTGATTGATAAGAGGGTATTAATTTATCATTGAAAAACCGACACAGTCCTTCTCTGATATTTACTCTGGTTTTTTTTTTATATGTGTTCTGTGATGCGGGTGGCTTGGGCGGACGTTGAAAACAGTGCTTCATTTCTATCGCTATCGACTAGTCTATAATTTTAGTCCTTAACTCTAATGTGTTTTTAATTGACGCCAGTAATTGTATTTTTGTTTTTCAGATCGTTGTGACCGTTCGGTTCTAAATTATATTAATTGCTGGTGTTGATTTTGAATGCATAGACTTCGTTCAGTGCACATTATTATTCAAGGGGGGTGAAGCATTGTTTCCAAAAGCTTTCTCTTCGCTGTTGTTTTTTTTTTTCCTGATTTGGTGGTAGCGTCGTTTTGAGTGAGCGAATGGTAAGCGATTTTTTTAGTTTATTGTTGTAGTCTCTCGTTCCCTGCATTCCTTTTATTCGTCCTTTGTTTTCAGTGCTCCTTCTTTTGTTATTTTGGTGAGTTGTTTTTGCTAGTTCGTCTGTTATCCAGTGTGTATCGGTCGTTCTTCATTTGTTCCGTTCAGTCCATGTTATTTGTTTCTTTTGATACCTTTTCTTTTACGTTACTGTGGAAATAAAGTTACTTATTGGTAGTACTGTGAAAATGAAGTGAATTAGCTCAGGTGCATATACCTGATTAGATTCGGTGTTGCCTTCCTAGGTTTACATTTCTATCTTTTGAGCTTTATGTTGTGTTGCTCAGTTGGATTTTTTTTAGTTTTGAGTTGAGTTCTTTGGTCTTCTCTTTTTTCTGGTCAGTTGAGCTTTGAGGTTCGATGTGTCATTTTTTTTTGTGCCGGGAATGACAATTTGGGAATAAAGGGGTTTAGTCTATGGTTATCCATTGACTTTGTTGATACACTTTTGTTCACAGTGAGTCATGGATGAGATCGCTAGGTTAGCGGAGAAGACTGGTTTGGTAGGTGAAGAGTTACGGGCCTTCATAAAAGAGCAACAAGATGTATGAGAGAGGAGAGGAGATTAGAAAGAGAAGAGAAAGAGAAACAAAGACTACATGAGGAGATACAGAATGAAAAACAGAGATAATATGATATTGAAGAAAAGGAGAAACAGAGACAATATGATATTGAAGAAAAGGAGAAACAAAGACTACATGAGGAGAAACAAAATGAAAAACAGAGACAATATGATATTGAAGAAAAGGAGAAACAAAGACTACATGAGGAGAAACAGAGATTACACGAGGAGAGACAAAATGAAGAAAAAGAAAGACAAAGAAAACATGAGTTGAAGCTTGCCAGACTTAAGTCACCTGAAAGTGCATTTTACACAAAATATGCAAAAATCCCAGTCTTTAATGATAAGTCTGATTCGATCCAAGCGTATTTGATGAGATTTGAGACCATAAATGGAAGGAATCGGAATATTTTCCAGCCTTCTACAGGGTGAAGCCCTGAACACACTTTATGGTCTGGTGAGGAAAATAGGAATTATAAAGATCTCAAGTCGGCCCTGTTGAAACGTTAAAAGTGTACTGAAGACTCTTTTCGTATGAAATTTAAAGCTGCGCTGCCGCTTGAGCCGGAGGACTTTGCCTCATTTATCAACAGAATCAGTCGCTTATTTGATCTGTGGTTGGAGAGTGCACAGGTCAAGATGGAAGATTTCAAACAACTGCATGAACTCATTTTGAGAGACCAAATATATGAAAGTTGCCATTCGGAGATGGTTTCTTTTTTGAAAGAGCGGGACTATTGATGACAGAAAAGCAGCTGAATCATTTATTTCATGTCGTCCTAACGCAAAATTAGCTAAGGAGCCCAAGGTGTCTTCACTGGTAGCTGTGCGGCAAGATAAGAAGGGCCAGGGATTTGTGACTGGTCAACATTTTTCAACACAATTCCAGAATCGGCCTACATATAGTAGTCGTCCGAGGAGTCAATCTGTGCCAAGAATTTCAAACAATGACAATTTCAACTCTCAAGGTCCTAGTCAAGGGTCTTATGGAGAGACGCCACGCTGGTCGAGGAGAGGAACTTTCTATGGCCAAATCATCTTACCCTTCCTTCAGAGGTAGAGGTACATCGTCTAGGGGTCGTTTCACCTCAAATCAGTTCTCAAGAGGTGGTCGTGGTTACCATCGAGGAGCAGCAGGCTTTAAACAGATGGGAAACTCGTATCATGCCGCATCTTCAAGCTTCATGAAGTCCCCAAATCAACAGAAGAAAGCTCTTCGACTGTTTAGTGGTACTGTCAATGGCAAACACTGTTCCGTTTTGCGAGACACAGGGTGTAACTGTGTGGGTGTCAGTAAACGATTACTGTTGCCGGATGACTATCTAGGCAAAAAGGAAAAATGTAAATTATTCATGGGAGAGGTTGAATTGGACACTGTTGCTGTTCACATAAGCACACCCTTCTATGAAGGAAAGGTTGTTGGTTTCGCCCTGGATGACCCTATTGCTGACGTCGTTTTGGGAAACATTGATGGTTTGGATGATAAACCGTTACTAGATACACTGGATCTTCCAGGGAATGATGATGGTGATCACAAGGGAGATAAGACCAGAAATCAAAATGACGGCGTGACTACGTTAGCAGCTGTTAGTACTAGATCGAGTACAAAGCAACTATCTTCCTCAGATCAAGGTACAGGTCAGGCTGGAAATGATACGCACACGGATTCATTGACTGCCTTGCTAAAAGATCTCAATAGTGACACTTTTAGAAAGGAACAGCTTTCAGATCCCAATTTGCTACAAATTAGGAATAAAGCAACCAACAATGATACTTATGCCTTACATGATGGGTTGATATACAAGATACAGCACACTAATCAGCCTTTGGATGTTTTGGTAATACCCACAGTTTTCCGTCAGAGAATACTGGCTGTTTGTCATGATTGCCCCATGTCAGGTTATTTAGGAGTCGCTGCAACCAAGAGACGCGTCACAAGTAGATTTACTTGGCCTAACATTGTTGCTGACATCAAGAATTTTGTCAGGTCATGTGACATTTGTCAACGGATCGCTCCTAGTCAGCTTAAATTGCCAATACAGGAGATGGAAATTATTGATAAGCCATTCCAAAAATTTTCAATAGACATAGTTGGTCCATTAGCTATGACATCTTCTAGGAACCGCTACATCCTCACTATGGTAGACACTGCTACTCGTTGGCCTGAAGCTGTCGCACTTCGTGATATCAAAACAGAAGATATCGCCACAGCATTATTCACGATCTTTTCTCGTTTGGGTGTCCCCGAGACAATTCTCTCTGACAATGGTCAGCAGCTCGTATCCAAAGCAATGGAAGAGACCTTGAAGATGATGGGAATATCGCATGTGACCAATACCCCATATCACCCGCAGTCTAACGGCCTTTGTGAACGTTTCAACGGCTCGTTAAAGACTATGCTGAAAAAATGACTACTGACAAACCTGAGGCATGGGATAGACTACTTCCCGCAGTTCTATTTGCGTACAGGGACACACCTAACAATTCAACAGGGTTTGCACCTAACAATTCAACAGGGTTTGCACCCTTTACCCTCATGTACGGTAGCAAAGTTCGTGGCCCTGTGGACATTATTGCTGACATTTGCAAGGGAGTATCTGATTGATCGGAGGAATATCGCTTTGTACATGAGTACGTCAACAACCTTCGCAGTACTATCTCTGAGTCATGTCAACTTGCGCATTGAACTGGAGAGACATCGCTCCACTGCCAACAATGAAACAAGGCATACAGAGAATTTTCAAGAGGAGACAAGGTCCTCATCCTCCTTCCAAAAGATGGAAACAATTTATTTATGGCTTATCAAGGTCCTTATCATATTTTGGCTCCAAGGGGGAACAACAACTACCTCTGTCAAGTGGGTAACGCCCGAAAGACATATCACGCCAACTTATTGAAGAGATACGTGGAAAGAATTCCACAACCTCCGCGTCATGAAATAGCAACTGCTAACCTGTCCTCCGTGACAACTGAGGATATGAGTCCTGAAGAAAGTGCTTTGAAGCATGTGGTGGTTGAACAGACTGAATCACATCGTGATGTTATCCTCAATCCAGATTTAAATGAAGAACAAAAAGCAGATGCAGTCAAAATTGTGTCGTGGTTTGACAAAGTCTTTACTGATGTGCCGGGACGTACCAAAGCTACAGAACACACCATCAGGCTGGTGGACAATACACCTTTCCGTATGAAACAATACCCAATACCGTTTCACTCGCGCGAAGCTGTTGCGAAGGAGATAGAAGAGATGTTAAAGACTGGTGTTATCACACATTCTGATAGCCCTTATGCCAGCTCCATCACTGTTCTTAAAAAGAAGGATGGAAAAATTCGTCTTTGTATTGATTTTTGAAAGCTAAACAGTATCACGATCTTCGATGCGGAGCCCATACCAACGCTAGATGAGTTGCTTGTAAAGATTGAGGGTGCCAAATACTTCACGAAAATAGACCTCACTAAAGGCTATTGGCAGATACCACTAGCAGAGGAGTCCAAAGCATACACAGCTTTTCAATCACCCATGGGATTGATGGAATTTAACTTCATGCCGTCTGGTTTGTCAACAGCAGCACCTACGTTCCAATGGGCAATGCAAAAGGTGTTAGGAAGACTGCCCTTCATCGTTTCATACTTTGATGACATCATGGTATATAGCAACACTTGGTTGGACCATTTGAATCACTTGCAAATGGCCTTACAAACTATCCAAGATGCAGGTCTCACTGCAAGGCCTAAGAAGTTACTTGTAGGCTTTACAGCAATAGAATTTCTGGGCCATATTGTTTCTGGAGGGATCATTCAGCCCGATGAAGCAAAGAAATCCAAAAATGAAAACATCACACCGCCTACAACAAAGAAAGAAGTTCAGAGAATTTGTGGTCTGTTAAACTACTATCGGAGATTTATACCTCATTTCAGTGAACTCGCAAGGCCCCTGACAGATCTGACACGATGTAGAGGCAAGATTGTTTGGACTGCTGAATGCCAGAAGAGTTTAGACACTCTGAAGACACTGCTGACTTCGGAACCTATACTCCGCATCCCAGACTTGTCCAAACCGTTTGTGGTTCAAGCGGACGCTTCGCAATATGCTATTGGTGCTGTTCTGATGCAACAGCATGATGGCATTTTACTGCCATGTTACTATGCTTCCAGGAAACTGCTCGACAGAGAGGTGCAGTACGCCATCATTGAAAAGGAATGCTTGGCTATCGTTTTTGCTCTCCACACCTTTGCCAAGTATTTGTTAATGAGACCATTCTACATACAAACTGATCACAAGCCTCTTACATTTCTGGTGCAAAACAAGTCGCGCAACTCACGTTTGCTACGTTGGGCACTCAGTCTGCAACAGTTTGCATTTCATATTCAGCCCATCCCCGGTGCACAAAATGTCATCTCTGATGCTCTCAGCAGGATCCATTAATTTGCTTGTTTGAATCATTGTTTTGGTCAATATGATTGGTGGAGGTCCAGTTGGTGTTTCTGTGTTCTTTATTTTTGTTGCTTTACCTTCTACTCTACACTGTCCTTGACTGTGTGTAGGTTTTTCTTTACAATTACTGGAGCAACTTTTGGCCACTTTTCACAAATTTGGGTATTTAGTATACATACAACAGTACAAGGATTGACTTGTGTAGTTGGTTGTTTTTATATTTTCATTTCGCTTGTTTATGCTGCAGGTGGGAATTGTTTTCTTTTGGTGCTCATTTCCATATCATGATTTCGTATTTTTTTTTAGGTATAACTCTATATTTCATTTGTTCGATTGAATAAAGTATTAGGTGATTAGTGAGTTGTCTTGTTAGGCTATCAATATACTTCTACATTCACTATTAATATATAATATGTTGTAGCTACACCAGTACTTTATGACAATATATTTGGGTATGATATACTGATGTATGGATGGATTGATGTATGAGACTCGACTGAGACTGATTATTTCTCCTATCAGTTATTTCCTTTTTCCAAAGTCTTAAAAAAAATTTAGTGTCTAATTTTTTTTTTCGGAGGAAGGTGGGGGGTGTCGCGGTGTAGCTTAAATGTGCTATCTGCTTGGTTTAGTGTACTTTCTTGTTAAAGACGCTCTTGGGTCTAAGTTGTGATTTGGATCACATGACCTTCTCTCTGGGCATGTGTGAGTAGCTGATCTAGTCGCTTTTTTATTTTCTGTTACAGCCCTCGTAGCGTCAAGACGTAGAGAGCCAGCTCTGTCAAATAGCAACTTGTCGCAATGATGAGATTAGATTGTCTTGACAGATACTGAATAAATTGCATTGAAAGATATTGAATCTGCTAGACGCTATTTTACTTGTCTACACGACGAGATTTAGATGATCTTCAATAATATGCAGAATTGAGAATTCGCTTTTCAGAGAAGGTGAATATATTATCTATCTTTAATTAGTTGGTTTAAATTCTGGTATTTTGTGATCTAGACTCAGTTCTTCCTAGGGTATGACTTTAATAGAGAATTGCTTTATTTAGAACAGTCTGTGCTAGTTGTGAGGTTTCATTTGACTGATCTAGATTCTGTTTGAGACACCTATAGTGTAGTATCGCATTTTTTTATTGTTTCCTTTCATGCTCAAGTTTTAAATGCTTTAGAATAGTTGTGGTAGTTTATTAAGGGTGCGTATAATTTCTTTTATAGGACTGTCTGTACTACTGCTGGTGACTTGAACTTGTGAGATGCGTTGAGACCTTATACCACAACGAGTCGACCCTAGATCTGACTTGATTGTGTATGTGTGGGCGTGAGCAGTGCAGGATGAGGGCTACTTAACGCGCTTAAGCATTGGAATGCAACGCGCCAATATAATCAGCGACACGGACGTATCAAATTAATTTATGTGTCGTTCCTCTTATATCAAATCTTGTATAAAAGAATTACAGCATTAAAAAGTATTGCTAATTTATGGACTTAATTTGTTAAGAGAAAAAACATTGTTTGAGAGCTTGTGTAAACTACCCAGATCAACATTTAAGTCCACGAGACTACAAA
>JAWDGP010003424.1:87500-97500 GCA_033675545.1 Elysia crispata
ACAGACAGAGACAGAGACAGACAGACAGACAGAGGGAGGGGGAATTGAGATGGAGCCATAGACGGTAAAATTGAAGACGTTAAATATCTCATTCTGGGTGAAGGAAAGGGAGAGAAAGATAGACAGCGAGAGAGAGGGAGAAAGAGAGAGAGAGAGAGAGAGAGAGAGAGAGAGAGAGAGAGAGACAGACAGACAGACAGACAGAGACAGAGAGAGATAGAGAGAGACAGAGAGAGACAGAGACAGAGAGAGAGATAGAGAGAGACAGACAGAGAGAGAGAGAGTAGTAGAACAATTAAGATAAAGCCTTAGACGGTAATAATAAAGACGTTAAATATCCCTCTCTGGGTGATGGATAGGGAGAGAAAGATACAGAGAGAGGGAAAGAGAGAGTGAGAGTGAGAAAAAGTTTCAAAGAAATGATTAGAAAATGAGAGGCATAAATTCAAAGAGGGATACGACAGAATGAGAGCAGGCAGGTTAGAAAGTTCAAAATTGAAAAGCGAGAGAGGGGGAGAGAGAGAGAGAGAGAGAGAGAGAGAGAGAGAGAGAGAGAGAGAGAGAGAGACAGAGAGACAGAGACAGAGACAGAGACAGACAGACAGACAGACAGACAGAGACAGACAGAGACAGAGATAGAGAGAGAGAGAGAGAGAGAGAGAGAGAGAGAAAGATAGACACAGACATACCGAGAGAAAGACAGACAGACAGGCAACCAGATAGATGAGGAGGAGGCGGGGGAGTAAGTGAGAGTTGTGAGAAAGAGTGCTTAGTGTATTAAATCAAATGTCCACCAGAGCAGCTTCCAATCTTTGGTGTTTACAACTTTCTATCAAGAGTCAGCACCGCGCTCAGGCGATAGATCAGCAATTATCAGCTCGAGGTTGTAAGACATGGACTAGAATTGCGTGCAATGCTATAGATAGGTGCACTGCCTTTAGGAAATTCATAGCTACCCATTGATATTTATTTTTACCAACTTAAGGAATAAATTTTTAAAAGTATCGGTCCCTCAAACAGATTTAGATTTTACAAAAATTAGCTCACTACTCTTGTAGAGTGAAGTGTCTGCCGCGGTCTAAAACAGCAAGTCTTTTTTATCTGTTTTTTTTTTTTATGAACTATTTTAGAGAATGAGTATGTAGTTCTGGGAAGCAGCAAATACGCTGGCGTTGGGTTGAGAGCTGCTTGCGACTCGCGAAGTGACTTAACTTCAACACACCTAGCCTTTTGTGAAGGAGAACAGCACCGACACCTAAATCAGAAGCATCTGTCCTGACAGCAAACCTTTCTGATGTTGTTGATGGTGTTTTAATATTGAAAACTTAACCAAAAGCAGGCGCAAGAGTACCATTGGAAACGGCATGGCCAAGAAACTGAAAACCAGTCTGACCAATAATCAATTTATTAGAGTTGACAATCCATGTTTCCGGAAGGTTGAAAGTAGCATTCGAAGGCCAATGGCATGGCGAGTAAGGAGTAAACAAGGCATCAAAGGAAGACAGTTACAGATAAAAACATTGTCATTAAAAACCATTCTCATGAGTGGACTAAAAGCTGCAGGAGCATTTATATTTCTAGGGGGAATTTTTTCCATAGCATTAAGCCAGGTAGAGTCTGGAAAGCTGTAAAGTATCTGCTATCAAGGTGCATAGAAATTTGCCTTTAGGCTTTCGAAAGCTCACAAGAAAAGAGTTTAGGAAAGTTAAACAGATAGGAAAAAAGATCTTCAGTAAAACGAATGTTAGGTTCATCTAGGATAGTGAAAGCATTCAGTTTACGGAAGTATATAGAGAAACGAATGTTAGGTTCATCTAGGATAGTGAAAGCATTCAGTTTACGGAAGTATATAGAGAAACGAATGTTAGGTTCATCTAGGATAGTGAAATCATTCAGTTTACGGAAGTATATAGAGAAACGAATGTTAGGTTCATCTAGGATTGTGAAAGCATTTAGTTTACGGAAGTATATAGAGAAACGAATGTTAGGTTTATCTAGGATAGTAAAAGCATTCATTTTACGGAAGTATATAGAGAGACGAAGAAAGCTAGTTTTTATTATATTTTTTTTCATAAGCACTATAGAAGAAGAAAAGCGGCTAACTTAAGGTTCAACCCAATCTTACCTCAACAATTGCTTAACTTTCTCAAATTCTTGAGACGCAGAGGGCAGTTGTTTGGAATTTACTCTGACACTTTTATATGAATCGACATGAATTTCCTGTTGCGTTGAATGCGTATGACCTTGTAATGAAGTGAGAATATCCGAGATCTCAAAGATAAATTAATGTGATTGATCAGATTGACTTTGTCATCGCTTTTCCTCTTTCATCTTCCGTTGGTAGTGTTGATTTTTTGTCTTTTTTTTCACGTTTTGGCTTATTTCCATAATCTTTTATAACCTCTTAGGCCCATGCGCCAGCATGTTGGTAAGATTCACATTCAGAGTGAAGGGATAACTCATTGAAACCGGGAGGGACAAGGGTACCATTAGTCTGCTCTAAACGGGTAGATTTTGCAGAGACTCATTAATAGTCAAACGGATAGTTTCACGAGTAAGGATAGATACATAGAGAGCGCTCACTAGTCGCTCACTAGTCGCTGCGGGAAGTGGCGGGCTGTGGTTTCATATACTCGCCGTCTGGTTTCAAGATATGTTTTAGTGAAAGATAGATACAGTTTTTGTGACTTAATTTAAGAACTCGTTTATAAAGATATAAATCTTTACAAATTTTAACCGAAAGAGTCATGAAAGTCATTGAAAATAACTATACAGAAAAATATTAATTATAATCACAACAAAAACAATAAAAAAAATTAGAAGCTATATTGGAAATAATTATCACACAGAACACTGAGGAGCCAATTCAACCTCAAATCTAATAATAATAATAATAATAATAATAATAATAATAATAATAATAATAATAATAATAATAATAATAATAATAATAATAATAATAATAATAATAATAATAATAATAATAATAATAATAATAATGTAACAGGTTTTGATGGGGTTGATCTGTTAGGGGTATGAAAATATACACTGCTAATCACACGACTCGTCCGTAGAAAATAAGTCTGAATTCCGCATGTAAAAATTGCAAACTGTTTAATCCAACACAAGAGCTTGACTCTATAATCACTGTAGGTTGACCTAATAATCACTCACTGTAGGTAGACTTAATAATCATTCTGTGTAGACTTGATGTTGACTGACTGTACATAATTTCGACTCTTATTTATACAAAATCTCGTCGAATCATCCAGAAAAGGAATTACATAAATCGTAAGAGAATATTCTTGGTACACGTCATTAGCAATTAGCAACCAATCAAAATAAAGGTAAAAAAGGGGTGACGAGATCATTACTATGCTAGAACTCGATCGGAAGTTCCAGAAGAATCTAGGCCACACAAGTCCGGGCTGTGTTCAATAAAGAAGACTAAGTTCTTAAGCTTGAAATACAAACATTATACAACTAAATAAAACAATATACATAAATCTTGTCGATCCGCTACCCAAATTTACGCACCAAAAGGGTGAGGAAATGAATAGATCAACTTATAGTACAATTCGTTACACATTCCCCCACTTAAACTAATTTTTCCTAAAAATTCATTCTCACGTTCGTCAAAAAGCATTGTATACTGCTCTCCATTTGATACATGTATCATACACAAAATGGATACATTAAAAAAACTTTTACTTGATGTGGGCATACTGGCAGTCATGCTTTACGTTAAGTATAACCTGAAAATACTGGCAATACAAACAATAGAATGTTACTTCGAAAAAGGTAAAATACAATATTACAATAAGTACAAGGATATCAGAAGCTGCCTACCTCATAACAATAATAACGATGCAATCAAAATATTATACAAGAACTCTTATAAGAAAGTCAGCTCCCACATTGTCTTTGCCCTTAATGTGTTCTACTTTAAAAACAAAACTCTGCAGAGCCAATACCCAACGCATGATACGAGAGCTATCAAATTTAGAAACCTTTAGGAATTCGAGGGGTCGGTGGTCTGTCTGAAGCGTGAACTGCTTACCATAAAGATACAAAGCTAATTTCTTCATACCCCAAACCAACCCGAGACATTCTCTTTCCATCATAGAATATCTCTTCTCCCTATCTAGAAGCTTCCTGCTTGCATAAGCCACAGGAAAAATATGCCCATCCCTATTCTGTAACAGGGTGGCACCTAACCCTATATCAGATGCGCCTGTTCTCTAAACAAACTCTTTATTAACGTCAGGGAGCATCAGTATGGGTTTGTTAATTACAACTTTCTTCAATGCGGCGTACGCTCTCTCCTGGGGCTCACCCCTCACGACTTTGTTAGGCTGACCTTTACGAGTTAGATCTGACAGAGGGGCAGCAATAGCAGCAAAGTTTGGTATAAATGGTTGATAATAACCGACTAAGCCTAAACAGGATCTAATCTCTTTCTTGGTGGTCGGTCTCGGGGCGTCTTTCACTTTCTCAACATTGCAGTCCTGAAGTCCAACTGTCCCCCGTCCAATGTAGACTTGCAAGTGTTCCTCCCACGTCTTGGTATGCATCAGTAGATCATCGATGTAGTCTACCACGTTGTCCATTCTCTCCAGAAGTCGTCGCACTGCTCTTGTCATGGTCATGCCGATGTTAACCATCCCAAACGGCATCCGCAGGAACTCGTAATGTTGGCCTATCGTCACAAAAGCAGTCTTGTGGACATCTGAGGGCCTCACATGTATCTGGTGATAACCCTTGGTCAAGTCGAGCTTGGAGAAGTATTTGTCTTCGCTCATGCCAAGGAAAGACTCAGCTGGCGAAGGAGCGGGTTGAGGGTTGGTGACTGTGATCTTGTTGAGAAGGCGGAAGCCAATACAGATACGATTACTCCCGTCCTTCTTCTTCACAACAACCACAGGCGATGTTTATGGTGAATCACTCTTCCGTATGATCCTTAGGTTCTCCATCTGCTGTAGCTCTTTCTTGAGTGAAGGCTGCAGGGCGAATGGTACAGGATACGGCGTCTGACGTACAGGTACGTCGGAAGTCAGGTCGATCCGGTGTTCAGCCAGATTAGTGTCGCCTGGACGATCTGAGAATATCTCGCTGAACCTCTGGACCATCAACTGTAGCTCCTGATTTTGGCCATTCGTCAGGGCTTCACCGAACTTGACATCCACAGCATCTTTCTTCTGTCCCCAAGAACCAATCTCGGGTAGATCTTCGGAGCCTTGTTCATCACCGGTCAAATTGTCTTGATCATGTCCCTTACTTGCCTCGCAGTCGTAGTCCTCAACCACAGCCACACACGACGGAACGTTGAGATCATCTCGCGTCTGGCTCGAGACATCGGGTACTCTTGAATTGGTTTCTTCATTTCTTGAGAGATATTTCTTGAGGAGATTTGCATACATAGTCTTCTCTTTTCCGTTGATCTCTACTTTGTAATCATTAGGACCCACTGTGTTGATAATACCATAAGGTCCTTTCCACTGTACCAACAACTTGTTTGCGTCAGTCGGGAGGAGGACCAACACCTTGTCGCCAGGACTGAAACGCCTAGCCTTTGTTTTCTTGTCGAAATATTTCTTCTGCCTCGTTTTGAGACAATTCAAGCTGCTCCTTAGTTTTAATGTATCGTTAAGACGCTCCAGTAGGCCCAGCATGTACTGATAGCTTGACTTCACTTCTTGCTCATCAATTTCTTGGGTCCATAGTTCCTGTAGTATGTTTATGGGTCCTCTCACAGTCCTGCCATACATAAGCTCGAGCGGGGCAAAATGAATTGAACCCTGAGGCACTTTACTTTCCTGTATACAAAAGTACAGCGTTGATGTATCGGTGCTATTGCTTTGGCTTCTCATTGCACAATCTCTTCAACATCTTCTTTAACGTGCCGTTGAACTTCTCGACCAGGCCATTACACATCGGGTGATATGGTGTAGTCGTAGATTGTATCACACCAAGAAGCTTGCATACTTCCTTCATGCATATTGAGATGAACTGTGTCCCTTGATCACTAAGGATTTCTTCTGGAACATCGAGGCGACTGTATATATCCACAAGTGCCTCAGCGACTGTCTCAGTGTCGATTCTCTTCAACGGGACAGCTTCTGGATACCTTGTAGCATAGTCTACAAGCGTCAAAGTGTATCGATGTCCTGCTTCACTAGCTGGTTCAATCGGTCCTATTAGATCCACAGCGACACGTTTAAAAGGGACATTCACCACTGGTATGTTCCTCATTAGAACCTTCTGCACTGTTCCCTTGCTCACCGTCTTCTGATATATATCACACGAGCGGCAGTATCTGGCCACGTCCTTGTACATGTCACGCCAGTGGAAGTCATTCATTAGCTGCTCTGGTCTTCTTTATTCCAAGGTGACCTCCGGTAATCGTATCATGGGCTACTGACATCACGTACTTACTCAGCCTTTCTTGGAGAACGACTTGTCGTACATTAGCCCCTCCGCGGGTCGCGTCATTATAGACTCTGCACACGATCCCGTCTCTTTTCTCGAAGAATGATGTTCTTCCCGCATAATTTTCAGACATAGCAGTCTCGCCCATCCTCTTTATGGCTTCATCATCTTTCTGGAGTCGGATCAGTTCTCCCCAATCCACTCATGTGTGCTTTGGTGTATGTGGTACTGTAAGTGGCTTATGCCTGACCTCCTGTCTTGCTTGGGCCCTTGTCGTTACAGCACCAACCATGGCACCAACAAGGGTCATCTGGGTTTCGAGCACCCGGGACGTTTCCCACAACAAGATCACATAATATGGCCTCTGGTATGCATAACGCTTCCACCTCTCCGGACAGATAAGGTGTCTTGACTTGAATCCTGGCCTTCTCCGACAACAGTACTGTATTGCCGATCCTGACAATGAAACAGCACTTTCCTGTTAGCTGATCATCATCAACCAACCCGCGGCGAACCACGACGCCCTCACAACCTGTGTCCCTTAACATGTCTTGTCTCCAAGAGGGCCCTTGACGATCGGTAAGTTAAGCTCCCTGGCTGACCCCTTACCACCATAGGCTCCACAGTCTATCATGGCTGGAACTCTCTTCCCACTCGCTAACTGCAGCAACCCGCCTTTGACTTCGGTTCTGACGTCATATCTGGTGTCTGCTTTTCCCTCATCCTGGGTTTCCATAACCTGCATGGCTGCTGATCCTGCTCTCTTGGATGACGTAACCTGACTGTTATTCATCCTCAGCTTCGGACAGTCCTTCCTCATGTGAGTCAACTCTCCACAGTGATAACATCCTCTACCTTGAGTCACTTTATTCCTACAATTCTGGGTAGTGTGAACAGACTTTCTACAAATGTGACAAATGAGTTCTTCCTTCTTGTTTTGCCTATGAGTAGTACCTTGCCTCGCTCGGTCGCTCAGTTGTCTCTTGCGGGCCGTGAGGAACAGCTCAGCTGTCTCTTGCGGGCCGTGAGGAACAGCTCAGCTGTCTCTTGCGGGCCGTGAGGAACAGCTCAGCTGTCTCTTGCAGGCCGTGAGGAACAGCTCAGCTGATCTCGCCACTTCTCCGAGGTCAGCAAGTCTCCTTTCCCGCAGGTATGTAGACAAATCAGCCGGACTTGAGTCTAGGAATTGCTCTTTCACAAACAGGTCCCAGAGAGCCTCATATGTCTGTGGTGCTTCCGCCAGTTTCACCCATCGTTCCAAGTATGTCTTGAGGCGGACGATGAACATGTTGGGATTCTCTCCCTTCTCCGGTAAACAAGTGCGGAATCGCTGCCTATAGCCGTCTTCTGTCAGATTATATCTCTTTTGTAGAACTTCCTTGACACGATCATAATCCGTGGCCTCGTTCTCTGAGAGACGACAAAACGCCTCTAAAGCTCTTCCTGTCAGCAGTGCTGATAATGATGTGCACCAGCTTTCCTTGGGCCATCCACTTGTTGTCGCGAATCGCTCAAACCGAATTAGCTAAGAATCAAGATCATCTTTTCTGTCCATAAAAGCCGGTAATTTAGGCATCTTGAATTTTGAACTCTCTCCTTCACAAACCGGTCTAGTGCCGCCTGATGTAAGGTTGTGTTCACTTTGCTGACTTTCCTGCGCTTGCATTTTTGCTAACTCTAACTGTGTCCTCATTTCCTCCATCTTCAATCTCTCTTCAGCTTGTAGTTTAGCTTCTCTCTCTTCCGCTTCTCGCTTTTCCCTCTCAGCTTGAACTTGAGCTTCTGGCTCTTCCTTCTCAGCTTGAAGTTCAACTTCTCGCTCTTCCTTCTCAGCTTGTAACTTGCGCAATTTATCCATTTGTTCAATAATAAAATTTTCCTTTTCATCTCCTCGTAACTGCAATTCTTCAGCAATCTCTTTAATTTCTTGAAAGGACGACATTATGGAGCCTTATCAGCTGAGAGTGCAATATGAAAATACAGATGCTTCGAAAATACACGTAAAAACACACGACACTGTTTACGTAGGACACACTGCTGGTCTTGAGTGACAGAACTTAGAACCAAGGTTTGAGCTCTCTTATCTATCGATCCTCTCTGAGGCCGTCCACCTGTGCGAAGATGTGTCGTGGACCTCTCATGAACTTCCTCATGACAAGACTCACGATTGAAGGAGAAACTTTCCAACATGTTAATGACTATGTCTTTTGACAACTTTATAGGACACACCGATACTTAGAACCAGCTTCTTGTTCGATTGTCGGAAGAAACGGTTTTTTTTTTTTCAAAGGGAAGAAAAACTGAATTTTGCTTTGTACATGTAATATTGTATAAGTCAAAACTCATTGTTGCCAACTTTTCAAGAGGTCAAAAAAGTGCCTCAGTTTGTTTTAATTTTTTTCATTTTTTGTTAAGTTGTATCAGTCTAATGTCGATACTCAAATAAGAGATATATATTTTTTCTTTAGATACTTAAAGTTTAATTTACTGTGATCATCATCGATTTTGTTTGTCTTTGGCAGCGATGGCGACCACCTGTTCGAGAACTTTGTGCATTACATAGAGCCGTAACGCAGTAAAAAAGAAAATTATTTTCTATATAAAGACAAGACAAAAAAGATTTTTAAAAATGTTAATAATTTTGTGGAAAAAAAAAACACCAAAACAAGCAAAAAGAAGAACATAAAAATAATCACATTTCGATAACATTTTTAATCTGCACAGCCGCAAAATTTTACAGGTAGAGTCTTTCACGACATCTTGTGAGCATGAAAAAGGTTTTAAAATAAAGAAATGAAAGGCAGCTAAATTGCAACGACCGTATCGTCTGCTTGCAAAAAAAGTTCGAAAAAAAGAGTAGAAATAATTATGCTTTATTTTCTCTACTACAAAGAAAAAAGACACAAATAAGTTATAAAAAATCTAATGAAGCTCTTAAAACTGCAAAAGAAAAAGTGTGACGCAAGTAAGCGTTTAGCGTAATGCCTTAATCAGTCAATAGGAAACAATACTCAGGGATCAAGTCATGAAATATGTCGATGCTCGGCAATTTGATTGCGAATATTTTAACAATCTGCTAGCAGAGAGACATATCAATGAAGGTTTCACATTCACAGAAAAACTATTGAAGTTGCTCCTGATTCAAATTTACTATTTACAAATTCATACACTAAAGAACACACTTCATTCGGACATTGCCTGCCGATGTTTTTTCTTTCATTATGTTGATAATTCCCAAATCTTTTCTATAGTTCTGCATTTTTAGATTGTACGAGTTTGGTCGCCGACAGTGACTAAAGCATTAGGAATGACCCTACGTCTAATTAACTCATCTTGAGGGTCGACCACGACAGTTGAAAAAAAAAGAAATATTTTAGCTCTCACTTTATCATTTTCCTTTAATTTTCTCACTTCATTTTGTGTTGGATATCAAAATATTTGCATCTCTCCTTAATTTGGTGTCTTATCATACATAAGAATTAAACCTAAATTGATCGCTGGGTAAAATAAACGGATTTACTTCTAGACTTCTGGCTTTATTCTTTACCCCATTGACATAAAGACCGTAAAG
>JAWDGP010003424.1:100000-130000 GCA_033675545.1 Elysia crispata
TATCTGAGAATTTTTTTTCCGTTCAGGGTTACAAAATGACGTAACAAAAATAATTCAATCACACGGACTTTCCCGATGGTCAATTTCATAGGATCGATAAGGGTTCATTTCCTCCACTGCACAATGGTAATTTGGCGTTAAATATTAAAATATTTGATAAAAAACAAACAAATTTAAACCATGAAAATTCAAAACTTATTACAAGTTTCAAAGATAAATATGTAATGTGTAATATTCTATAAAAAAAATATTTATGCCGATGAAGAATTTTCACATGAATGTTAAAAAATTTAAATCACAGGAAGAGGATAACAGGGAGAGAGAGAGAGAGAGAGAGAGAGAGAGAGAGAGAGAGAGAGAGAGAGAGAGAGAGAGAGAGAGAGAGAGAGAGAGAGAGAGAGAGAGAGAGAGAGAGAGAGAGAGAGAGAGAGAGAGAGAGAGAGAGAGAGAGAGAGAGAGAGAGAGAGAGAGAGAGAGAGAGACAGAGAGAGGGGGAGAAGAGAAATGGAGTGAGAGATAGAGATATTACGAGAAGGGAAAATCACAATAGGAATTCAGCGGGTGTGAAAGCGGAGGAGGTTTAAACAGGGGACGCGACACAGTGGAAATGGTGAATGGCAACTTATGATTCATCATCGTTCAGAATCAATAAGAGACAACGAATTTTACGTTTATACAGAGATTTTCAAGGATACAAATATAGATCAATCATTTAACGTTTAGTAACTCAGCATCGTGCTCGTATGTTTTTAAACACTGAAAAAAAAAGCATATAAAATGAAGCACAAAGGATACGGAATAAAAACCAGAATTACCATAATACTTATGATACATGACATAAAAATATTTTCGAACCTAACATGTCCCTAGCGCTGGCCGCAAGGCTCCTGGCGCGGCGTGTGATGCTCTAACTATTAATGGTCGAACACGAAAGAAAAATAGTTGCCAAGAGAAGATGGGTGCAGAAACCACAATGTTCACACACACACACACACACACACACGTACATAATAGTGTACGGTAGTAAAATAGATTCATGTACATACACTTACATGATGAGAACAGTTTCACAGATTTTTTCTAATAATTTACGGTAATGATATTTGCAGCACAATGGGCATTTGAAAACAGAATGAAAGAACTTCATAGAAAATATTAACAACGACTGAATCAACGGACAACATTTATCGAAGAGGTTTGTTGAAAACAAAAATTAATGATCAGCAAAATTAATTTGGGCCGCAGTTTTTCGCGATAGAGCCTACAGGTCTTCTGTTAAATGTTTGTTCTGAGGTTGCACCACCTTGTGGTTTCCCTTTTCACTATTGAAATAAACATGAAAATGTCTGATATTCATTTATGATGTTAAAAACCTTACATTTTCCTTATCCTGTGATGAAAAAAAAATAACTAACTTCTTTAAACTATTATGGTGCCTATTGGTTCTACATTTAATATTTTGTTGATTTGTGTGTGTGTGCCAGAATTCAATGACAAGAATGTGATGTCCCGCTCCAATGAGGTTACATGTTAAGATTACAGCATAAAAGCGGTTTACAATGATCGCAAATGTTTAAAGAAAAATCAAGAAAAGATACAACAGTTTTGTAATCAAACAGCCATAGGAATGATCTTAGAGAACGACTGAAAAGCTGTTTGATGACAATTGGGTCATTTTCAACAGCGGAACTGAAATCTGAGTAGCATATTTTGCAACGGTGAGGAGTCTCAGGTGAACCAACCACCGATCTTTAGCGGGTGTCCTTCATGTGCATGGATGAGGAGGCTGGCACACCCATCGTCTGTGGAATAGACAGTTATACTAAACAGTTCGAGCAGCAGAGAGGGCAAATTAGGAGGCTCATTCTAGAAAACATCGTGAGCGGGTAAAGGTTTAAAAAAAATGATGCATAGGTCACTAATGTCATAGTTCAGGGTAAAGGGTTCTACTCTTCAAACAACGTCTCCCTCTGCCAGATGTTATCATACAATTCCCATCTATCTGTGTGGAAAAGTTGTACCGATTACGTATAAAAATTACGGAGCGAAATTGTTGGAAAGGTTGGACATTTTAAGACATGATTTAGAAGAAGATAAAGTACTTTCAACTTTTCTTACAAAAGAACCGGAAAAACCCACTTTTAATAGACTCTAGCTCCAACTCTCTGGATAAAGATTTAGTCTAGAGGTAGGAGGACTATGTTGTTTCAAGCACAAGTTAGGACTATATGAAGTAACACAAAAGGCGATATGGAAGCCTTTAGTGTAAGGCTAAAGTGGTACTTGTAGCACTGTTCAGGAGTCACCAAGAATAGATACGCCATGATTTCTGAGGAAAGCAGCTGTAATTACAATTTTAGAGAGGACTAGCGAAATGATACTCACACCAATTTGTTGCTATTCACTAGTTTGCAAACTTTGTGTTTACAAGTACTTTTAAGAGGGGTTTTCATTTATCGTAGAATTACCTTCGTTATAACGTAATAAATTTTTTTCCTGACCTGTTTTCTATGCTTATAACTTTCCTGATTCTTACCTTGTCTGTCTGTCTGTCTGCCTGTGTGTCTGTCTGTCAGCCTGCCTGTCTGTCTGTTTTTCTCTTTCTCTCTCTATCCATCTCTGTTCCTCTCACTGCCTCCCCTCCCGTATTTCAGCACTTACCCTCGAGACACTCAGTCCTGTCATGCTCTCTACTATGACAGGCAATTTCTCCATGATCGAAATAACCTCATTGGTCAGCTTGAACACTCCCACGTCACCCTTGCCGCTGGACACCATCTTGAGGGACTTGACGTTGGTCAGTGGGTTGGCTATCTCAGCGGCCACCTTAGGATACAAGAAGAACGACTTACTTGGTTTTTGCTTTACATTGAAATAGGGAATCAAAATTATCTTCATCAACTCTGATTGTTTTTTCAAGTTGAAGTTGACTTTGACATCTGAGCTGACATGATAAATAAAGTGAAGAAAGACAGAAAAGGAGAGAGAGAGAGAGAGAGAGAGAGAGAGAGAGAGAGAGAGAGAGAGAGAGAGAGAGAAAGAGAGACGGAGGGATGTGTGTGTGTGTGGGGGGGGAGGCACATATGTATGGAGTTTGCGAAAAAGACATACACGCAAAGTCAGACGGACAGACACCTTTTATGTTAAATTTTGCCCCCTAAAAGTTGCCCCCTTTTACCAAATTCAGGTAAAGGTGTTTGCAACTTTCTTTTTATGTGCATTCCTAGACTAAAACTTACAAATCTTAAAACTACATAAAAATTTTAACCACAGCAATTGCTCTCTATATGTGTCCAAACTGACCTGAGGCAGTTTCTCGAGAACCATGTCCACCTTGGCAGCCTCCTGGAAGTCCTTCCAGGCGTCCGCTTTCTTGGCCATCGCTTCCGCCTCGGCCTGGCCTTTCGCCTCGATCACCGCGGCTTCCGCATCGCCCTTCAGCTGTGGGGGAGAGAGGGAGAGGGGGGGGGCCTGGTTACACAAGTCTTCTTCTTCTTCTTCTTCTTCTTCTTCTTCTTCTTCTTCTTCTTCTTCTTCTTCTTCTTCTTCTTCTTCTTCTTCTTCTTCTTCTTCTTCTTCTTCTTCTTCTTCTTCTTCTTCGTCTAATTCTCCGTCTTCTTTTTTTCCCTAATTCCTTTATTTTTTTTTTAATTTTCCGAGCGCAACTCTCTCTTTCCGCCACTACCCTCTCCCCCTCCTCTCTCTCTCTCTCTCTCTCTCTCTCTCTCTCTCTCTCTCTCTCTCTCTCTCTCTCTCTCTCTCTCTCTCTCTCTCTCTCTCTCTCTCTTATTTGAAAGGTTTTGAATAAGCTTTTAAGAGACTGATTTTCATAAGAACTAAAGAATTTTATACATATATATCTGTATATATATATATATATATAGATAGATAGATAGATAGATAGATAGATAGATAGATAGATAGATAGATAGATAGATAGATAGATATATCACTGATAGAGAGAGAAGGAGAGAGACAGAGACAGACAGAGACAGACAGAGAGAGAGAGAGAGAGAGAGAGAGAGAGAGAGAGAGAGAGAGAGACAGACAGACAGACAGACAGACAGACAGACAGACAGACAGACAGAAATATGAAGGATTCTCTATAAGAGAGATGTTGAACGTGAAAAAAATAATTATAGAAGAAAATGCTCAGATTTGTGGCTGGGGGTTGAGACGGTAAAAAGAAGCTAAACATGTTTTACCTTGATAGCATCTGCCGTAGCTTGTGCACCGACTATAGTACGACTCCTGGAGAGAGAGAGAGAGAGAGAGAGAGAGAGAGAGAGAGAGAGAGAGAGAGAGAGAGAGAGAGAGAGAGAGAGAGAGAGAGAGAGAGAGAATCATAGGTATTAAATGGATAAGAATTTATGAGTGTTGTATGAAAGAGATTTTCATGAAACTAATTTGAATCATTTTAAAAAATCAGCAATGAAATGGGGTTTTTTTTTTCATGTGCACCAATCAGAGCACTGTGTATTCCGATTTGATTAAAATATCAAAAAAAAAAAAAAAAAAAAAGAAAAGAAAAAAAAAGAAAAAGAAAGAAAAAAAGACAAAAAAAGAGAAGCGAAATGTTAGATTTTACGTTACCTTCAAAGGGAAGTTAAATTCGAATCTATCTATACAAAATGTAATTTAAAAGTTATATCCCTTTGACCATACTCTTAACCTAGAAAAAGCGGTCCATTGTCTGGGAAGAGAAGGCACCGCTAATAAAATTCTGTGTAACTCTGGCACAGCACGACACAGCACAGCAGGCCGCGAGATCAGCTCGCTGGTACACGCCGTGCAGGGCTCTGTGTCAACAGCCTAGTGTATTCGCTGACTCTGACTCTCTTACATTCCAATCGTTATCCTCCTATCTCGCGCCTTCTCAAACTTATTTTTTCTCTCTTTCTTTTAATCCACTCGTCTTCTTTTTTTTCTTTGCACCACTACTTCTTCATAATAATTAACATTTTTCTCTCGTAAGTTCTCTATCCATGTATTTATCTCAGTATGTATATCAATTTCCTTCTCACATTATTTGTATCTGTCATCTCTTTCCATCATTTAATCTTTAATTCCCCCCTCTCCTCTTTTTTTTCCAACTCAAAAAATATTGTGCTGTCCTCCTTTGTTTTTATTCTTCAAACTCTCACATCAACTCTCTCTCCCTCCCTCTCTCTCTCTCTCTCTCTCTCTCTCTCTCTCTCTCTCTCTCTCTCTCTCTCTCTCTCTCTCTCTCTCTCTCTCTCTCTTTCACAGACACACACACACACGAGCTGGACTTACGCCTCAGCGTCGGCCAGAGTCTCCAGTCTAAACCTCTCAGCGTCTGCCGGGACATGGACCCGTGCCTGCAGCTCCTTGCCTTTTCGCGTTATCTCGTGCTCCTCCACAGAGATCTGCATCTCTCGTTCCACAACCTTGATTTGCATGGTCTCCTCAGCCACCTTCTGCTTGGTGGTGGCTGCCTGAGGAACCACGGAAGAACGGTGGTGGTGGTGGCGGTGGTGGTGGTGGTGATGGTGATGGTGGTGGTGTTGTGATGGTGGTGGTGATGGTGTTGGTGTTGTGATGGTGGTGGTGGTGGTGGTGGTGGTGGTGATGGTATTGGTGTTGTGATGGTGGTGGTGGTGGTGGTGGTGTTAGTGTTGGTGTTGTGATGGTGGTGGTAGTGGTGGTGGTGGTGATGGTGGTGGTGGTGGTGTTGATGTTGTGATGGTGGTGGTGGTGGTGGTGGTGGTGGTGGTGATATTTCCACAACGAATAAAATTTAATCATAAACACAAACGTGTAGAGTTGTTGGATAATAATAATAACTGTTGTGCATGCTCCTTTTTTTTTTTGAGCAATTAAAATTGTTCTAAATAAATTCGAATTCCATGTTTGTGTTGCTACGAGACCTTATACTATAGGCAAAATGTTTTGGTTTTCATCTTAAAAGTAAGTCACTTGGTAGCCCCCAAATGTAGAGAACCTAGACTCCAGGCACGACAGCCTCCAAACTTATAAATATAAGGTAAGTTTAAATCAGAAAAAAGGGAAAGATGTCCAAACCCTAACCTTGGCTCTAACCTGAAGACTTGATTCTGAGACCATTTTAGGCTTTTAAAAAGATGTCCATAGCTTAGTCCGCAAAAGATAAGCCTTAAGCCTAGGTCGAACCTAAACAAAATTCTAATCCAGAATGGTATTTCCTTTTTTCACATTGATCCCAGGGTGCGTCCATGCCAACATGTCCGCATTTAACTTGTTTTTAGGTTTGGAGTGTTCTGGAGGGCACCTAGACACCAGGCTAGGTAGCCTCCAAATGGAGGGTACGTTTTGGTGACGACATATTTTGAACAGAAAAAGCAACAAATTTTTTTTCTCTCAGTTTTAAGGATTTGTGGCAAGTCATTGGTGAAGCTAAAGGCTCATGAATGAAAGGTAAACACAAAAATACAGCTTTGCACCGCATGGACAGCACCAAGAGTAAAAGGTAATGAATATAAGTATATCGTAACTAATCATGAGTAAATTCAAGTCAAAATATTTTAAAGAAAAATTGTTTGTTAGATATGGTACAAAAATTATCCATATGTAAATGAATTGTTATAATAGAGCTGAGCTCTGCAATTATCTTTTATTACTCTTCATTCTAGTTTTTAACAACGAAAAGAATAATATAGTTATACTCTATTTTCAGAGGAAGAAAAAAACCTAGTACAAGAAGAAAAAAAAGTACAAAGTTATGAAGAGAATTCAAATTGGAAACAATGTAAATTAGCAGCCAAACGCTTCCGGTAATCGATCACCTGTAGAGAGTATGCCAGGTCGGCCATAGCTTTGCAGGTGTGGATCTCCCTGTCGTACGCGGCTATCTTGAGGCTGTAGTCGCGGTCAGCCTGCGCGATGCACGTATCGTTGTAGTATCGGGCCTCGAGACGTTTCTCCTCCGCTCGCGATTCCTGAGAAAGCGATTTTCAAGAAGATGAGACATGAACAACTGAAACACGACCAGATAAATTTACCGTGCCAGATTTTATCATTTGAAAAAATATGAGGCTAAAAAGGAAAAAAGAAAGGCATGAAGAAACGATTGCATAATGCACACAGCGAAACAGCGAGTAGCGCATAGTGAGGGAAAGACAAATGGGCGCACGGATTGAAAAAGCTATTGAAAGAGAAAGAGGCACGATGGGCAAAAGAAGAGACAGAAGAGAGAGGTAAAGAGTAAACGAGGATAGAGAGTAAATGAAATAAACAAAAAGGAAGAAGAGGAGAAGAGGCGGGTTGAAAAGTGTTTTAGTTAAGAAAAAAAATGTCAAGGTTTTATCAATTGATAGAGCCCAGTCCACCATGGACGATGATATCAAGGCTTTCCTCTGTTTGGTAAATGCTCCATCAAATTCCGGTTATATAAAATGTATGCTCTGATATTCTAATATAACGACAAAAAGTTACTCTAAAAATATCTAAAATTAATGTGTATAATTATACATTTCTCTATTGAGATACAGAAATAACGAGAGGTAATCACTAGCTCATTGTGGTAGCTTTGCAGCTCAGATCATGATACACGTTAGGTTTAATTCTCACTCTTTTTATTTCTCTCTATCTTTTATAGATATGTAGTCACTACATCTATCTCTCAATCATTTTGTATTTCTCATATTTTACCCAAGTCTGTTTTACATCTATCTCCGTTTAGTCTTTTTCAGGCGTTTCTGTTGTCTTTTGCTTTGTTTCTATTGGTGGCTTCTTGCTTAATCTGTTCTTTTTTCTATCTCTCTTTTTTCTTTCTCTGGCTCTTTCCCTTTCTTTTATTGCCTTTTCCCTATATCTTTATTCTTTCTCTCTTACAACCATCCTCTTTCTTTTCCCATCATTCTATCGTAAGCCCCTGTCCTTCACAATCACTACTTACAAAGTGAGTACCTACCCTTATTCCTGAGTCACGTTTCGCCTCTGCCTCTCCAATCCGCGCATCTCTCTTCACTTGTGCGGTTCGGGCCTTGCCCAGTGATTTCAAATACATCTGAACACATAAGATACATGACCGTATGAGTTGCAATCATCATTCCAACTCAGATCTGTAAATAAGATACTGAATAGATATGGAGCGCTTTCATTCAATTTTAAAACTCGTCTGAATGCACTATTTTAACCTTTTTGTGTGTATGTGTAAAGGGGGGGAGGGGCACTCGAGAATTTGCCAGGCAAAGGTTTTTGTGCAAATATTGGCCTTGTGGGTTTTTATTTTATTAACTCTTTCAAACAAATTTCATTTATTATTTCTTTATTAGATTTATTAATTATATGAACGATTGAGATGAACTGCAAGAATATATTTCTGCGATTCCTCCATCGTTTGGGTTGCTGTCCGGGCTGTTTCTTTTTGATCAGTGTCTGCGAAACTTGGGAGAGTTCGATATTCGAAACACAGAATAATTCTAAATTCAGTTTTGGTATAGCGTTCGATCATAACCCTAAGCGCTTCCCAATTCTTTTCCACTTTTTTAAGCCTTTACCGTACTAATGAAATGTTACAAAGAAGTAAAAATCATGCTTACTATAAACCAAATAGTAGAAAGAAAAGAAAAGAAAGCTTTGCTTACTACCTATTCAACATAAATAGCTATCTGTATAAAGAAAGCTTTGCTTACTACCTATTCAACATAAATAGCTATCTGTATAAAGAAAGCTTTGCTTACTACCTATTCAACATAAATAGCTATCTGTATAAAGAAAGCTTTGCTTACTACCTATTCAACATAAATAGCTATCTGTATAAAGAAAGCTTTGCTTACTACCTATTCAACATAAATAGCTATCTGTATAAAGAAAGCTTTGCTTACTACCTATTCAACATAAATAGCTATCTGTATAAAGAAAGCTTTGCTTACTACCTATTCAACATAAATAGCTATCTGTATAAAGAAAGCTTTGCTTACTACCTATTCAACATAAATAGCTATCTGTATAAAGAAAGCTTTGCTTACTACCTATTCAACATAAATAGCTATCTGTATAAAGAAAGCTTTGCTTACTACCTATTCAACATAAATAGCTATCTGTATAAAGAAAGCTTTGCTTACTACCTATTCAACATAAATAGCTATCTGTATAAAGAAAGCTTTGCTTACTACCTATTCAACATAAATAGCTCTCTGTATAAAGAAAGCTTTGCTTACTACCTATTCAACATAAATAGCTATCTGTATAAAGAAAGCTTTGCTTACTACCTATTCAACATAAATAGCTATCTGTATAAAGAAAGCTTTGCTTACTACCTATTCAACATAAATAGCTATCTGTATAAAGAAAGCTTTGCTTACTACCTATTCAACATAAATAGCTATCTGTATAAAAGAAAGCTTTGCTTACTACCTATTCAACATAAATAGCTATCTGTATAAAGAAAGCTTTGCTTACTACCTATTCAACATAAATAGCTCTCTGTATAAAGAAAGCTTTGCTTACTACCTATTCAACATAAATAGCTATCTGTATAAAGAAAGCTTTGCTTACTACCTATTCAACATAAATAGCTATCTGTATAAAGAAAGCTTTGCTTACTACCTATTCAACATAAATAGCTATCTGTATAAAGAAAGCTTTGCTTACTACCTATTCAACATAAATAGCTATCTGTATAAAGAAAGCTTTGCTTACTACCTATTCAACATAAATAGCTATCTGTATAAAGAAAGCTTTGCTTACTACCTATTCAACATAAATAGCTATCTGTATAAAGAAAGCTTTGCTTACTACCTATTCAACATAAATAGCTCTCTGTATAAAGAAAGCTTTGCTTACTACCTATTCAACATAAATAGCTATCTGTATAAAAAAAAGCTTTGCTTACTACCTATTCAACATAAATAGCTATCTGTATAAAGAAAGCTTTGCTTACTACCTATTCAACATAAATAGCTATCTGTATAAAGAAAGCTTTGCTTACTACCTATTCAACATAAATAGCTATCTGTATAAAGAAAGCTTTGCTTACTACCTATTCAACATAAATAGCTATCTGTATAAAGAAAACTTTGCTTTACTACCTATTCAACATAAATAGCTATCTGTATAAAGAAAGCTTTGCTTACTACCTATTCAACATAAATAGCTATCTGTATAAAGAAAGCTTTGCTTACTACCTATTCAACATAAATAGCTATCTGTATAAAGAAAGCTTTGCTTACTACCTATTCAACATAAATAGCTATCTGTATAAAGAAAAGCTTTGCTTACTACCTATTCAACATAAATAGCTATCTGTATAAAGAAAGCTTTGCTTACTACCTATTCAACATAAATAGCTATCTGTATAAAGAAAGCTTTGCTTACTACCTATTCAACATAAATAGCTATCTGTATAAAGAAAGATTTGCTTACTACCTATTCAACATAAATAGCTCTCTGTATAAAGAAAGCTTTGCTTACTACCTATTCAACATAAATAGCTATCTGTATAAAGAAAGCTTTGCTTACTACCTATTCAACATAAATAGCTATCTGTATAAAGAAAGCTTTGCTTACTACCTATTCAACATAAATAGCTATCTGTATAAAGAAAGCTTTGCTTACTACCTATTCAACATAAATAGCTATCTGTATAAAGAAAGCTTTGCTTACTACCTATTCAACATAAATAGCTATCTGTATAAAGAAAGCTTTGCTTACTACCTATTCAACATAAATAGCTATCTGTATAAAGAAAGCTTTGCTTACTACCTATTCAACATAAATAGCTATCTGTATAAAGAAAGCTTTGCTTACTACCTATTCAACATAAATAGCTATCTGTATAAAGAAAGCTTTGCTTACTACCTATTCAACATAAATAGCTATCTGTATAAAGAAAGCTTTGCTTACTACCTATTCAACATAAATAGCTATCTGTATAAAGAAAGCTTTGCTTACTACCTATTCAACATAAATAGCTATCTGTATAAAGAAAGCTTTGCTTACTACCTATTCAACATAAATAGCTATCTGTATAAAGAAAGCTTTGCTTACTACCTATTCAACATAAATAGCTATCTGTATAAAGAAAGCTTTGCTTTATACCTATTCAACATAAATAGCTATCTGTATAAAGAAAGCTTTGCTTACTACCTATTCAACATAAATAGCTATCTGTATAAAGAAAGCTTTGCTTACTACCTATTCAACATAAATAGCTATCTGTATAAAGTCTGTATAAAGAAAGATTTGCTTACTACCTATTCAACATAAATAGCTATCAAAGCTTTGCTTACTACCTATTCAACATAAATAGCTATCTGTATAAAGAAAGCTTTGCTTACTACCTATTCAACATAAATAGCTCTCTGTATAAAGAAAGCTTTGCTTACTACCTATTCAACATAAATAGCTATCTGTATAAAGAAAGCTTTGCTTACTACCTATTCAACATAAATAGCTATCTGTATAAAGAAAGCTTTGCTTACTACCTATTCAACATAAATAGCTCTCTGTATAAAGAAAGCTTTGCTTACTACCTATTCAACATAAATAGCTCTCTGTATAAAGAAAGCTTTGCTTACTACCTATTCAACATAAATAGCTATCTGTATAAAGAAAGCTTTGCTTACTACCTATTCAACATAAATAGCTATCTGTATAAAGAAAGCTTTGCTTACTACCTATTCAACATAAATAGCTCTCTGTATAAAGAAAGCTTTGCTTACTACCTATTCAACATAAATAGCTATCTGTATAAAGAAAGCTTTGCTTACTACCTATTCAACATAAATAGCTATCTGTATAAAGAAAGCTTTGCTTACTACCTATTCAACATAAATAGCTATCTGTATAAAGAAAGCTTTGCTTACTACCTATTCAACATAAATAGCTCTCTGTATGATTATGGGTGTAAAGAAGATTGTTTTATCTCTAACCTTTTTTTTATTGTGTGGCCTTTGCAACTTTTTTCCTGGTTTTTTTTTTTTGTTTTTTTTTTTGTTTCTTTCTCGTCATCGCTTTTTTTTTTCCTTGTAAGTTTTGTGTTAATAAAAAAAAATGTTAAGCATTACAACCACAACAACTAATTATGTACTAATAACAGATAACTAAGACATTAACGATGATAATGGTACAGTGTCATAAATAAAAAATACTACGATAAACCAAATGCGTTCATTTATGTTTGAAATAATTATACTTGATTATTAATTACCTCTGAATAAATATTTTATTTCGGTAGGGTTTTATATTTGAGATTTATTCTATGTAATAACGAGATTAAGAACTTTGTAGTCTAATTGTCGTGCTGGATGCATTCCAGTCTTTCTTGTGCATTCCTCAAGCCTTATCGCCATATAAATCATTCACAAAAATTATATTTTAATGCATATTTCATTGAGAAGAGTTTCACTTTGGTATGTTGGGTATTTGTTATTCAAAATTGTTTGGTACATGAAATCTTGCGACCCACTGTGTTTATTAAAAGTCGCCCAAGTTTCTAATACCTGTTTCCAAAACAGGTTTTTCACTCTCATAATACCTTTGATGGTTCTGCTAAGGAAAGCCGCCTTGCCCACGACTGGTCTCAATGTCTGAAAGGCTATTGTTTTCCGATCTTCTTCTGGTCCTGTGCAAAATGTTTCTGCCCATTGTAAGAAGGCTGCAGATTGTACCCGAGAAATGTGAAACATGTTTAATCCTCCGTGTTTGGTGTCAATGCAAAGGACTTTTCTTTTAATTTTTTCAAACGTCCTCGTTTTGAGAATTTTTTTTCCGCACAAATCGAAATAACATTCTTTTGTTTGTATATGGACATTTTCTGGGAGACCAATGCTCTTGATAATGCAGTTGATTTTGATAAATAATATCAGTGCTTTTAAATCAATAATTTTCCCTTTTATAGATGGATCCCTTTTAGTCCGCAAACATAGCAGTTTTTTCCTAATCTTTCCATTGTTTCTTTCCAACTATCTTCTAAATCTCCTGCAGAGTATAGACTGCCTAAATGTTTCTCTACTATTTTGATCTTGTCCGCACCTTTTATGTTACCAATTTCTTCTAGCTACGTTAAATGTAGTATCATTTAATTATAAGATAGAGAAAGCTAAACTTATTTATTGGGCCAATCCCTCGCTGAAGTTGGTTTCATGTCTTTAAAAAGTGTGGTGTCCTCACCATACTGAACCATCTCTAGAGTAAGCGCTGAATTTATTACTTTAAAACTCCGCTAATGTTGTTATCTTGGCGAATATTTATTGCGAACATTTCCACGGCGAGGATGAAAAGTACTGGGGAAACTGGACATCCTTGGCAAACTCTTCTTTCTAGATAAAAATGTTCAGAATATATTCCAGGCATTTTTTAACATTAGCTTGGTGATCGATCAAGATCCAAACTTTTAAATTGTTACCGAATCCATACTTTTCAAGTGCTTCTAGTATGAGGGAGGTTGATACTGTGTCGAAAGCATTAGAACAATCTAGGCTGAGTCCTTATTACTTTCGTGAATTATCATGTCATCAATGTGTCACATGTGGTTGTTGATATTATTTCTTCCTTTATCAAACCTGTTCGGTTGTTATGTATCCTGTGAGGTAAAATAGTCTTTATTCTTAGTGCAAGCGCTTTTGATATTTTATAATCTGCATTGTTGAGTTTAATAGGGCGCTGATTAGTTGAATTTTCTGTTGGTAGTTCTTTCCCTTCATGAATAAGCTCTATTTTTCCTTGCCTTTGAGACGGACATAATTTTTCTTCTTGCTGGCTGTAATGTAGAGCATCCATTAAAAAAATCAGTTTTGTCATGCCAAAAAAAAAATTGTTTAGTTCCGCGGGGAAGCCGTCGGGACCTGGTGCAGATCCATTTTTCATGCTCTTCAATGTTTCCTTTATTTCATGTTCTGTTCTGTCCGCCTCAGCTTGATGTCTTTGCTGCGCTGCGTTCAGTGGGAAATCGTAAGTTCCTTAAAAACAAGTTCGCGCTTAGCTTTATCGCCTCTTCTGATTTATCTTCTTTGTAATTTTTGTAACTCTCCACAGCAATTTTTAATTTCTTTACTGACCTCAGAACCATCGTTCCTCATTTCTTTATGGGTTTTAACTAAACGGCTGATAGTGATATTCTCGGCCCTTCTCTTTTCCAAGTTAAGCAAAAAATTTTGTAATCTTTTCCCCTTATTCTATCCCTGTTAACTCCAGCTCTAATGTAAGCACCTTTAGTTTTCTCCATTTCCATCAAACTCAGTAACTTTGTTTTGTAGCTTTCACTTTGCTTCTTGAATAGCTCTTTATTTGGATCTTTCACAAATTCTTTTTCGATTGCTTCGAGAACTTCGATAAGCATGGGACTCATTGTACTTTTTATTTGCGTGTTTTTATTGTACTGTAATGCTTTTTATCAACTTCCATTTCATGTGAGAATTTAGGTTCGTACAGGTGAGATCATTCCTGGCTGGTTCAAGGCGATGTTCTTTTTTTTTAAATATAGTTTTCATCTTTTACAAGGCTTTTGTTTAGTTTACAATGGGAACTTCGCCTCTTTTTCTTGTAAAGATGACGTGCATGTAACCGCTTGATGATCTGAGAAACCAATGTTTTTTTTTATTATTTAAAGCTTGTATAGATGGCTTTACTTCGAAGATTGAATCGAGCGAGATGTAGCCCAGACGTCGAGCTACCTTTTATCCTAATCCAAGTGAAATTTTCTCTGTTGGATTGGCACTCTCTTAAACTATCTCCAACGTTCTGACATTTCATACAATTCTTAAACATCTCAACCATGTTCTGGTTTTGTTTGTCTCCAAATAGAATATCTAGCGTATTGTCAAAAACAACATTAAATCTCCAAGATACACCATTTCGTTATTCTCATTCATGTTTTTATTGACGTCACTAGAAAGTTCACTAAGGAAATTTATTTTTCCTTATCATCGCTTGTTGCATATGAGTTTAACTACCATAAAGCTTTTATTTTCTAGCTTAACCTCCGACATAATATTTCTCTCCTTACTTTCAATATGTTAAATGTTGTTTTCTCCCAGATTCTTTGTCAAACATGTTTATCATACCTTTGCTTCGTCCAGTAACTGCTGATAGATAAATCGTTCCTTGCCAATCTTTTTGTAATATATTTAAATCATTGTTTGTTAGATACGTCTCTTAGAGAGCGGAGAATGATAAATTATTCTGGTCTCCTTTTATTAACCTACACAATGTTTTCTTTTTCTTAATATTCCTTAAGCCTTGAACATTCAGGGTCGGAAATTTAAAATCTTTTGCCTTTATAGACTTTTTTTAAAACGAAATCTATGTATGCATTTTCTTTTTTGTCATTTCCATTAGTTTTAGAAAATCCGATGTAGGGGTCAAGCATTTTCTCCTCTCCTCTTAAAGCTTAAGGACCTTGCTCTTTGGAAAAAAAAAAAAACCTGATTTCTGTGTCTTTGCATCTTCCATTCTTCTTTTCCCTTCCTCTTTCAGATTCAACTTGATTTGATGGCAATCTGGAGTGATTTTCACCGGTCTCTAGTTCTCTTCTTTCTCCACTCGTTCGCTCCTTTTCCTTGCTATTATTGCTTTACCTCCGTATATCTTCTTATCGGAGGAGCAACAGAGTAAGATTCTCCCTCAGCTTGGCTGTCTCTATTATAGCCATTGCCATCAGGGTTGGTTTTTCCTTTGTTTCCTTTTTTTCCTTTTTGATAACATTTCTTGTTCGTGTTTTTCTCTTACTCCTTCTTGTTTATTCTTTTTAACACTGTACTTGCAACCTCTGTATTTGAAGTCAGTTCATCGTGAATTTGCATTTCGCTTCTTTTCTCTCTTCCTCTTGTTCTTTTTGTTCTTCTGCTACCTCTGGTGTCGAGAGCTCGGTCTGAGGTACCCCTGCTACACCAATTTCTCTGTCAGGCGAGCCCGTTTGACACATCGATGCTGTTTGTCCTATTTTGTGGCATCAGAAACATTCTCTTGTTTTTGGCACATTTCAATTTAAAAAGTTTTGTCAAAAAGGGCCAATGTCCATATTTTTTTCTATCAGTGTTTTAGGCAGATCGATAAAGACAAATCGACTGCCAGATAACCATTCCGTCAGTTCGGTTTCTAATTTCCCCAACCTACAAAATCTAGTAATCATTCAGATAAAGAGCATGACCTGCCCTTCCAACCTACCCAACAAACAGTCACTCACATAAAGAGCATGGCATGCCCTCTCAACCTACCCAACCTAGTAGTTACTCACATAAAGAGCATGACTTGCCCTCTCAACCTACCCAACCTAGTAGTCACTCACATAAAGAGCATGACTTGCCCTCTCAACCTACCCAACCTAGTAGTCACTCAGATAAAGAGCATGACTTGCCCTCTCAACCTACTCAACCTAGAAGTCACTCACATAAAGAGCATGACTTGCCCTCTCAACCTACTCAACCTAGAAGTCACTCACATAAAGAGCATGACTTGCCCTCTCAACCTACTCAACCTAGAAGTCACTCACATAAAGAGTATGACTTGCCCTCTCAACCTACCCAACCTAGCAGTCACTCACATGAATAGCATGACTTGCCCTCTCAACCTACCCAACCTAGTAGTCACTCACATAAAGAGCATGACTTGCCCTCTCAACCTACCCAACCTAGTAGTCACTCAGATAAAGAGCATGACTTTCCCTCTCAACCTACTCAAGCTAATAGTCACTCAGATAAAGAGCATGGCTGCGAATCTGAACCTATCCAACCTAGTAGTCGCTCAGATAAAGAGCATGACTAGTAATCTGAGCCTACCCTACCTAGTAGTCACTCAGACAAAAAAATATGGCTTGCTCTCTCAACCTACCCAGCCTAGTAGTCATCTGAACCTACTCTACCTAGTGGTCACTCAGATAAATGGCATGACTAGTCAGATAAACCAGGCATGGTGCATGTCTATTCATCTGAACCTCCATAACCCTATTAGTTCCTCAGGCAAGGAGCATAACTGGCCACCTCAACCTAACAAGGAGCATACCTGGCCACCTCAACCTAACAAGGAGCATGATTAGTCAACTCAATCAGCGAAAAGTATGACTTTTTATGTGAACTTCTTCATCATTGTGACTCTTCTCTCGTCAAAAGTTAAGACTTTTGCGAAAAAATATAGTCACGGATTAACTGAAGTGAATGTGGTTTGTGTTGTAAAGAGAGTCGGCTGGCTTAACACCACCCGCCACTAAATCCTAATGAACTCCTCGCTTCGATCATTCAAGTCCTAAGTGTATGATGTATTGAGACGCAATTAACTTTACAGGCATAATCGAAATGCTTGTCAAATAGCTATTCCCTAGCCCCACACACCTATCCAATTGTTCTAGAGGTTAACTTATAAGTTTTACATAGTAATTCTGCATGCCGACGGAAATCCTTAAACAAAAGTTTTCCCACATCATTGTTCCCAGGACACCATGGGGCACGGGAGAAATTGGGGGGGAGGGCTAGCTTGCGGTTCACAAATCTTTCGTATTCATTCGTATTCATTGTCCTCTTAGGCTCTCGCAACCTTTTCTACAGAAGTAATTATAAATATATTTAAATATATATATATATATATATATATATATATATATATATATATATATATATATATATATATATATATGTTGATGTAAGCGGATGGAAAGATTGGTGATGTCTGTTGTGTCATTTTATGTAATTTTTCTTTAAAATTCTATAATAATCCGTAAGACACTTTGTTGTAATGATTAAATTGACTAGCCGACCTATTCTGTTGTTCCTGTCCAGCTGGTCAGAGAAGCTTGACTTCGGTCGGCTTGAGATGTAAAACTTTCTTTGATTAGGGAATCTGGGGAGATTTGGGGGAGCTAGATGTTAATTGTAGTTGTTTGATCATAAGATGTTAGATGTTAGATGTTAGATGTAACGGACTGATTCTATGATCTCGGTCGGGTGGTGTTTTAGTTGGGGAAACGGGTTGTTCCGTTCGACGGAGTAAATTCTCCTCGGTCGGCATTGGCCCTTGTTCTAGAGACGAACTGGGAAACCAGGGAAGTCTCTGACGGGGGACTATGCCGACTGAGTTTATACTATAAATTGTAGAGCTCGGAAAGACTCGCGGTCAGTACCTTTTTGGAGTATCTGGAGGCCACGTTGGGTAGTAGTATTGTTTGGAATTACAGAAGAATTTTCTTAGTCTACTGATCAATTTGAGTATACATGTATATTGATTTTGTGCACCTCCTGGTTGGGTTCTTTGAAACTTCTTTATAGACTTTCTTTGTAACTTTCTTTGCAACGTTCTTTGTGACGTCTTTGTAGCTTCTTTATAGTTCTAATTTCTAACTTGTAGATTCTAGTGTTGTTCTGCTTTTCAAATTCTAAGTTCTTATTCTAGATTGGTTCTAGTTTTAATTCCTAGTTTGGTTTTTTTTTTAATTTTGGTTTTATATTAGTTTACGATCAGTGGGTTAAAATCTGCTTATACGTGTGTAATTCGGTTTTAGTTTACATGCGTTTAATTATTGGGTCGGTCTATTGATATTTTGTGGTTTCAAGATTTATTTGGAGTTTGTAGTTCTTTTCATTAAATTATTTTTTTCCTTTGCTCTATTCAAATTATTTCAATCTAATAAAGCTCTAGTATAGACTATTTCAAACTTACGTGTGTGCCTTATTCTATTTTATAATCACAGCAATTAATTTGTTAGTTTATTTGTTTTGTGATGTTTGTGTAGATTTCGATAGTTTTCCTCTATATGTTTAGAGAGAGACATAGAGTCCACCAGCCAATATCTATATATGTACAGTTTAGGAACACCATTGAGACACTTCTGTTAAGACCTTGTTAAAACTGACCAAAGTTCAATCATGACCCCTTGAAGGCCTTTTATACGGAAATGCGGCCGCATAAATACTGACCACTTCGTCTTGAATATCCTTGATAGTGTAGCTGACCACGTAGATGCCCATGTTGACAAGGTCCGAGGAAGCAACTTCGAATACATGCTTGGAAAAAGCCTTCCGATCTTGATAAATTTCCTGAATAGGTTAGACGGAATTGGAATTAGAAGACGAAAGATTTTTATATCAAGATTAGGGGGCTACAGGCCAGGAAGTGAGTAGAGGAAGGAGAGAGATTCATATGAAGATTAAGCGAGGCAGGGGTGCGAAGAGGTTGAGAAAGAAGTTAGGGAGGGAAGGAGTATGAGGGGCGAGATGGGATGTTAGGCCACAATGGGAGGGGAAACTACGCGTATGTCGACAGAATGATAGTTAGGTAGAGCGGTATTCAACTATGCCGACAGACATTGTTCTCGACAGTTCTCTAGAGTCCCAACAAACATACAGGTGAACCGACAGACAGATAGTCAGAAAGAGCGGTAATCAACTATGTCGACAGACATTGTTCTCGACAGTTCTCTAGAGTCTCTACAAACATACTGGTGAACCGACAGACAGATAGTCAGGAAGAGCGATAGTCAACTATGTCGACAGACATTGTTCTCGACAGTCCTCTAGGTGAACAGATATTCAGATAGGCAATCAAATATATCCACCTGAGCAGTTATAATTATGTATGGTGTAGCATAATTGTTTTTTTTTTCTAAACTGTTATCAAATCTAACCTTCAGAATGACACATAAAACATTTAAAACAAAAGATTGCTGTTGCTGTTATTCGTTTGCTTCTGAAATATTATAGAATTTTCATGTTAGCTTTTTCCTATTCCTTTTAGTTAACATTTCTATAGGGTTTCTCGGTTTATAATTACTCTTCTTTAAAAAAAACATTTTGCTTTGTATTAGACGTAACTGAGTTTTTGTTAAATTTTTTCACCCCTTTTATGATGAATACCGCAAAACATTGTCGCACTAAAAACGTTCTAGTTATAGCAATGAGTGACAGACAGTCAAACAGGTAAACAGGGTAAACAGAGGAAAGTCAGCCCCCACCTCGACAGTCATTTGTCCCAGAATGGCCCGCTGGTGTCCTTCTAGCGTCTCCCGAGCAACCTTCTTGATCTCTGCCTCAGTCTTGCCCAGGAAGAGCTCACACGCGGACATGAGAATCTTCTTGTTCCCGCTTTGAATCTTAACCTGGGGGAATCGAGCAGGGGCTATCAGTGATAATATTTGTTCTGGGCTTACAATTACAGTGACAATCTTTGTTCTGGGTCTTACAGTAATAATGTTTGTTCTAGATCTGACAATAAAAGTATTTGTTTCGGTCTTATAGTAATAATAGTTGTTCTGGGTCTTAAAGCGATAGCGTTTGTTCTGAGTTCAATAGTTATAATGTTTGTTGTAGATCTTATAGTGATAATGTTTGTACTGGATCTCATAGTGACAATGTTTGTCCTGGGTCTTACCGTGATAATGTTTGTTCAGGGTCTTACCGTGATAATGTTTGGTCTGGGTATTACAGTGATAATGTTTGTTCTAGGTATTACAGTGATAATGTATGTTCTGGGTATTACAGTGATAATGTGTCTTCTGGGTATTACAGTGATAATGTTTCTTCTGGGTCTTACAGTGATAATGTTTGTTCTGGGAATTACAGTGATAATGTTTGTTCTGGGTATTACAGTGATAATGTTTGTTCTGGGTCTTACCGTAATAATGTTAGTTCTGGGTATTACAGTGATAATGTATGTTCTGGGTATTACAGTGATAATGTGTCTTCTGGGTATTACAGTGATAATGTGTCTTCTAGGTATTACAGTGATAATGTGTCTTCTGGGTATTACAGTGATAATGTTTGTTCTGGGTCTTATAGTGATAATGTTTGTTCAGGGTAGTACAGTGATAATGTGTCTTCTAGGTATTACAGTGATAATGTTTCTTCTGGGTATTACAGTGATAATGTTTGTTCTAGGTATTACAGTGATAATGTTTGTTCTGGGTATGACAGTGATAATGTTTGTTCTGGGTCTTACAGTGATAATGTTTGTTCTGGGTCTTACAGTGATAATATTTGTTCTGGGTCTTACAGTGATAATGTTTGTTCTGGGTCTTACAGAGTTAATGTTTGTTTTGGGTCTTATAGTGATAATCTTTGTTCTAGGCCTTAAAGCGATAAATGTTTGTTCTTGGAATTACACTGATAATGTTCGGTCTGGGTCTTCTAGTGATAATGTTTGTTCCTTTAGTGAGAATGTTTGTTCTGGGTCTTAAAATGATGTTTGCTTGGGTCTGATAATGATAATGTTGGTTCTGTGTCTTATAATGCCAATGTTTTTCTAAGTTTTACATGGACACTTTAGGTTCTGAGTCTTATAATGATAGTCTTGGTTCTGGGTTTTAAAATGATGTTTGTTCTAAATCTAAAGGTGATAATTTTTGGTCTGGGTCTTATAATCATAATAATATTTCTGGGTCTTCTAATGATAGTGTTTGTTCTTGGTCTTTTAATGATAATGTTTTATTCTGGATCTTTTAATGGCAATGCTTGTTCTAGGTCTTACAGTGATAATTTTTGTTCTGGATCTTATAGTGATAATGTTTGTTCTATGTCTCAAAGTGATAAAGTTTGTTCTTGGTCTGACCATGATAATATTTTATTTTTCTGGGTCCAATAGTGATACTGTTTGTTGTGGTTCTTACAACGATAATGTTTGTTCTGGGTCTTAAAGTGATAATCTTTGTTCTATGTCTCAAAGTGATAAAGTTTGTTCTTGGTTTGACCATGATAATATTTTATTTTTCTGGTTCCAATAGTGATACTGTTTGTTGTGGGTTTTACAATAATGTTTGTCCTAGGTCCAATAGTGAAACAGTTTGTTCTGGGTCTTACAATGATAATGTTTGTTTCGGGTCTTACAGTAATAATGTTAGTTCTGGGCCTTACAGAAATAATGCTTGTTTTGGGTCTTACAGTGATAATGCTTGTTTTGGGTCTTACAGTGATAATGTTAGTTCTGGGTCTTACAGTGATAATGCTTGTTTTGGGTCTTAGTTCTGGGTCTTACAGTGATAATGTTAGTTCTGGGCCTTACAGAAATAATGCTTGTTTTGGGTCTTACAGTGATAATGTTAGTTCTGGGTCTTACAGTGATAATGCTTGTTTTGGGTCTTAGTTCTGGGTCTTACAGTAATAATGTTAGTTCTGGGCCTTACAGAAATAATGCTTGTTTTGGGTCTTACAGTGATAATGCTTGTTTTGGGTCTTACAGTGATAATGTTAGTTCTGGGTCTTACAGTGATAATGCTTGTTTTGGGTCTTAGTTCTGGGTCTTACAGTGATAATGTTAGTTCTGGGCCTTACAGAAATAATGCTTGTTTTGGGTCTTACAGTGATAATGTTAGTTCTGGGTCTTACAGTGATAATGCTTGTTTTGGGTCTTAGTTCTGGGTCTTACAGTAATAATGTTAGTTCTGGGCCTTACAGAAATAATGCTTGTTTTGGGTCTTACAGTGATAATGCTTGTTTTGGGTCTTACAGTGATAATGTTAGTTCTGGGTCTTACAGTGATAATGCTTGTTTTGGGTCTTAGTTCTGGGTCTTACAGTGATAATGTTAGTTCTGGGTCTTACAGTGATGTTAGTTCTGGGTCTTACAGTGATAATGTTAGTTCTGGGTCTTACAGTGATAATGCTTGTTTTGGGTCTTACAGTCATAATGTTTGTTTTGGATCTTACAGTGATAACGTGGGTTCTGGGTCTTACAGTGATAATGTTAGTTCTGGGTCTTACAGTGATAAAGTTAGTTCTGGGCATTACTGTGATAATGTTAGTTCTGGAGCTTACAGTGATAATGTTAGTTCTGGGTCTTACAGTGATGTTAGTTCTGGGTCTTACAGTGATAATGTTAGTTCTGGGTCTTACAGTGATAATGCTTGTTTTGGGTCTTACAGTCATAATGTTTGTTTTGGATCTTACAGTGATAACGTGGGTTCTGGGTCTTACAGTGATAATGTTAGTTCTGGGTCTTACAGTGATAAAGTTAGTTCTGGGCATTACTGTGATAATGTTAGTTCTGGGTCTTACAGTGATAATGTTAGTTCTGGGTCTTTCAGTGATAATGTTAGTTCTGTGTCTTACAGTGATAATGCTTGTTTTGGTTCTTACAGTGATAACGTTAGTTCTGGGTCTTACAGTGATAATGTACATGTTAGTTCTGGGTCTTGCAGTGATAATGTTAGTTCTGGGTCTTACAGTGATAATGTTAGTTCTGGGTCTTACAGTGATAATGTACATGTTAGTTCTGGGTCTTACAGTGATAATGTACATGTTAGTTCTGTGTCCTACAGTGATAATGTACATGTTAGTTCTGGGTCTTGCAGTGATAATGTTAGTTCTGGGTCTTACAGTGATAACGTTAGTTCTGGGTCTTACAGTGATAATGTACATGTTAGTTCTGGGTCTTACAGTGATAATGTACGTGTTAGTTCTGGGTCTTACAGTGATAATGTTAGTTCTGGGTCTTACAGTGATAATGTTAGTTCTGGGTCTTACAGTGATAATGCTTGTTTTGGGTCTTACAGTGATAATGTTAGTTCTGGGTCTTACAGTGATAATGTTAGTTCTGGGTATTACAGTGATAATGTTAGTTCTGGGTCTTACAGTGATATTAGTTCTGGGTCTTACAGTGATAATGTTAGTTCTGGGTCTTACAGTGATAATGTTAGTTCTGGGTCTTACAGTGATATTAGTTCTGGGTCTTACAGTGATAACGTTAGTTCTGGGCATTACAGTGATAATGTTAGTTCTGGGTCTTACAGTGATAATGTTAGTTCTGGTTCTTACAGTAATGTTAGTTCTGGGTCTTACACTGATGATGTTAGTTCTGGGTCTTACAGTGATAATGTTAGTTCTGGATCTTACAGTGATGTTAGTTCTGGGTCTTACAGTGATAAAATTAGTTCTGGGTCTTACAGTGATAATGTTAGTTCTGGGTCTTACAGTGATAATGTTAGTTCTGGTTCTTACAGTAATGTTAGTTCTGGGTCTTACAGTGATGATGTTAGTTCTGGGTCTTACAGTGATAATGTTAGTTCTGGATCTTAAAGTAATGTTAGTTCTGGGTCTTACAGTGATAATGTTAGTTCTGGGTCTTACAGTGTTAATGTTAGTTCTGGGTCTTACAGTGATAATGTTAGTTCTGGGTCTTACAGTGATAATGTTAGTTCAGGGTCTTACAGTGATAATGTTAGTTCTGGGTCTTACAGTGATAATGCTTGTTCTGTGTCTTAAAATGATAACGTTTGTTCTGGGTCTTTCGATAATAATGTTTATCCTTGGTTTGATAATGAGAAAGTTGGTTGTGGGTCTTATAGTGATAATAGTTTTTTTTCTTGTTCTTATAAGGGATTTATTTTGGTTCTGGGTCTTATAGCGATAATATTTGTTCTGGGTTTTAAAATTATGTTTGTTCTAAATCTGACAGAGATAATGTTCGGTATGGGTCTTATAATGATAACGTTTGCTCTGGGTCTTACAGTGATAATATTTGTTCTGGGTCTTATACTGACAATGTTTGTTCTAACTCTTATAATGGCAATGCTTGTTCTAGGTCTTGTAATGATAATATTTGTTCTGGGTCTTATACTGACAATGTTTATTCTAAGTGTTTTAATGGCAATGCTTGTTCTACGTCTTGTAATGATAATGTTTGTTCTGGGTCTTATAGTGATGTTTTTTCTAAGTTTTAAAGTGATAATGTTTGTTCTAGGTCTTATGGTGATAATGTTTGTTTGGTTCTTTAAATGATAATATTTGTTCTTGGTTTTATAATGATAATGTTTGTTCCGAGACTTAAGATGCCCAATTTTTTGGTTGTTGGTTCCTTTCTGGATCCTGTAGAGAAAATGATTTTCTGGTTCTCAAACTGATGATGTTTGTTTTGGATCTTATAGTGATAAAGGTTGCTTTGAGTCTTAAAGTGCGCAAATTATTGGTTGCTGATCCTTTTTTTTTTTTTTGGTCCTGTAGTTATAAATTTCTTTAAAGTCCTGTGTTTTAATCCTCATTCATAATTTAACTGCATATTTTTTTTGCTCTTTGATTTTGAATATCTTATTATTATCTATTGCTGTTGTCGATGTTGTTGTTTGTTTTACTTATTTTTTTTCCTCTCGTTAACATTTCATATTAATCAATAATACGCTCGTTTTCCTTGTTATTCCTGATATTTACAATGACACAAGATGTTTATTTCATTTATATTCTTTCTCTCTCCCTCTCTCTCATCTACCAAAACTTTTTTTCTGTTTCTGTCTTTCTCTTACTGTCTAACTACCCTTTTCATTCTCTCAATCGTGCAATCTTTCAAATCCACGGCTATAGATAAACCCATTGTCCCACTTATCGATTTGTTCTTTCCCTGTCCCTCCCATGTAGCACTCACTTGAGCCACGCCAGTCACAGACACTGGGACACCCAGCTTGGTGTAGATGTGGGAGCTCTCGATAATCAGCGTCATCACATTCAAGGAGAGCCTAGAGTCACAGGCCACGAAGAAAATAGTGAGTGTCAGCATTCAAGGATAGCCTAGAGTCACAGGCCGCAAAGAAAATAATGAGTGACACCATTCAAGAGAGCCTAGAGTCACAGGCCACAAGGAAAATAGTGAGTGTCAACATTCAAGGAGAGCCTAGAGTCACAGGTCACAAGGTAAAGAGTGAGTGTCAGCATTCAAGAGAGTCTAGAGTCACAGGTCACAAGAAATTGTAGTGAGTGTCAACATTCAAAGGGAGCCTAGAGTCACAGGCCACAAGGAAAGAAGTGAGTGTCACATATAACAGGGCCTAGATTCATAGGCCATACGTAAAATAATGAGTGTCAGAACCCTGGCTAGGTCGATTCAGCATGAATAACAAATAATACAATGGAAATATTAATGGAAATATTATATCGGCAAATATACTTTCTTCTTCTTCTTCTTCTTCTTCTTCTTCTTCTTCTTCTTCTTCTTCTTCTTCTTCTTCTTCTTCTTCTTCTTCTTCTTCTTCTTCTTCTTCTTCTTCTTCTTCTTCTTCTTCTTCTTCTTCTTCTTCTTCTTCTTCTTCTTCTTCTCCTTCACTTTTTCCACTCCCATGTTTCATTTTTCTTCATATCATTTATAATTTTTTAGCTGTTCTTAACATAATGGCATCTTGAGGAAGGCGACAGAGAAAAGTCGAAAGAAAAACGAGGGAGGGGTATCGGCGGAAAGCTAGAAAATAACAGGGAGAAATTAGTTAAAGTGGGGGAGGTAGAAATGGAGAAGTGAGGAGGATGGGGAAAGGTGAGAGAAAAACCGTTGACCTACCTCTGAATCTGCTGCACACAAGGGAGGACATACACCCGTCCACCACAGACATATTGAGGCCGTCTCTGGCAGCAGCCTGCTCGAGCGAAGCAGCGGGTTAGTGGGTGACGCTTAGAATAATTATAACAACAACGACAACAGCAACAACAATATATTTCAGAGACGGCTAGCAATAAATCTGTCGCATATATAGGAATTATGATATATTTAATTTGAAGCACCATGTAGACGTGTATTGGCAAAACCTTCAAAAATAAAGAGAAAACAGCGTATTGATCTGTCCTAAGATATTCCATTGCAGTTATAATCTTCAAAAACTAAGCATTGCCTTTGAGGTTGAGATACGCATTTCCATTTCCCAGTTCGTGAGACCACCAACGACTCGTTAGGCTAATGAGCTAGAGCGACTTTCTGAAAGCATACTGGATAATATTGGAAGGTAATCCCTTTTGAAGTATTTTTTTCCGCTGCTAAAGGTGATTTAGCTTTCATAGTGCTTCAGCTGCTAAAGGTGATTTAGCTTTCAAAGTGTTTCAGTGGATCCATTTTAAATTGTTTAAAGATGTTTGTGATTTGATGGCAAATTCCCACGCCTTCATTGTTCGTGGTAAATGCATAATCTATTTTTCGAACTAGAAAGAATATGGCTATAATACTAGTGTTGGCGGTGGAAAGTGGCATGCAACTCCTTATCCATACCAATCTGAGAACAATAGGGAATAAATCCCTGAGCCTTCAGGGAAAGAGTTGTCACCTATCACATACCATTCGATAAGAGCAAAACTATCCTCCTGTCACATACATGCACCATTCGATAAGAGCAAAACTATCCTCCTGTCACATACATGCACCATGCGGTAAGAGCAAAACTGTCCTCCTGTCACATACATGCACCATGCGGTAAGAGCAAAACTGTCCTCCTGTCACATACATGCACCATGCGGTAAGAGCAAAACTATCCTCCTGTCACATACATGCACCATGCGGTAAGAGCAAAACTATCCTCCTGTCACATACATGCACCATGCGGTAAGAGCAAAACTATCCTCCTGTCACATACATGCACCATGCGGTAAGAGCAAAACTATCCTCCTGTCACATACATGCACCATGCGGTAAGAGCAAAACTATCCTCCTGTCACATACAATTCGGTAAGAGCAAAACTGTCTTCCTGTCACATACATGCACCATGCGGTAAGAGCAAAACTATCCTCCTGTCACATACAATTCGGTAAGAGCAAAACTGTCTTCCTGTCACATACATGCACCATGCGGTAAGAGCAAAACTGTCCTCCTGTCGCATACAATTCCGTAAGAGAAAAACTGTCCTCCTATCACATATATGTACCATTCGGTAAGAGCAAAACTATCCTCCTGTCACATACAATTGGGTAAGAGCTAAACTGTCTTCCTGTCACATATATGTACCATTTGGTAAGAGCAAAACTGTCCTCCTGTCGCATACAATTCCGTAAGAGAAAAACTGTCCTCCTATCACATATATGTACCATTCGGTAAGAGCAAAACTGTCCTCCTGTCACATACATGCACCATGCGGTAAGAGCAAAACTATCCTCCTGTCACATGCAATTCGGTAAGAGCTAAACTGTCTTCCTGTCATATATATGTACCATTTGGTAAGAGCAAAACTGTCCTCCTGTCGCATACAATTCCGTAAGAGAAAAACTGTCCTCCTATCACATATATGTACCATTCGGTAAGAGCAAAACTGTCCTCCTGTCACATACATATCGGTAAGAGCAAAACTGTCCTCCTATCACATATATGTACCATTCGGTAAGAGCAAAACTGTCCTCCTGTCACATACAATTCGATAAGAACTAAACTGCCTTCCTGTCACATATATGTACCATTCGGTAAGAGCTAAACTGTCCTCCTATCACATACCATTCGCTAAGAGAAAAACTGTCTTCCTATCACATACCATTAGGTAAGGGCAAAACTGTCCTCCTATCACATACCATCAGTTAAGAGCAAAACTATCCTCCTATCATATACCATTCTGTAAGAGCAAAACTGTCCTCCTATCACATATCATTCTGTAAGAGCAAAAATGTCCTCCTATCACATACAATTCGGTAAGAGCAAAACTGTCCTCCTATCATATACAATTCGGTAAAAGCAAAACTGTTCTCCTATCACATGCCATTCGGTAAAAGCAAAACCGGCCTAACTCGTTCATTCTTGTAAATTATACGCTTGAAAATATTTTGTTGTCGAGCGGCGATTTTTTAAAAACCAGTAACCTTGCATTGTTTAGAAAAAAGTGTCATCCTGAGTTTTTCTCTCTGATTCAGATCGGTAGGAGCTTTTTTCATTTTAGCATTTATTTTATCAAATGATTTATGAAACGACTCGATTTCAAGCTTGTCTTTAGTTTTCACCTTTGACTTCTAAACGCAATTGCAGAATAATAGAATATTATTGCAGGGTTTGGTACCTTTTACCAACAACCCTAAATGATTCATTCATGAGTATTTATTTAATGAAATATGTTCTACCAGATGAAAATAATAGCAATCATTCGTTCTTTTTTGTGTTTCATTGTTTATAAAAAGCCAGTTTCTCTCTTATTCATCCCCGTTGTAACTCTTTTTTCCCTGGTTTCTTTTTCCCGCTCATCCTCAGATTAACTCCACGTTCTATCAAGTTGTATTGTGTGTCCGGTCTCCCGCCCTCACCTGAGACGATCATCACCTCGTTAGGACCGCAAGTATAAAAAGGCATGATGTATCGAGGGCTGACGTTGGTATTGCTAGTATTGCCGTTGTAACTGCTATAGCATCTGTTCTCCGCTGAAAGCAAGGCTACCGAAGATGTTCCTCAGATATTTTTACGCCGTCGACGAATAGTGGCACAGCAACTTTCACAACGCTCCTGCGCAGAAAAAGAAACAAGAAAGTATTTCTATTAAGAAAACATATATTTATATACATATAATCAAAATTCATTTAAAATCTAGGAATTTCTCTTTAAAACTTAATAAACGCCTTCTTATAAAGAGAAAAAAAAAAGAAGTAATATTATTAAGCTTATTTTGTTTAATGTTACGCATTTGGTGGTGTGAATAAGTTTTATAAAATGGTGCACACTGTACGTGTATAATCAAACTGACAAACAAAACACACAGGAATGGCAGTAGGGATTTTATTTTCCTGTAATGTTACACTCACGGCTGCTAAAAACTTTCGAAATCGAGCATTTTAGCTGTCAAGTGTGCAAGGGTGCGCAACGGTGATTAATCACTTGCCTGGCAGTAGGCTAGTCCCGGTGTGACGGGGTGGGAAGGTGGGTGTGCGGGTGCCGTGACGAGGTCAACTTAGTCACTGCATTACAGGGAGTGGGTCGCCGATGCTCAATGAGATAACCGTTTTTTAGCAAATTTTATTCTTTATTTGTAACTCAAGATTTCAACGTACAGTTTCATACAGCCCATCATATGAAAGTTTGATTTCTTGGCTTTTTAACGGTGTAAAATTCAGTACTCTAGTGTGTTTAGAAAGTGCAGCTTTACTTGTGCGTAAGTTACACAGTTGAATTTCTTCTCATTTGCTTAATTATTTTAATTAATTAATTTTGAAATAGACCCTCACAAAGTAATTCAATTTCAAAGATATATTCGGAATTATCAACTATTGTTCTTCCTAACCACCAAGTTTCATGAGTTTGACCCTCACAGTATTATTTTTATAAAGGAGTGAACAAGGTCAGGTATGTCAGAAACAGCATGGTTTTAAATTTTTAGTACAATATGTTGTTGTGTTTAGTAGTGTTACTAAAAACTAAACTATTATAGTTCTT
>JAWDGP010003424.1:135000-195000 GCA_033675545.1 Elysia crispata
ATAAACTACCCAAACACAAATAAATTAATGAATGGTTGCTGTGATAACGTAATAACCAAAATAAGGCACACAGGTAAGGTTGGAATAGATACTGCAGATAAGTTTATTGGTTTGAAATAATAGGGGGTTCTTACGAAACAGGGACATAACTCCAATAAACCCTTTAGAGTAGCACATCTTACCCACTGAGTAAGTCAACTTGCATTTCCATTTAGCGATCACAGGTTCTAAGAGCTTAACTTATGGTTCTTATCCTGGGCCCGCACATAATGTTCGCGTTCAAATTAAGCTTCCTTTTTTCTTTTTTTTTTCTTTTTGTAAGAGACCGTTTCATTTCAAATTTGGAAAAAAAAACATGATTAGATTACGATTTTTTATCACAAAATAGTATACCCGGGTAAAATTTATACACGATTACTAAATGCATACACTGTATATTATTAAATTGTATGGATCTATGATAACAACAACAACAACAACAACGACAGCAACAACAGCAACAACAACAAAAACAATATTAACAATAATGATAATAATAAAAGAAGTTTTTGTTTTGTTTTGTTTTTTGTTGTTTTTTGTTGTTTTTGTTTTTGTTTGTTTGTTTTGTTTTTTATTTAATGACGTCTATGTATATATTGTGGAAAAATTTCATAACTATGAAGTTCTACAACTTAATATCTAAATGCAAGGAGTTAAAAAAAAAAAGAAAGAAAGATCGATTTACAGGTTTGTAACAACCACACCAATGCACTCCAGCTTGGCATTAACACTGGGCCACATGGGTCTTACAGTCGAGACGGAATGGGAGGTGATAAATAAAGAGATACCCTGTGATCATCTAAAGAAAAAGAATGAGGGATAGCAATCACCACCTCAAGGGAGAGAAAGAGAGATACCAGAGATCACCTCAAGAGAAAGAAAGAGCGAAAGGGACTCAGAAAGATAGCACGATATAGAGAGGGCAATGTAGGCGGAGAGAAAGAGAAGAGAGAGAGAGAGAGAGAGAGATTATATATAGACACAAACTAGGGATAGACAGGGAGAGAGTGAGAGAGAGAGTGATTATATTAGACACAAACTAGGGATACAGAGACAGAGGGAGAGAGAGAGTGATTATATATAGACATAAACTAGGGATATATATATATATATATATATATATATATATATATATATATATATATAGAGAGAGAGAGAGAGAGAGAGAAAGAGAGACACAGAGAGAGAGTGATTATTCATAGACACAAACTAGTGATACAGAGAGAGAGAGAGGGAGGGAGAGAGTGATTATATGTAGACACAAACTAGGGATACAATGAGAGAGAGGGAAAGAGAGAGAGAGAAAGAGAGTAATTATATAGACACAAACTAGGGATACAGAGAGAGAGAGAGAGGGAGGGAGAGAGTGATTATATATAGACACAAACTAGGGATACAGAGAGAGAGAGAGAGAGAGAAAGAGAGTAATTATATAGACACAAACTAGGGATACAGAAAGAGAGAGAGAGAGAGAGAGAGAGAGAGAGAGAGAGGGAGGGAGAGAGTGATTATATATAGACACAAACTAGGGATAAAATGAGAGAGAGTAATTATATAGACACAAACTAGGGATTCAGAGAGAGAGAGAGAGAAAGAGAGTAATTATATAGACACAAACTAGGGATACAGAAAGAGAGAGAGAGAGAGAGAGAGAGAGAGAGAGAGAGAGAGAGGGAGGGAGGGAGAGGGAGGGAGAAAGTGATTATATGTAGACACAAACTAAGGATACAATGAGAGAGAGTGATTATATATAGACACAAACTAGGGATACAATGAGAGAGAGAGAGAGAGAGAGAGAGAGAGGGAGGGAGAGAGTGATTATATGTAGACACAAACTAGGGATACAATGAGAGAGAGTGATTATATATAGACACAAACTAGGGATACAATGAGAGAGAGTGATTATATATAGACACAAACTAGGGATACAGAGAGAGAGAGTGATTATATATAGACACAAACTAGGGATACAATGAGAGAGAGTGATTATATATAGACACAAACTAGGGATACAGAGAGAGAGAGAGAGAGAGAGAGAGAGAGAGAGAGAGAGAGGGAGGGAGAGAGTGATTATATGTAGACACAAACTAGGGATACAATGAGAGAGAGTGATTATATATAGACACAAACTAGGGATACAGAGAGAGAGAGTGATTATATATAGACACAAACTAGGGATACAATGAGAGAGAGAGAGTGATTATATATAGACACAAACTAGGGATACAGAGAGAGAGAGTGATTATATATAGACACAAACTAGGGATACAATGAGAGAGAGTGATTATATATAGACACAAACTAGGGATACAGAGAGAGAGTTATTATATAGACACAAACTAGGGATACAGAAAGAGAGAGAGAGAGACAGAGAGAGAGAGAGAGAGAGAGAGAGAGAGAGAGAGAGACAGAAAGAGAGTAATTATATAAACACAAACTGGGGATACAGAAAGAGAGAGAGAGAGAGAGAGAGAGAGAGAGAGAGAGAGAGAGAGAGAGAGGGGGGGGGGGGGAAGTGACGAGAGAAGATAGCGGTAGGAACATAGAGACAGAGAGAGACAGAGAGAGAGGGGGGGAGGGACGAGAGCTGATATCGGTAGGAACATAGAGACAGAGAGAGTGACAGCGGGGTGGAAAGAGAGCCATAGATGAAAACTAAAATGGAAAGCTTGGAGAATCGACAGGTGTGAACAAAATCAGTTATGCAAAGTAAAGAAAGGCAGGGATGCACGTACACACTCAGAGAGAAAGAGAGAGAGAGAGAGAGAGAGAGGGGGGGGGGAGGTTTGTGTATGCATTTTTCTTGGACAATTAATATGTTAAAACTTAAAACCAACGAGGAAGTAAGAGACATGAGCTATTCAGCCTATGACACAGAAGCTTAATATTCAAGCCAGCCTTTACAAAAAATTGTTCTTGCATGAATTGTTTTGTATGCAATTTTGCAGACAGCCATACAAAACTCGAGTTCGGTCCATAAAAGATCTGAGTTTTGGAGTATACACAGACCATTGAACCTTGCAATGAATTAAGTAAAATCACGTCCTTCTACACATACATAATTATGTGTGCCTCGACTTGTAAAACTTTGAATGCCGTGCAGAAATTAAATGGGGTTCTGTGCTGTATCCATCATACTTCCAGACATGATCTCATTGGGAGCTATGGACGTATATGAGAAAGAGATCACAGCAGACAAAGAGAGGTAGAGAGAGAGTGAGAGAGAAATTGGAGAGAGAGAGAGAGAGAGAGAGAGAGAGAGAGAGAGAGAGAGAGAGAGATGGAGGGAGATAGAGGGTGGGCGACATAAAAAAGAGACAATAGAAGTTCGCGAGAGAGAGAGAGAGAGAGAGAGAGAGAGAGAGAGAGAGAGAGAGAGAGAGAGAGTTTGAAAGAAATGGTAAGCATGATATTGCAGGCCGGCTATTACAAGATGTGAGGGTATGATCAGGATTACCAGCCTCAAGTGGACATGTCCGAGGATTGCAATCCAGACCAACAAGTCAAGCAGTTGTCCGAAGTTACATGTACACGGTTTGACCGCCAGCTAGGACGAGCGGTGCTAAGATCAGATCGGATCTCCCCAGCTCCATCGCTAGCCGGACCAACCAAAGACAGAGAATTTAATGTTGCTGTCTTGACCTCAGGTATTGTGCGCTTCAATAGAAAACCAAGAAAAGAGATACGGTTAAAAAGAATCACCAGCCAAAGATCAACCCTCTCCCGATTTTCTTATGAACTCAACAAATTCTTTCTCTTTGTCTCAGTGCCCCCCACCATCCACCCCCCAAACCCCCCACCCTGCCCCTTTTTTCATATCTTTAAAAGGAAACAACAATGATTATATTTTTTCCATTTATCACAAACTCCCAAACATTCCCTAACTAACAGCAACGACTAAAAACAGCTCATCAATCCTGTCACCCACTAGATTAGAACAACGGTACATGGGAACAAAAAAAATGTAAAAAAAAAAAGCAACCCGTTACTTATGGGATGTTTTTGAAACTTAAGGGATACATAAGTAATCAAAGAAACTCTTTATCTCTCTCTCTCTCTCTCTCTCTCTCTCTCTCTCTCTCTCTCTCTCTCTCTCTCTCTCTCTCTCTCTCTCTCTCTCTCTCTCTCTCTCTCTCTCTCTCCTTCTCTCTCTCTCTCTCTCTTTTTTTTTTCTCTCTCTCCCCCTCTCCCGCGCTCTCTCTCTCCCTCTCTCTCTCTCTCTCTCTCTCTCTCTCTCTCTCTCTCTCTCTCTCTCTCTCTCTCTCTCTCTCTCTCTCTCTCTCCTCTCCACATTATATCTTTATCACATCACTCGGAATGTATAGTTCGCAGTTTGTTTAAAATCAGCGATCACACTTTGTCCTCCGTATGGCTGAACAGAAACAGCCACATCGCTGTAAAATCTTTACGAAAGGTGTTTAGAATGGACACAATGCGATTAAAAATAAAATAATGAAAAACATTTTCATTTATTCTTATATAATAAAGAGGAAGTTTAACCGACACAACCGATTCAATAAGGAAGTTTGCTCTAGTACAACTCGTTGTAAGCAGTTTCGTGTTTGTTTATTTATGAAACACGTTTCACGAAAAACGACACACACGAGGTGTTGAAACACTTTGACGGCAAGACAGTGCACGGCTCGACATCCAGTCGACAAGGTGAAGGTCAGAGTCCTCGAACTGGTAATTAAGAGCGAATCTGCGCAGGTCTCAAGCCTTTATTTTTAGTGGTTTCTGTTTTTTTTCTTGTTATGGCAATACTCTTTATCCTTCCATAATCTCTCTCTCTCGCTCTGTCTCTCTGTCTCTCTGTCTCTCTCTCTCTCTCTCTCTCTCTCTCTCTCTCTCTCTCTCTCTCTCTCTCTCTCTCTCTCTCTCTCTCTCTCTCTCTCTCTCTCTCTCTCTTACAAAAGTGCAAGACACTCGAAACGGAAAATAGCATTGAAGGATGAATCATTGATACAAAATGAAAGGCCAGCCTTAGTGCATTATCTCCATAAAGATAAAAAATTAAACATCTTATTGATTTCATCAACGTTTAATGGTGATATCCATTATTGTCTTCTCAGCTAGTACAAAAAAAAATAATAAAAAAAAAAAAAACATAACAAAACTTCACACGGCTTACGCGTTTCTTGCCCTCTCAGACATGTAGCTAAATCTGTAGTTTTTTTAGTTTCACTCGGTAAAATTTTGACCGTCTCCCGAATATTTTGGGTTAGTTTTGACCATTCCACCCTCTAAACTATGCCCAGACCAGATATGCGCCATCGATCGAACCATGTTGCCATGTTGCGAACGTGAGTTAAAGAATATCGAGGAATAATGGAGGGAAGAAAGAGAGAGGGACGGTGAAGTCAATGAATATCTCTTCCCCTCCCCCCCCCCCCAAAAAAAAATAAATAAATAAAATAAAACAATGACAACAACCTTGATTGTCGCCACAGTCAGCCTGTTGTGCTAGAGCTAACCCCCCCCCCCCCCCTCTCTCCCCCTTTTTTTCCTTCTCCTCTTTCTCTCTGTATTCCTATTTTCATCTTCCTTCGGAATCAAGGTCAGGGTGAGTTTGGTCGATACCGACAGCGTTCACCATACTCACGTGCAGTCCAGTCACGTGCAGCAGTAGGGGCAGGCCTCCCAGGTCAAATCAGGATGGAGATTTCACTTCAGTTTTCATCCTAGCTCTACAGATATTTATTTATTTATATATATATATATATATATATATATATATATATATATATATAGAGAGAGAGAGAGAGAGAGAGAGAGAGAGAGAGAGAGAGAGAGAGAGGCGGAGACGCATTTAGCTCTTTGTTTTCACAGCTACTTGAATAATTTCATATTTATAGCTTGTTCATGATTGCAGTCAAGTGATCGATATCTGGAGAAAGATATATATATATCTTTCTCACTTAGCACTTTTTATCTTCCTTATCCAATTGGTTAATTTATCCCTCCGCAAATTCAATCATACAATATTTTTAGTCTTTCTATCTATAATTGATTTTTACATCTTATCAACTTTCTATTATCTACCCGCATATCTTTCTTTTTAATAATGTTTCTATATAGTTAGCATCTATCTATGCATGTGTCGATTTTTCCAATCCCAAATTGATCTAGCTCATTCTTTATTAGTTTTTTTCTTTCAAATAATTAAAAGATCTACGCGGTCAGGTCGAGGCAAGCCCGTCCATAGTCTGGGCCAGGGGAGTACAACTGGGGATACAACTACAAGGGCGATAGAGAATTAAAAACAAAGCAACCAGTTGGGTGTGACTACTTCATCTAAATAAACAATTAAATTCAATGAATCTGGTATTGTCAAATCGTTCATACGGATGTTCAATAATTGTTTCTGATGTTTGATCTGTTTACTTGTTTGGATTTTCTTTCTGCACTGTCTATGTTTGAAACTTATCCGAAAATCGCAGAGATCTCCCTATATATCTTGGTGTTGTTATTGTTGTTAAGGATTTTGTTGCTGTTTGCTGCTGGCGCAGTTGTTTTGTTGTTGATGAGGATACTTTTTCTGCAATCGTATAGCGAGGTATTTATATTTTGTTTTGTTATTATATTTTGTTGTTGTAGTTATTGTTTTCGTTACTGCTATTATTGGATTGATTTTGTTGTTGTTTTTGTTGTTTGTCTGCTATCCATATCTTTGTTGGTTGTTCTACTGGTGCAGCATCTCGAGGCGATTACCCCTGGAGGTTCGTAACTGCTGCGTACGTCATAGAAATACAACTGATGGTTGTCAGTCTCAGAGATAAGCACAAAGCTCAATGTTACCTCTACAGTCTCAACTCCCGCATAGAATTAGAACATCGGGATCTCTCTAGGCTAACCCAACTCTCACTAATGACACTATAAACTAATATCGTAGGCCACGAAAAGATTTGTCCAGAATTTTGGCTACCCATCATTGTATAAAAACGATTTGCGCCTCAGCTTTTTAAGAACAGCTGAAGCAATATCAAAAAGAAAAACCGCAAAGAAAAAAACACGAATCAAATTTATATCTAGATCTCTATAGGAGTCTAAAGATTCTGATGGTTTTTGTTTTCTTTTTATCTAATTCGAGCCTTGTATAATATAGCGATGCGAAAGACCAACGATTTTGTTTCCAATTAACAGTGGTTTGTGTATATATATCTAGTTGTATGATACTTACTGTTCAAGTTTCCTCAGGCACTCTGTCATAGGAGCTTCAAGTACCAAATATAATACAACAGTGTTAACTACAATGTACTTATCGTAACTGAAAGACACACTCCTCGAAAATATATTTTTTTTCTAAATTAAAGAAATGAAAACATCAAACTGCGAGTGACTGGATTAGGACGCGATCAGAAAGCAAGTGTTTCCCCACAGAGAGAAATGCGAAGACTGAAGATCTACGCTATTCTGTCTACTTCTGGACGTCGGTGTCTAATGACGGCCAGACGAATGGAACGCTGCATTTAGATCCTGGTCTAGGTCTCTGTGCTCTGTTCATATTCCCGCTGCTGTAAGCAGTGTGGTTCACTATATTCATATTAGTGATGTAACTTTCAATCAAAACTAGTATGCCAAAGATATATTTGGGAAGATTTATGCTTGAGTGTGTGTGTGTGTGTGTGTGTGTGTTCAGAGGGTGAGGAGATTAATCAGCGGTTTCGAAAGAAAAAGGGGAGTAGGGGAACGAAGGTTTAAAAACAGAAGAATGAGTTGAGTATTAATATTCTTACGCCATAACTTACTACAGTGGTGCCAGTGGTGTTGATATCACCTTCCATCTCTCCTTCCCTTTCTCCAGTTCGCCAGCCAACATTAGTTGCACTTGGAGGCGACCTTGAAAAGTCGGTCGCTGGAAAGACCCATTGATCTCTCTCTCTCTCTCTCTCTCTCTCTCTCTCTCTCTCTCTCTCTCTCTCTCTCTCTCTCTCTCTCTCTCTCTCTCTCTCTCTCTCTCTCTCTCTCTCTCTCTCTCTCTCTCACTGTATGATGTCTCTCTATTATCTCAATTGCGTCTACTTTATCATACGCCATCTACAGGTACTTCTTCCACGGCAGCATCTATCACCAACACCATGTCTTTTATTACTACTACTACTACTACTACTACTACTACTACTACTACTACTACTACTACTACTACTACTACTACTACCACAACCATAGGTTCTTCTATTAGCTGCTCAATAAATCAATCAGGTGCCGCGCTCATTAGCGTAGGCGATCATGACCGTCCACGCATCTCTATCCCTCGTCGCTTTCACTAGTTTCAGGGCTTCTGTCACTCGTCCTACTTTGAGCCGCTTTGTTAGTCCATCCAACATCTTTACACGCTATTTTCCCCTGCTGCATTTTCTCTCGTTCATTCCAGTTGTCAGAAGATGTTCTAATTTCTCTCTTCTCATCACATAGCCCAAAAAAGTTGCTTGGCATTGGAGTACAGGTATTTTATTCACGAGTGATGTTATTGTGTCAGCTTCTTGTATCACTGTTTCGTTGATTTCGTTACAGTCCATGAGATTCGTAGTATTCTATGGATATACCACATTTCTGTTGCCTCCAATTTTTGTTTCGTTTTGTTTTTTTGTACGGGTACCCGTTTTGAAACTGTCCAAGCCTCGCACACATACATCAGAATGGGTTCAATAATTATTGCATTCCAGGACTCTCATTCTCGTGTGAATCGAGATGTGGTTATTGGTTGGTACTGATTTCATTCCTTGAAAACTCTTTTTTGCTGGCGCTATTCTTGATACAACTTCAGCGTTGTTACGTCCATCACTCGATATTTAAGTACCAAAGTATTTGAATTGATCTCTTTGCTTGAGTTTATTGCGGTTGTAAAGATTTTGATCTGTGGGCACTCATTATTTCGACTGACGACTATAACTTCTGTCTTTTTGCTATTCATTTCTAATTCTTTCTTACTGCTTTTTCCTTCAATGATGTCTAATTCATTGAATTGTTGGAAGTGTTCTTTATTTTCCGCACACAGTGTCTTACGTTGTTTACCTTGTGCCCACCTACTTTAACTCCTGGATATCCTTCTAGGTTTCGCATAATAATTTCACTGTAGAGAGAGAAAAGGTCTGGGAACCGCACACATCTTTGTCTGACACCACGCTTTATTTTTTTTCAATGAGCTGATTTCCCATCAACTCACATTGCTCCTGATTGTTCCCAGTACATATTTTTGATCACTCGTGTATCTTTCCCATCTATCTTCATCTGTGTTAGTTGTGTGATTATCTCATCATGCCGCACTGTCAAACGCCTTGGTGTAGGCAATGAAGCACAGATATACCGTGCATCTTTTTGTACTTCCAGAGCTCGTTCAATTACCGTTCGAAGGTTGTAGGTTGCATTTGTTGTACATTTTCGTTTCACAAAGCCACACTTTTTCTGGTTTGATTTTGTTTCTGACTCGCATCATGAAAACCCTAAAGTATTTCGTTGATATGACTGACAAGACTGATCGTTCTGTTGCCCCTTGTTTGTGCAATAAAAATAGATTTGGCAATTTGACCTGTGCCATAGATTTCGTTGGGTGATGTTGTAATCTTATTAGTTTCACAGTCTTCGAGTGCTTTTAAGTTCCACTGATAAACTGTCTGAATCTTTTGCTTTACCGAGTTACACCTGTCATATTGTTGCCCAGATCTCATTTTTCATGATTGTTAAATCAGCAAAATTGCGCTTCATTACAATTTACAATGTAATCCTTTCTGTGGTCTTCGAAAAGTTCACTTATGAACTGTGCCCATCTGTCTAGGATTTTTTCTCTTTCCACCATTTTTTGACTTAAGGCAAGCTGTGAATGAGTATGTTTTCTTCCCAGAGATTTCTTGGATGTTTTTGTACATTGTCTGATCAGTACTTCTGAGGTACAGTTCGATGTTTCTGCACTTGTCATTGATCCACTTGTTTTGCTGATTGAGTGATTCCCATTTTTTTTTCTGATTTTCTTTTTATTTGTTCAACATATGTAGTTCATGCGACACTTAAGAAAGCAACAAACAAAAAAAAAGTTGTATAATGAGCCCCAAATATAAAAAACAACAACAAAGCGTAAGTGAACTTTCGGTTTTTGATAAGGCGTGAAGCCGCAAACTTACGTGTTGAATAATTTTGTTTGTATAGAGCTGAACGATAATTTTTAATAAATCTTTATTACTATTCTTTGTTTTCCTGCAATAATGCATTTTTAATTAATCATATTTATTACAAACACAACCATTACAACTACTGCTGCTACTACTACCACTGGTGTTGATGCTATAACTCTTGCTAATCTTCTATTACTACTACTACTACTACTACTACTACTACTACTACTACTACTGCTGCTGCTGCTGCGGCTGCTGCTATAGTATTCACGTCTATTTCTACTCGGCCTGCTGACGATGTCATTACTGTTATTCAATACTAATATTGTCCTCCTTTCATCACTGCTACCCTCCTCGTCATCAATCTGATTCTATTTTTTTCCTCGTTTCTCTTTTATTCAAAAAAAATTTGAACCACAGTAGACTATGCGTCGAAAGGATAAAAAATCTGGGGAAAAAATTGGCAGTTTAAAGCTTGAATGAAGTGATGAAGTTTTTTGGTTTTGTTTTTTTAGTAATGCATACATACTTTTGAACAAACTAAAGAAAGCATTTAAAATACTGTAAAGGCTGTTCTTCATACTTAACCAGTGCGCTAGATACAGTGGTGTGATTCTTTTTCTCTTTGTAAAGGAGAAAAAAATGACCAAGCTAAGAACATTTTCTTTCACATCCAGCATGTCTGGCAAAGTTTCAAACTTGAAACCCCAGCATTTTCAGCTTTGTCCAAACTTTGGCCAGAAAGTTCTGCCTAACCAAATTGAAAAGATGAGGCTTTCATTTTTTGCTTTTGCATAATGGCATCACTATTGTAAAATTTATTATAATTTTCCACTGAAAAAGATCTCCTTCATTAAAAATCAGATAGAAAAAGTACTCTTTAGATGTGGAAAGACACACTAATCATTAACCTGGAATTAGGAGTCGACAGTAAATACACTGTATGGGTTTGTGAATACACTAAATAAATTAATGAAAACTGAATCAGTGTTAACAAATTTGGAGTGTTTAATGACATATCATATTGCATTGCTCGGCACAAGTGAGACCGTATATGGTCGGATATTGGTCCTAACAGAGTTTCTGTAAGCATGTGTCAACTCTGAATACTTAAACATGACAAAAAAGCCCAGTGCACAATCATAATTATTATAAACAACTATCATAGAATCCATTAAAAAAACATAGAGCATTTGTGTATTTAATACAGAAATCAATGACATTAAAGTGTACATGTCAACACACAGGTAGAACATACATGTATTAACAGCTAGTCTCAGAAGAAATGAGAAATAAAAAAAAAAATCCATTTTAAAAATTTCAAAACAAGAATGTTCAAAAGTTTGAACTATAGGATAATGCCTGTTTTGGAGAATTCTGTAAAACTAAAAGGGTGAAAGAAAAATCAAGATGAGATATTTCAGACACATCCATGGTCAAAAAAGAAAATAAAACAACACAGCTGAACCTTGAAATCAAAGCACTGAAGCTAATCATCAAACAGATCATGAAAAACAGGAAATGAAAAGGAATATTTTTCCTAGCTCTTAAAAGCATTGGAAGTTACATACATGGATACAGATCTGGTTCCAAAATTCATACATTGTAGACGTTTAAATGCTCAATAAATTTTGTTTCCAACCTACCCTGAGACATTTTTTCTGATTTAAGCCTTATATTGAGAAAATTAAAAGGGTTCTGCTCTACACAAGCATCTCATACATAGGAGGCCATGAGTAAACAAGAAAAAAATATTTTGACTAGGAATATTGAAGACAAATCAATCAAGAGAGAGCCTTCTGGCTAAATCTCTCCTAGCTGCAAACTCTGGCATGCCCAAGCCTGAACATGAAAAGAAGTGTGCCTGGCTTGTGAATGACAATCTCAAGCAGTCTTTTAAAGAAAGCTGGGAGGAAAAATGATCATAATAATGATGTATGCTAAAAAAAAAAAGTCCCTGAAATTACCCAAAACAAAACAGGAGAATGCTGTGGTAGCACGGTGGGAACCAAATCTCTTTCAGGAAACTTGGCTCTATATATTAATACAGACTCTCCGATTAAATTTGAAACAGAAAAAAAATGAGAAAAATAAGCAGGGAATTTCAGTTTTGAAATACAGGAATATTTGCTCCATGTAAATTAAAGGAGAACTAGAAAAGATGAGAGGACAAAAATTCATAATGATTTGATAAAACATAGAATTGGTGTTTTCTTGGTTGAAATTTAAAAAAACTTATGGAAAAAAATAGAATTAAAGCATATATGCTTAAGTCAAAAGCATAAAAAGAAATTAAAGATTTTAAAGATCAACAAAGTGTACAATTAAGAAACCTTTGTTGATAGGTTAAAAGAAAGAAAATAACACTTGAGCACAAGAAATAAACATTTAATTTTCAAACAGTACAATGAAACATAGAATAAAAAACATGTTACACTCCTAGGTATTGTATTTTGTCTTTGGTACAGCAATAAAAAAAAACATTGACATTCAAAGCATTTCTGATGACATCTTAAGCTGGTATGGAAAAGAAAAAAAATGCATAGTTATAGCAATATTCTTAAAGGCACAGCAGGGGAGGAAATTTAAAAGCTGGTAAGAACATTCACATTTGGAAAAAAAAAAGCTAACTTTACACTTGAAACTAAAATGAAGAGCTATGCTTTGAGCCTTTAGCAAATCAAGCTTGCCATCCATCTCACTCAGCAAGCAGTCGTCTAGGACACTGCATTTTGTTTGAAACAAAATTAATTTTCAATGGTTATTCAACATCATTTATCAGACTCTTGATAAAAATTTGTTTAAACTACTTAGAAAAAGTGTGCAAGAATAAGATAACTGTATAGGCACTAGGATTCGACCTTGATTGCAGCTGTCACTACTACTGACTGGGTTAGGTCTCAGTCTGGGTTTGTTCAACACTTTATCAGTTTCACTGATCTAGGAAGAAACAAGTTGCCTCAGCCTCAATTTGATGATCCACAACCTGTCCTATTGAGTCAAATATTAAATTTCTTAACTTTGAGAGAAGGTATATTACGGGTGCAGGATTCCTCTTTTCTTTACCATTTAAAAAAAAAAGCTAAAAATCTTGTTTCTACTCAGAGAATTCTGAAAACCTGAAGCACTTTATATAGTTGGAAAACCGAGAAAAATGCAATCACTTCTCAAATTCTGCCTTTTGTCTGTTTGACCCAGTATTGCTAACAAGCACAGGGAAAGATAATCAGGTGGTGTTAATAATCTTTATAGTAGCTTGCTATCATTTATCTTCTTAGAACACAAATCAAGTTTTCATTTATTTTACATCTGTGCAGATAATGCAATTCTTGCTCGGAATGTAGAGAATTTCGAAATAATCAAAAGGTAATAGGTTAATGATAGTATGCACTTAATTCAGTTATGAAATGGTTTAAATAAAATGTGACTATTGATAAGGAATCATTTAAGGTTTTAAAAAAATTAAGTGGAAGGGAAAAACACTGCTTCACATTATATTATATCCTGAAATACAAAAACAGACAACTAACACTTTTTTTCTGATGCAAAGTAAAAAAGCAATACTGAGTGTAACTCAGATAATATCTGATCATCATAAGTAAGTGGAGAAAAATCTTTTCCAAGTTTTCCAACATACATCACAGGCCACTATAAAAAGGATAAGAGGAATTACATGTAGGTTGATAGAAAGACTTGTCAGAAAGCTTGGATTTTTTGCTGACACAGTTTCAAGTTGTATCTTACAGATCTTGCCTGTGAGAACCAAGAATATTTTATACATGGCACAATACACAAAATAAACTGTGAACAGACCTAGTTCAGGTGAACTGAAATTCAAGGTTAAATTTTACATTCGCTTATTTTCCTCTTGTTTTTATTTCTTTTCACAGAAGATCTGCTTGTTTTTTGTTTAAGGGCTTGCAGAATTGTACAAACCTCAGCAAAGCAGAGTGAACTCAAAGACATTAAGAGGAGAAATAAAGTACTACCAAGACACACACAAGTTCAGCTGAGGTCACTTTGATTCTATTTCAGCAGTTATGTCAATCAAGACCTTTGGGTAGAAAAGTGTTCCTGGATTAACCATTAATGTTTAAAACTGCCAAGGCTTTTGACTGTGTTTATCGATACAAATATAGAGTAATTTTTCATAGTATGGTCAATGATAAAAAAAATCACAGCAAGCCTTGATGAAAGTCTGTACCTCATTTTTTTTCATACAAGTTTAATCTATGTCTAACCGGCTAATTGATCCATGTCTTACATTTCGCTGAGAAATTTCTTCTCTAAAACTGAGCAAGCATCAAGCCTTTCTCATAAACTCTTATCTCTTATGTGTTATTTAAAAATACAACAGCTCAAGGGGTGAACATTTCTTCATAAACTAGTGATTACTGAACAGTCATTCTTGGAAACACAAAGTTTTTGACTGCAAGATCTTTAAACAGACAACAGCCATTGTGGCTGGAAAACGACACAATGTCAGCAAAATGTTGAAAGAAAAATGAGATCAAACAAAAAGAAGAAGAAGAAAGGATTTTCTAAGGCTGAGACATAACTTTCTATCTTGTTCAGAACATCTTAGGATGTCATTGATCTATATAAGGAGGTAAATTATATAAAAATTTGAACACACTTGGAAAAGCGAGAAAGTTGTTCACTTTCTACACAAAAAATTTATCAAAAACATTTTTTTTACTTAAACATTTTTAGAGGTCTTGCTACTTTGAGACTATCAGACATATGTAAATAGTGGATGCAATAGTTTGAGGAGCTCAAATTGTATCTTCAACAGCGGGTAGTTTAAAAGTTCTCATAACAATTATCCATGCCCTCTTTTTCCTTTGTTAATTTTTCTTATTGCCCATGCATCGTTTTCAATACCAATAAGTTGCATCGCACATCAGGGCCCACTTTGCTTGGCCTGAAAAGATAAGCCAATCAAAGTGTTTAGGAATAGTTTATTTTAGGTCACTTCGGTACATCCAAAGCAGCAAAATAACACAGCTGGCTCCTGGGCACATGTGATGGTGGGCGTTACAGCATTGCTACAAGACTTGTGCCGAGTTGGACTGGATGCAGTCTTGCACCAGCACTTGAATTAAAACTTAAAACATTTTTTTTTTAAGAATTTCGCACCAAGCATAAATAAAATAAGTGCATTTAGTCTTAGCTATTACGAAATAGCTGTGAGTGAAAGAATTATGAATCAAACCTTATTTATCATTATGGCTTCTTCTTAGAAACTGACTTCTGTTAAACTTAATACAGCTTTGGCTTCTTTTAAACATAAAAATGGAATATAATTATATTATAGAGAGAATATATATATATATATATGCAGTTCTATGACTTAATAAAATAAGAAGCTAAACAACTCTGACTGAAGTTTTTTCATCCTTAATAAAAAAAAAAAATCTTTCTTAAATATTCATCCCATGAAATCAATTCCTTGTATGCTTCTTTTAAACTGGAAAAGATGACCAACACCGTATTGTTTGATCATCAATCTTCCCAGACAGTCCTGCACAGATGATCATGGTTCCCAGTAAGCATCTTTCACTTGAGTCTATGTCCTGACCTCAGCACCTGGTTTCCCCCCAGCCTCTTCAGGGGTTTGTGAAGGGGTGGACTCGGCCGCTGCATCTGTGAGAGATAACCATGATCATTGTATTAATACAGAGCATGGTCTTCATAAGAAAGTAAAATGAATCAAAAGTTAAAATACAAAATAAAAGAAGTATGAGATTAAAAAAAAAAAAAGAGATAAAGAACATGAAAGACTACAGAGGCAAGAGCTTCCAAAATAACTAGAAATACAACAATAACAACTTCAACAAAATAACTGAAATGGTTACAATCGTAAAAATTTTAACCAAAAATATTAATGGAAAAAATAGCTATGATAATAATAAACATTAAAAAATAACAACAACAACAACAACAACAACAACAAGACCATTATGAATTATGAACTAAGAGTTGTTGAGGGGGAAAAGAGAAGACAAAGGCCTGAAGGTAATATTGTACTTTCTGTACGATACATATATCATTACCTTCAAGGTGTTACTCTAGTGCACTAACAAAAGAAAAAATCACACTAATTTTGTATCTTAAGAAAGGACGAAACACTTTAGCTGCTGCCCTGATTGAAAAAAATTGAAATTGAAATCCAGGTTGGTGGATCTCACAACTTCATGTAAAAAAACTGAAGATACAAAATATCACTCCAAGCAAGGAGGTAACAAAACTCTACAATATGACCATAAGTCCAATTATTAAGAAAATCTCAGAACTATAAGGTGGCTTTCAACCATGACTTTATTACAGTATTTGATTTGCTCAATTTAATTCTATAAATCAGTTTAATTTAGAGCACATATTTCTACTTTAAAACGAAAAACAAATAGGCAAGGGTTATACAACAAAGATAACAAAGAAGCAAATCAAGCTGAAGTGAGTAGAATTATTAGAGACTGAAAGTAAAGAACAGTACAGTAACAAAGGTACATGACACAGCAAAAGCAAAATAAAAACAAATTCCAGCAATCCTCACCATTTTCTCTTCATCTTGTTTTTTTCCTTAACGATCATTTTCTTTACCATCTTCTTTACTAATATTATCTATGTTCTTTTGTCACCTTCTCAATAAGTTTGCCTTATCATTTGAATTAAAAAATCCTAAAGAAATAAAAATTCAATAAAAAGTGTAACTATTGAAGCTTGGTTAATATTCTAAGATTTCTATTAGAAATGCTTCTGCACTTTAAATCAAGAGCCACATGCATGTGATGATAAAATCTAAATTAAAGAATTGATTGGCATTGAATATAAGCACAAAACTTGCGAAAGTATTTTTTAAGTGAAAATGAATCGAATTTTGGGTGTTTAAAAAAAAAAAGATATTTCAGAAATCTTTTGCTATCGGATTCAAACAGAAACTCTCATTTTGAACAGACCAGCCTGCTGCTGACTTAGCCACTCGCCTAAACTGCCTCAGGAAAATTAGATCCAGCATTAACAATAATATACTTATATTTGTTATACTTAGCCAGCAAAGAAATACAAGAATCACAAAAAAAAAAAAAAAAAAAAAAAAACTGTGACTAATACTTTCCAATCCATCTAAGAATTTGGAAAACCTGTCAAGGATAAAAAGGCTTGACTAGAGTAACTTGTGTCTTACCATTTTTGATAAAAGGATTATTCAGGTGAATTTAAGTGCAGGGTCTCTATAAAGCATTTTGCAGGCCCTGTTAAATGACTTAAGGTTACTCCTTTATTGACTACACAAATATATTCCTTTACAAACAGCAAAAACTGTTTGCACTTAAACCATGCACAAAATTGTAACCCTTAGGAATTTTTTTAAATGTGATTTTTAAAGTTAAAAAAATGAATTTTAACTGTCAATGTTAAAAGCAGTTATGTATTTAGAATGAGCTGGAGTTTGATATAATCATATTAAGGAGAGTAGGACCCCAAAAGCTATCTGTCTTTGCGCTAGGTCCTCCTCTTAGAGCGAGAAGAAAATGAAAAGGGGGGAAAAAAACTGAAAACTCAAACCCAAATCTGTCCAAAATGCTAAAACAGTTTACAATGCAAGAACCAAATTTATGTAAAAGAAATTTAAATTTCACTGTCTTGACAGCAGATTAAAAAAAGGCTATTAGAGAAAAGCCTGCAAAACCTAAAGAAAAAATCTGAAAAACTTATGACACCTTTCCTGTTTTCACATTCAACAACAGAGAGGTTGAAAAGGGGAAAATAAACCAAAGACAATTTGACATAGAAGTTAGCCAAAGGTTTTTGCAGCTTGTCAAAAGTGAATCCACTTACTTTAATGTATAACAAAAGAAAAGCAGTGCTAGCAGTTTTATACATCCTTACTTACCATAACACAACACATAGAGGGACTGCTGCAAGTGAGAGGAGTGGATGGCAGTGAGATTCAATACTCTTCATTACTACTGTGCAAGAGTGCTACAACACCCTTGGTAAACAATGCCAAAGGTAAAAGTTAAAATCGAAAAACTTGTATTTTCAAGAAGTCTTGATTGTTACTTGTTAAAAAAAATGATAGTAACTAACAAAATTCAGTACATTGTAAGAATATCAAGTCTTCAGTTTTCAATGTTTGTATCTGTTTTGTTATGTATAGGCATGGTCAAAGAGAGGTGTTTCAGCTAATTTTATGAGTAATTTTGTAGAAACAATGATGGATTTGCTGTTGCTAACTATATGAAACTTTGCTAATAGTGAAAACAGGGAGTCATTTTGATAAATTTCATTCAAAAGTGTTTAAAATTATCTTGTCTTTTGAACGGATCACAAGTTTTATGTTATTGAGATATTGATCTACTTGATATAAAATGTCCATATAAACAAAAAAAGAAAAAAATAGTAAAAATAAGACACAAAAAATAAAGGAGTAAGGGAAGAAATGCACAATTCTTTGGTCTTCTTCGGTGAGCTACAGTGGAAACCTCAAAAATTGAAGTCTGATTATTCGAATTTCTTGTAAACTGAATTTTGTGAGAGGATAGGTTATTTTTTATCTTTAGCTTTGTTAGAATCCGACTCATATTTCTATTTTTTTTTTTCTGGTTCGATTCTCTTAATTTGAAGTCGATACCAAGCCATAAGGCAGAACAAAAGTGCTGCATGTATCTCTATCTTTCAAGCATCAAGCAGAGAGGCTGATCAGTGGAGGTGATGCCCTAAGAGAGAGGTGCCACTAGTAACACTGATATACTGGTACAGGGGAAGGGGAGAATTACTTGCTGCATACACAGTACACACATTCAATGAGGCTTAGATTTAGTTATTCCTCTTTTATGTTTACAATTTGAAAAATTTTTATTCGAAGGTTTAATCCATTCCCACACAGTTTAAATAATGAGGTTTCCATTGTACTTTTATTTTTTATGCCTGTCAAACAGGCTGAAAAATTTTCCCTTTTTAGTTAAATGTCTTGAATAAGATTGAATGTCTATGTTAAGAGGTGTAAACATGCTTCCACTGATTTGCCTCTTGTTGCAATCCACCTATGAAATATTGCTGCTGATGATATTAAAAAACTTTCAGAAACAGTTCGAAAAAAAGATGCATAAACATAAACAATAAATTTAATCTCAACACTTTGCCAGATTTGCAGAGTCTTGAAGTTAAAAATTCATGAAGTGAACAAAATATAACACAAAGGAACTTTAAACTGGGAGGTTTACAATTTAAACTGGAGAAACAACAACCGATATAAATTATGCTCTAATTAGCATAAAGAGAGAGGACAGAACATGGTGCATCAAGAAACTATAAAATATTGAATCAACAGGAAAAAATTTACTTCAGATGGAAATGTTTGGAATTTGTTTCAACAGAATGAAAAAGACAATCTGACATTTACTGAAACAAATGAAAGACTAAAAATGAAAGGCTTTTACTGGAATATACCATGTTTTCATTTTTATTCAGCAAAATTAGAAAAGAAAACTGAAGAATTTCATAGTTTTCAGTATTATGTTTAGCTACCATGATCCTTCTGAAAACAAAGAGGAGGAACATAAAGCTTTCAGATAAAATTTGATGAAATTTTCTCTGTAAATTCATTTACCAATTTGTTTTCATACCTTCTTGCTTTAACTTTTCCAAACCAACAGCCAAAAAAATAATAGCATCTGTAACCTTCAGTTAAAAAAAATATCCTGAATTTTCAAGTATCTTCACTTTGAATTTATAAAGACATCGCTTTTTTTTTTTAAATCCCTTTTGCTTTACGATCTCTTCAATTGAGATAATTTTCTGCTAATGATAATAAAATATGTATCCAATAACAACACCCTTAAAAATGAAAATAATGGCACCCTGTGCATTTTGATAGGGCTCTAATATAGTTTTTGTATCAAGACCAAATCAGTAACGTTCAAAGCTGTTCGCAAATTATTATGAAAATTGCCTTTATAGTTATAATAATTTTTTAAGAGGTAATAAGATTTTTTTTTTAGAGTATCTGTTAATCTGTTATTTGTAGAAGAAACGTAAAAGCAAATGTCTCCCTAAATGAAAATGTCTTTTATGACTAATTAATAAGGCCACAAATTTATATAGCGACTAAATTGAATGAAGAAAAACAGTCAACATCCACAATTTTCTGATGTTTTATGCACTTAATCCCTTTAAGAGGTGATAGAAATGATTTTGAGACACACATTTTATCATTCTTCATTTTTACTTGAATTAGAAAAATCAAATTGAAGCATTGCCAATATAGCACCCAATTGGCACACTCAGCTGTTTAAATCACAGGCTTCAACAAAAGAAGTGTGATTTCCTGAGTGGTTAAATTGTCACCAATTGACGGTAAAACAGTGTATTTCTAACTTACAGTACAAAGAAAGATAAAGTTCATGGTTGAAAATACCACTTTCTCACCAATTTGAGCTCTGTGAGAATAAATTTACTTAGTCAATTTAGAGTTGCGTACATGCCTAGATCTTGACCCATTAACACACACACAGCCCACCTTGCAGCAGTCTGCAACCCTTGAAATAAGAATCAACACAGTTTTCATCTCCAATGTATTTTGTATTACTCTTGCTGAGCTTAGTTTTTTTTAATATTTCAAATTACCAGCATGCAGTCTTCATTCATCCAATTTCTAAGTTACTGCATTTTTGGACCATTACAAAATATTTATTAAATATTTCAGGAAATATGCCTATTCCATTACATGAGCAAATGCATGCACTGGCTCGCTGCTCCCTCCAAATTTTAAGTACCACATTGCTTTTCCTATTTTGCATTCATAATTTTTTTATAAGCATTTTCAAGCATAAACCGCCGAGATTGATATCTGCTTACTAGTGCTAGTCTGACCCGAAATTTTACAACAAAGGCATGAAAATGTTTTGAAACAAAGTTTTATACCATAAATAAAAAATCTTCCAACATTCTTTATAATTATATATATATATATATATATATATATATATATATATATATATATATATTTTTATTATTTTTTTTTTTTTTTCAAATGTCCTCTGAGTATAATTATTCAGTTACAAATCTCATTTCAAATGGCCTATGGTCTTTGCTTTGAACATTTCAGGCTGTAAAAAAAAGCCATTTTTTACGACACAGATACTAATCTATCCTGAAGGTTTTCAGTTAGTTTGTTACATATACCCTTGATCTTTTAGAAACTGCGTTAATATCAAATGTAGATATAGATAGAATACATGGTAAAACAAAGAACCGGAAGTAATTGGACTGCAGTTGTACAATCGCATGAGTAAAAAGAACAGTCTAAGTTGCGAGGTTTGACAACTTTGCTGGCAGATGGTCATACTTGATTCATGAAAGCATAACTTAATATTTTAGTTTACTCTAGTATTTGCTAATTGTGCACCAATCTTCCCGGTGCACCATGACCTGTACTTGTGTCCAATCAGACAACTATAAGCGCTCTCAACGACATAATCTTAAAATTACCTTTGCTGTAGACTCTTTAATGAGCTTTAAATATAAAAAAAAGGAAGCACACAACAAAATTAGCATATTTTTTCAAGCCTGTTGAGACACTCTGGCAAGAAAACTTTACAAAATTAGTGTAATAATTTTTCCTTAATCTTTTAGAAAATTTTATTAGCACAAAACAGTCCTAAAAATAATTTTGGTAATTCATCAGCAATTTCACCTTTACTCAATAAATAATTTTAAATGCATTAATATTAATCTATGTTAAGTCTTTTGGAGGACTAGCACTGGTGATGCGGAAGTAATTGGAGTTAGAGTCTGCTCTGTGCCACACAGGTTGCACATCTATATTGTGACTACGTTTGCAACCTGCAACAAAATCAATCTGATTTTTTCTTAAATCTCTCCTCTGAGGCCTGCCTTCGGTAAGGCCTGGTGAAGCAGTCTTGCTGCCTGATCTACAACCTTGAGCTGAAAAGCCTCGCTTCTGCTGGGTACTAAGAATGACGATGTCTGATTGCCGTGCAGCCTTCCCATCTGTTTTCAACTGTCTTCTCTCTTGAGGATGCTCCTTTTTAATCAGAATTGGTCTGAAACAATAAGGTGACGTCACCTTGTTGCCTTCCTCTATCTGGCTCTGGCACCTTGTCTCTCCTGGATGGTCTATGCTGTGCAGTCACGCTCTGTTGATGATCCCTGACGGCCCACTTGGCTGCTGTTACTCCCCTTTTAGCCTCGGCTCCACTTACTTTTTCCAATTCAAGTTTTCTAAGATTGGCTACAGCGTCTTCTGAAGCCTGCTTTCTCCACTCACTGTATGCAGCTCTGAAATTGCTAGTCCATCTGAGGCCTTTTTCCTCCAGCTTAAAACTCTCACCCTTGCAGTGACCTTTGTTCTCCCATTCATATGTCTCATCTTTATACTCTAACTCCTTTTTCTCCAATAATTTACTCTGAGATTCATCCTCACTATGAGCTTTGATCTCAAGCACTTTTACCCCAACTACTTTACTTTGAGTTCTATCTTTGCCATGAACTTTACTCTCAGGTTCTTTTCTCTCTTCTGTTTCACTCTGACTTCTATCCTTACATTGACCTTGATTCTCTGACTCTTTTGCCTCACCTGTCTTATTTTGATCTTTACACTTAACTTTATTCTCACCATTTTCATTGGACACTGATTCATATTTCTCAACACCTCTGTTTTGATCTTTAATCCTACCCTTGCCATGACCTTTGCTCTTAGAATCATCCAACTGAAACATTCTATTTTGATCTAGACTGTAGCTCTTCATCCTATCTATTACATGTAAACTTCTCTGGTTGCCACAAACTTTTTTCTCATAAATGTCTTCCTTCATTGTCCTACATTGATCTTTATCCGTATTAATATTTGTTCGAACATCAACATTCATTTTCTCCGTAAAAGGCAAAGTCAATTTGACATCCTCTACTAAGTCTGCATCACCCTTTTCAGGGCTTCTGTTCATTTTATCTTGCATCGTCATTCTTATCTTCAAGTTTTCAAATATTTTCAGATCCTGATCCAAACCATGTCTTTCCAGTATTGTGTCTTTCCTTGGAAAAACTGTTGGAGCTAATTGCTCTAGCCTGCGGTTGGCACATCTTACTTCTGAAATAGTTGCAGGAAAGCTCATGCTTCCTGAGCTAATAAGTGCTTCAGACAATGATGAACATTTATGTCCTAAGTCACATGATATCATTCCTGAGAAGTTGTTAGCTCCTGTTTGCTGACTTTCTAGACTTTCCTTTCTGTCCTCATCTATCCAATTCCTCTCTCCGCCAAGACTTTCTTCACTTTCTAGACCCTTCTTTCCCTCCTCACCCATCCGATTCTTCTCTGCTTCAGAATTTTCCTCGCAAAAATCTGGACCATCTCTTGACGGGCCATCAGCGACATTCAGAGCTTTTGTTCGAAAGTTCCTCAGCAACACTTCCTCTTCTGCAATACTACTTATTTGACAGTCAGAGTCACTATCAGAATCAAAGATCAGTTGTTGGATTTCAGACCTGCTCAGCAGAGCCAATTTGCTTGCAAGTGATGAGCATATTTCATTGTCCTTTTCCTTTACTTCTAGACCATCTCTTGCATGTTGAGAGCCTATTATATTGTCCTCCTTAACATCTAGACCATCTCTTGCTTGTGATAGCCCTATTATATTGTCCTCCTCCACACCTTGACCATCTCTTGCTTGTGAAAGCCTTATAATAATTTCATCCTTAACATCTAGACCATCTCTTGCTTGTGATAGTCCTACTATATTGTCCTTAAAATCAAGACCATCTCTTGCTTGTGACACACCTATTGTAGTGTCCTCCTCCACACCTTGACCATCTCTTGCTTGTGAAAGCCTTATAATAATTTCATCCTCAACATCTAGACCATCCCTTGCTTGTGATAGTTCTACTGTATTGTCCTCCTCCACACCTTGGCCATCTCTTGCTTGTGATAGCCCTTTAATAGTTTCATCTTCAAAATCTAGACCATCTCTTGCTTGTGACACACCTACTATATTAACCTCCTTAAAATCTAGACCATCTCTAGATTGTGACACACCTATTATATTGTCCTCCTTAAAATCTAAACCATCTCTAGCTTGTGGTAGATCTATTTTATTGTCCCCTTTGACATCTGGACAATCTCTTGCTTGTGATAGACCTATTATATTGTCCTCCTTAAAATCTAGACAATCTCTTGCTTGTGATAGACCTATTATATTGTCCTCCTTAAAATCTACACAATCTCTTGCTTGTGATAGACCTATTATATTGTCCTCCTTAAAATCTAGACGATCTGTTGCTTGTGATAGACCTATTATACTGTCCTCCTTAAAATCTAGAAAATCTGTTGCTCGTGATAGACCTATTAAATTGTCCTCCTTAAAATCTAGACAATCTCTTGCTTGTGATAGACCTATTTTATTGTCCTCCTTAAAATCTACACAATCTCTTGCTTGTGATAGACCTATTATATTGTCCTCCTTAAAATCTAGACGATCTGTTGCTTGTGATAGACCTATTATACTGTCCTCCTTAAAATCTAGAAAATCTGTTGCTCGTGATAGACCTATTAAATTGTCCTCCTTAAAATCTAGACAATCTCTTGCTTGTGATAGACCTATTTTATTGTCCTCCTTAAAATCTAGACCATTTCTTGCTTGTGATAGACCTGTTGTATTGTCCTCTTTGACATCTAGATCATCGCTTGCTTGTGAAAGGTCTATTATATTGTTTTGCTTAATATCTGTGGCTTGCGTTACATCTTTTATATTAGGTTTGTCCACAGCAGGATCATCTCTTGTATGCAGCACATCTGCACAACTCTTATCTTGGTCTCGTCTTATCAGGACAACTAGACTTTCTAAATGGGTGTCCAAAACAATAAACCGTCCGCCAAGTTTTTTTTCTACATGCTGCTCAGCTGGCTTCTTGGGCCTGTGTGTTGGACACAGCTTGTTTAAAGGCCTGCTATTATTGAACATTTGGCTGCCTGTGGTATCATTCTCAAACCTAGCAATTGCAAAAGAGGGAGATTGAGCTTCACAGCCTAAAAGCATTGCCTTTTCATCTTCAGTACTAAGATTTTTCTTTTCATCAACTAGCCTCATCATCGCCCCACTTGGGTGTCCATGAGGAGCTTTTTGCGGTTTAATGGGCTTAGCTTTATTACAGATAGTGGAAGGTGATCCTGGGTGATTTTCTATTTCTGGTAATCCAACTATGTACTGTGGCTGGTCCAAATTTTTATATTGGATCTCAAAGCAGTTTGACTGAATGTTGTTTGTATGAGAGAATTTCTGTTGAAGGTGTTGCTTCAGCTCACTATTAATGTTCTGGTTCAAACTATGGTAAAGATCTGTACTGCAGTTGTCTATGTGAAATCTGTTTCCATTAACTTTTCCTGTTTGCCAGCTTATCATACTCTGCTTTGGTCTCTTTGAAGGCTCTGAGCTACCCTCTTCTCCTTTCTGCGTGAAAGTGTCATCTAGTGGGCTCTGTCCAGTTGAATGCTTGTATTGCTCTTCACCACTGTTGCTAAATTGTTTGTCCCACGCTTCAAATTCTTGACATTCTTCCAACTGTGGAGACATGCTTATCTGTTTCTCAAAGATTTCTTTACTAGGCAATGAAGTGAATACATAATGTATATTGTCTGTTATGCCTTCAGCAGATTTTTCATCCAAGGACAAAGTTTCTTCTGAATCATCTCTTAGGTTTACTTCACACTCACTTGCTGCAGTCTGGTTTTGCAGTTGTTCCACACAGCCTGTTTGTATTTCTCCCTGAGCAATAGACACTAAACCTCCCTTGATTTTCCCGTATGATCCCCCAATGCAAGCATATTCAGGATTTTCAACTAAAGCTTCATTCTCAGACAGGATTTCACCACCAGTTAAGTGCATAGATTTGTCTGTGAGGTTTTCTCTGGTCTCTAAGGATGTCTGATTCAGTGCACAAGTCGATGATGGCACCAAACAAACTTGAAGTTGCTTTGCTCTTTGTAAATCTAGTCCCGGACATCCATGCTGCTTTTTGTATATCATAGTCTTTGATAGACTTTCAAATGGTGCTTCCCATGATGTGTGTCTACACTTTTTCTCTTCAGACTTGTCATTCAACAGCATTTCTTGAGGCCTTTTGATAACAATGATACTTGGATGTTTGTTAGATGCTGATGTATCACTAAGTGTCCTCTCTGGCAAAGTTTCTGTGAATGAAGCTGCTAGTGACTTGCAGAATAAATTTTTTCCATGAAGTCTGATCTGTGGCAAGGCACTACATGATAAACTGAATTCTCCACTGCTTTCAGTTGCAGAATCATCTGACTGGACCTTTGACAATACTGTAAGTGATTTGCTATGCATGAAAGTTCTGCCTGCCTTTTTAGCTGATCCATGTTTCTCACAACTGTTACAAGATTCCTGCAGCAGCCTGTCTGCTGAGCTGGACTTAAAACGCTCATTTTGTTTTGATCTTTCATGCTGCGAAGCATTGCTTAGTATTTCTTGATCTCTTGGGCACATCACTCTGAATGGATTGCTCAGAGACTCCATATTTTCAAATGGATTGAATGTCAGCACTTCATCAAATGCATTTTGTTTGAATGATTTACTGGGAGAGACTTGGATCCCAGGACAATTTTTTCTTCTTTCTACAGCCATAGAGTCATGTTGTGCAATGCTCTGTTGATTATCTAGTGAAGTATCTCTCATACTTCTGCTTTTAAAACAACTTGTGTAGTACCTTTCACCTTTGGAACTTGTCTCCAGTGATTTGTTCAAGCAATTTCCACAATCTACTTGCTCAGGATCTGGAAATTTCCGTGCATGAGATGTTGTTATTTTTTGAGTTTCATTACCTTGTTTTCTGGTATGAGCATGGGGAAGACCCGATTCTACAAGTTTTGGAAGATCACCTTGGGCCTTATCAACAAAATTAGACCCACCCCCAGACTCTTGGCTAAGGTCCATGGTGAGCACTTCCTCCAACTCACTGTTAAAAGTTGGCTCCTCTGTTACAGAACTTGCTTCATAGGCATGGGTGTCCTGTGTGCTGGAGATTTGGTGGGTCTCCTCTTTGACAGCATGCATCTTATCTGCGGTGGAAGCCTTAGCATAAATGTTAAAACAACCAGCATTAGTCTTACCTATGTCAGATGCCTTACATGAGTGATCTTTCATGACATATGTTTCAGATGTATTGGAGACAGCTGAGGAAGTGTCATACATGCCTTTTTTCCCTTGGGCTGTGTCTCTTGTATCAGTTTCAACTGTATTATCACTTGCTGTGTATACAACCCTCTCAACAAATTCAGACTTCAAGGCCAAATTGCATAATAAAACTTCACTATATGCATTATTTTTTTCAACTAAAGATTTTTCCTTAGCTTCTGCAACATTGATTGGCAATAGTGGCTCCATGTTTCTTGAAGTGTCTGATGAGATATTTTCAGAAGGCTGATTCCAATCCTTTGACACAGAATCAAACTTTCCTTCAGGCCACATCATGGCTTTCCCGACTGAACTGTTAGGGCTTTCCACTTTGGGACTAGTTTGCAATGCAGCATTGGGAGAGGATTTGCTGTAACTACTTAGGGTGCTAGCAATTTTAGCCTTATCAAATGCATTCTCATGATTAGCCTTTAAAGCACTGTTAAAATCACAAATATTCACATTGCTTATAGATGGAGATCTGTCAACTTTAACCTTTTCTTTCCCAGAAAGAAAGACTGGCAAACTCTTTTGTTTTTTACCAACGCTTATAAGTTGATTCAACGACACTGTCTCAAGTTCTGCAAAATCTGAATCTTCATTGTTTTTTATAATTTGCTTATTTATCAAAACCCCATCATCACTTAAAGCAAGTTTAGCCCATCCCATTCTTTGCCCATTGTCAGCCTCTGTGTGAAGTGAATCCAAAGCCCCGTCATAGTCTAACCAATAATCTACAGGCTTCTCCCCAAGCTGGGCCCTTAGTCTATAATTTTTATCACATTTCCTAGCTTGAGACCCACTTTCATTCCACACTCCTCTCTCCTTGACTCTCAGTTTACTTTCCATACTGATCACACTAGCAGATGTTGAGCTTACTATTCTCTGTTTCGAAACACCCTTGACAATTCCATGGCCAGCCCTTGAGCTCGTACTGGCACACATGCTGTCCTGCAAAGTACTGTCTTCTACAACAGATAGTTCTTTGAGAGTTACCTTTCTTCTCTCTGGTCCTCCTTTGTCTTTGCTTTCATCGTTACCATCCATGACAGCATCGTCATTGTCCTCCTCATCCTCTTCATCTTCCTCCACATATTCCTCATCATCCTCTGCAAACTCATCATCTTCCTCATAGCCGTCCATCAAAATCCCAGGGTCTTCCTCATCATCATCTACTTCATCAAAAATATCGTCCTCCTCACCTGCAATGAAGAATGGAATCGTAAATATTGTCTACATTTTTAAAAAGAAGAAAATTCTATCTGATTTTGATTCATGCCTTTACCAGTCTATCAGAAAGTATGCAACAATGCTAATTGCTAGTATTATATGATAAACACAAATACTTATTATATTGATGACACCTGTCTCTAAGACCACATATTCATAACAATATTAGAGTGTTGTAAATGAAAGTAAAGTTCAAACCACTGTCTTTCAAGAATGGAAATTACTTTTCCTCAATTCTGTTATTTAATTGTTATTATTCAAATAAATCTAAGTAGAACTAGAAAAACTGCTAAACTATGAGCTTCACAATGAGTACCAGTGGTAAGACTAGATACTAAAATTCCTGAGGACTGACCATCATTATTGAAGAACTTGCTCTTGGGTTTATCTATCTTAGACACTTGCTCAGCCAAGTCAGTGAAGTAAGCCATCACTGGAACATGGTTCTGGCAGAATGAAGACCAGCAAGAAAATTAATCTTTGTCCATTAAATCTGACACACACAATATAAAAGTAAAGTAAAAAAAAGGCTACTTTTTTCACAACAAAAGAAGATTTTCTTTAAAAATGAAATGCTGCGCTGCTCAAAAACTTATGACATGATAGCAAAAACTTTCTAAACTATCTCTTCAACCAATATTCAGCATGAGACAAGATTTAATTCTATAAAAAAAAAAATTATAATTCTAAGTTTGTTTCTGATGTTTTGATAAGGACATAGGTATACTTTATAAACAGCATATTCTTCAGGTAAATTTATCCAAACTACACAACCCCTCACATCAAAGAAGCATTTTAAACTTTCTTTTCTTTTCCTGAAGCTTTAGCAGGGCCCTCATTGAAAAGAAAAGCAAAGCAATTGACAGAACATGACACCAGAAGACTCTGAAAACTCAAATTTTAGGAGATTTCTAATTGTGAGGTCCAGGGAAGCAAAATTTAACATGCATTTAATTTGCAATAAACAAAACCTGGCAAGAGTCACAAAGTTAATGCCTTTCCATATCAGATCTTGGTATGGTAAAGTACATATAAGAATGCATGGTTTTCTTTTTTCTTAATCAGAAATATCCATTCATTCTTCAACCATGGCTAAACATCCTTTAGAATATTCTCTTGGCTGAAATATTCCAGCTTATATCGGAGACCTTGTTTTTCAGTCACACATTTTCTTTCATAAGTTTGTGCTACTGCAGAGAGTCAAAACCTATGAACAATCTCAGCTTTTTTTAGAGTGAGTGTTGAGGTGTAAAAGAAAGTAATCTAGATAGGAAAAAAAAAAAGAAAAATTAAATACATTTTAAAAAAACACACAATTAACTTCACACACATAAAAATACATACAGATCATCATAAAGTCCCCAAAAATCTGATGTATGAAACTGAAACATGCAAAAATCTCAATTGACAATAACCTAAATCCTCTTCAAAGTTTAAAATGATCGCCGCTTGTAAAAATAATCGTCCAATCAATCAATCCTAAACATGGTTTTTATTTGCTACACAGTTGTTTCAAAATTTGGCCTTTCAAAGAATGGTTTAAACATAGCACAGTTTCCAATGTTGATCATCCCTGAAAAAATAAAATCACTGCTCTAAATATCAAAGCTGTTGAATATTGAGGCACTGGACTCCTTTGTGCTCTTTGCAAGAAATATGAGGGTAAGACTGACAGGAAAAAATATTAAAAATATCAAGCTTTTTTTTTTTTGACACCCATGTCCCTCTTACCCTGAGTTGGTTCTTGGTCTCCATAACCCCCTTGCTCCCAACAGCTCCCTGTGAGGCTGACGAGCTTGTTTGATACTCCACAAACAATTTGTCTGCCAAGCCTCCCTTCTGCCATGTGGAGAATAGAGTTTTACCATGGTGGTATCCTGTCTCCTGTAAAAACAAGTTTGTTTCATTATACATTTAATTTATAAATGCAGCTCTAAACTATAATGTTGCTGGCAAACAAATGGGTAATAATACTGTTTTTTTCTATGTGACAGGCTTCTAAAATGATCGATTCTCAATTCAGTTTATATTACTATTGTGTTGTTCTATCAAACAGGCTTCCAAAACCATTAATTCTCCATTCAGTTCATATAAAATTCGTTATTTCTCTTAATTGTTATTATCATCACTCTGTCTGATCTTTCCAATCGGAACAGAAAGACGAGCTAGGGAAAGAGTAAAAATTAATACAAACATACCATGATCTCGTCATAAGCCCCAAACTGCAGAGTGGCATAGCGATCAATTGGAGGCCTGATGTACTCACAGTAGTCTGAGTTCTTCACCAGCTCAAGCTGTCGCACACAGGATACATAGGCAAGACGAGACTGGATCTCTGTCATATCAGGGACCTGGAATAAAAGCAGAGAGACAATAGTTGGACTAAATGGAAAGAAAAGATACTTGCAAAATTAAAAAATCCAAACAAAACATTACATGTGAAATGATTTTTACATCAGTACAAACCATCTTTGAGACCAGAAATGCAAGTCACAGTATTTTAAAAAAAAAATTAGGTAAGTCACTTGGTAGCCTCCAAATTTAGAGAACCTAGCCTTCAGGCCAGACAGCCTCCAAACTTATAAATATAAGGTGAGTTTAAATCAGAAATTCGGAACGATTTCCAAACCTTAACCCTGAGACTAGATTCTAGATCTAGATTAGATGAGACCGATTCAAGCTCTTAAAAAACTTTCATATCTAGTCCTCAAAAGAGTACAATCAACCCTAACACAAACCCTAATCCAGACCAATATTTTTTTTTTGCTATTGGTCCCGCACCTATAACATTGAAAACATGATTTTATGATTTTTTTTAACAAGGCTACAACATGATGTTCAGCACTTTACATTTTTGGGGGTTTGAATAGGCCTGGAGGATCATCAGAGGTTTTAGAGAGTTACAAACAAATTATGGAATTAAAAAAAAAATTTTTTTAAGTACAGGTGGTTTTATAATGCTAAAAGTTTTAGTAATCAGGTCAAATCACCTTCAATGTAGGTCTCAAAGTATCAATTCTAGCCATATGGCTGGAGTTTTGAACTCTGTAAAAATCCTGTTTTGGAAATTTAAAAGGCCAGATCCGGCATGCCTCTAAAAGAATAGCCCTTTATAAGACTATTTATCTCACTCCAAGATTTGTTTTGACTCCTCTGAACCTGTGAATCTCTGAACCTCAGAAGGGATCTGTACTTTTAATGGCACTCACTTAATTTGTTAACAGATAGCAAAGTGACTTGGTAAAGTGAAATCAGGGTTTTGATTGATGATTATATTCTTAGTATTCACATCTAAAACAAAGCGAGATTTTATGGTGTTTTGTAATGCTTTTTAGCTGAAAAATACATCCAAAGTAAGGAGCCTTTTTCAAACATGAGAATAAATTTAAAATATGTATCCATTTCTGCTATACTGTTTCTGTCCCTTTACATGACCTTGTCTTATATCGTTGAAAAGTTTGAAAAATGGTTGCCTAACTATTGTGCTATCTTTTCTGCATCAATATTTCATGACTGAATTAAAACGCTAAGCTCTTTTCATTTTTCCTCACTGCCAATGTAGTAAACATCTAATTCGCCTACAGCCTTGCTTGTGCCCACTGACCTTAGTTCAGCTATTTTCCTGCTTAAGACATATATGCTGATGGTGCGTGTGTTGTGTTTGTTTAACTTTCCTGTAAGTGTGATCTGAACAGATGACAGCTTGGCATGCATTATAACAATTTTTAATGAGACTCTTCTTGACTTTACAGTGACTTCAAAATCCATGATTTAAAGAATAATTCAGGTAAATTACTTAATCTGAATAAAAAAACTCACAAGGGCATGTGATGATTTTCCAATTCTACTTTCCCAAACTAAACTAGACCTATACCTTTAAAATGTTTTATTCACTTTTCATTACATTGCTCTATATCTAGAACCTGGATTAGAACAAGTATTGACTATTCTAGAATAAAAACTAAAGTCTAAACTAGATCTATAACGATAGACCAAAACATTAAACTACTCATTCAAGATTCTAGATTTGGTTCTAAATCCTCAGACCTGTAGTATAATTTAGATTGCTATCCAGCTACATCAGAAATGTTTATTGATGAGGATAGAAGCAAGTAGCAGTAGCTGTTGGTCGATAACTATTTTGAGGTTCACAGAAGCTTGACTTTATAAACCGATGAGATTTTGATCTTGAATACTAGGTTCCAATAAAAAGTGGAGATCCATTGAGCAATAATCAGCTAACTTGCCAATAAAAGTGCAGGTATAATAGATCTAACTGATCACGGAAAGAACTTGCTGATGTTCTGGGGATTTTTTGGTTTAGTAATTCTAGCATGGCTGGCATACTCTGTAATTAGATGGATTTTCTAGTTCTAGCTGATAAATGGATTTTTGAAAATCAAAGAATCACTAAAAATGAATTCATCATGAACATACTTTGACATGTTTTTTTTTTTTTTTTTTTTTTTAAATCATGTAATGACAAAAGTCACTGTTAAATGCATTTGTACTCTGATCTTGTTTCACAAAGACATGCCTTGGCGGAAGAGCCAATCACCCTACAATATGAGAAGTACTTCTCAGAGTAGGCAACATATGAAAAACATGCAAGGTGTGCACCACAGCAGCGCCTGAGTTCATCCAGACCAAAAGCACCCCACAACATGTCTGAAATACATCAAACCATATCACCAGCTCACCCACAAATGGAATGGGCTCAGAAATAGAATTTTAATTCCCAGGTTGACAAAAAAAAAAACGAACCCTTGAAAACCTGAACCCATCTCGAGATACCAAAGGCAATGTGGTGTCTCAATGTGAAAGGTCAATGCATTATGCCTTGAGTGAGGCATTATTACTTCAAGGAAGTTTATCAGACAAGCCCCAGTAGGGAATTGGGCAAGTTAGAAGCTCTCCTAAGTGTCAGTGAAAGATAAGCTTAATTACATAAGATGTGTGCCATGATAAAAATGTCTGAAATACACCTTGATTACTGAAAGCAGCTTTGAAAACTCTTCCCATTCTCGCCATGCTACAAAAGCCTTCAACTATAACCTCCAATAATCCCATACTGTTTTACACTTCTTTTCTTTTTTGTAAACATTGTTTCGTGATATTTTTATGAAATAAGTATTGGTATTTATTTTGTTTATCAAAATAAAAAAAAGGCCAAATAAAAATAAAATTTAGATTCATGTTTCACTTTCACATCTTTCTTACAAACAAAATTGACAATTTCGTCCATTTTTCTAATTTTCAAAAATTGTTTCTTCTTCCTGTAAAGAACTTGCTAAACAGAAACTTATGTAACTCGTCACACAAAAATTTTTAACTGTTGAGAAAAAGGACTTTTACATAATCGAAACCTTTTGCAATAAGTACTGTTGACTTTGGAAGATCGAATCAAAATGCAAGAAAATTTCAGAGTTTCTTAGTGATTGCTAAAATTCTGAATTTATGTAAAAAATATTGCAATGATCCACTAAAGTTCATGTGTTACCAGACAATCCAGTCTCCAAAACAAAATGTAGTTATAACAAAGCTCTGCCTCTAATAATTTTCTAATAAGTCTGAAAAAAGAAAGCAGCTTTTCTTGGGCACAAGGGAAAAAAGATATTATTGAGCTAAGCATAATCAAAGAGGAATTTGTTATGAAAATAGTATTTGTGATTAGTATTCATAAAATGGGATGAGGGGTGGTCAGGTCAGTAGAGCGCTTGATTACCAACCCAGAGGTCTCAAGTTCGAATCACAGTCCATGCCCAAAAGTTTTTCAGCTCCCTGTGTCAACCCAGCACTAAATGTGAAGTTAGGTCTCTTTAGACTCGGGGAAAATAAAGGCGTCGAGGAAAGCAATGGCAAAGTGCCTCACAATGCTGTATGTCAAGAACAATCAGGATCCTACTCCTGATTCCCCCCATGCTCGGATCGATTTCAGGACTCACTTTACTTGTATCCATAAAATACAATAAATAAAACTGTTTAAAATATTTAAACTACAATTTTTATTTAAAGAATGATTAGTTTCCCTTAAAGGTGTTAAAGCTTCACTTTGGAGGTACTCCTACCTTTACAGGCTTAGCTCTGACACTATGTTTACTAGTCAGGCAAATATCCATAACCTTGCTGGCTCAATTTTTGGAACAAAGTTTCATATGGAAATGCAGAAATGCACAATGTTTACATTCAGACAAATTTTACGACAGAAATATCCATATCCTTGTTGGCTCAATTTTTGGAACTGAGGAAATGCAGATATATACAATGTTTATTTGTCCAACAAATTTTGCAACAAAAAAGTGCATTAACTAGTTGGCTCAATTTTCGGAACAAAGTTTACTACTAAGGAAATGCAGATCTAAACAATGTTTACTTGTCCGAAAATTTTGCAACAGAAATATGCATTAACTAGTTGACTCAATTTTTTTAACATAGTTTTATGTGGAAATACAGATATCCTGATAAGCTCTGGTAGGTCCTTCAAGACCTCACTCCAGTTGTAATGTCAAATGTAAAGTCCTGCCTAATTTTTTTCTTTACCTTGACAGGTTCAGCCCAAGGGTTCCATCTCTTCCAAAGCAACCACCAGCCTGACAGGCTGTCTCCGTAGTTGGTGTGGTCCTTCTCATCCTGACTGCCCACATCTACTGCAAACACAAAGTTGGCCCCTAGATGGTGCATAACATCAGCTGGTACAAAAGGCAGGGAAGAGAGGAGCAAAAAGAGCGTAATTAATAATGATGATTATAACAATAATAAAATAATAATGATAATGATGATAATAATAATAATAATAATAATAATAATAATAATAATAATAATAATAATAATAACAATGATGATGATGATGATGATGCTCACAGAAATAATAATAATAATGATAGAAATAAAAAAAATTATATTCATAATATTTCACATACGCACACACATCTTTAAAATAAAGAGAATCAGTAAAAACCCATTTTGAGACATATATTTCAACTGCTATTACCTTTTTTTGCTTTAAAAAAATGTTTTTATCACAAATTATGTGTAACCAAACCGAATTCTCTGCCAGTTTAGCACTGCCTACTGAGCTAACTGTGCAACCACTTTGTTGCAATCTACAAACAATATTGATGTACCTAGCTACACCTCTTTTTACTTTTACCTGTTGTACTAAGAGAGTAGTCCTATCAATCCTAAATGTTACAGCAGCAAATTATCTTAAATTCTTTGTTCAGTGAATGAAGGACTGTATATTTCAAAAGAGTCAAAGCTGACTATTAAGGGGCCAAAGATAAAACGTAGAGATAGAGCATGAAAGAATGTTTTGAGTATGCTAGAAAAAAAAGCATTTAAAAAACCTGTTGTTATTTATATTTACCTTTGATGAGACATAAAAGTTTTTTTAAAATATTTTAATCATTTCTATAGATGACATTTAGCAAACTAGCGTCTGGTAAATAAGGTGCTCAAAATGCTTAGCCTAACAATGAAATCATAAAAAAAATGTTTCCTCTTGCTTTCTCCAGCCTTAAAACATTAAAATACCTGTTAATTTTCTTCACTTAACAAACCAACTCCTTAAATCTTAAAATTTCTCTCTTTTCTTACTATTAAAAGGCTATAATTTCTAAAAAATCTGTAAGATGAATTCATTTATCTATTGTGCCTTTCTGAATTTGCAGAAATAAGACAAGTTAAACAAAGGTGTGAGATTAATTAGAGCTTTGGGAACACAAGTTGTGCAAAAAGCAAGTCAAATAAATGCCTCATTAGATGAGACATAATACTGGAATAACTGGGAAACAGAAATCAGGACTTCTTGAGGTACTTATAGGTTAAGCAAGGGACAATTTTAGAGCCCATATTTAATAGATATTGAGCAAAAATTTCCACTGAAATGAATATATTTTGAAAATGAACTTGAATACTTTCTCCTAATATGTAGGGCCTTTTAAAGCTGTAACCACTGCAAGTTACGTAAGTCTCCATGCATCTCCTTTATATTCTTTAAACTTTTATAATTGAGTGTAATTAGAGATATCTTGGTTCCATCTAAAAATATAATGTATTGATAATTTTGTTTTAGTAGATTTCAATATGTTGAAAATAACAGTTTCAATGTCGTTTATCACGCTTAACTATCTAAAAAGTGTGACACAACTTAAGCACTCAATAGGAGAGTGTTTTTCATATATCATTGTATGATAAATTATATAAATCAATGTACAACAGCCATAAATGTCAATCACCAAATATCCTCAAAAAGTCAAACAAATTGACTTAATCATTACATGAAATTAAAACATGAGATAAAACTAGCAACGTAAAAACCACCATTAATGATGTCAGAAAACTAAATGATTGGATGATTGTTAAAGAGAAGGTGTCCTGTCACAAAATTCAAAAAAATGTTAAGAAAAGCGATAAAGAGGTTTGGTAATAATAGTCGAGGTGAGGGCAGGGAATGCATCTACCAAGCTAGGGCGGAGGGAACACGGCAGATTGATGTCTGGTGGATGATTTTACCTGGAACGTTATTTACATAGCACCCGTCTACCAGCAAGTGGCCATCACTAGGATCACATATCGGAGGGAGGTATGGGTGGATAGACATACTGCCCCGCACGTAGCACCACACGCTGCCTATATAGGGGGGAAGGTTGTAGGGGAGGAAAATAAGTAGGGAGGTGGGGGGAGCCAACAAGACCACAACATTAGTCAAACACAGATTGTTTTGTGATAGGAGCCAAAAATAAAGAAACAAAAAATTTAAAAGAAAAACAACCTTGAAGAGGGCCATTCTGGTGAGGAAACAGCTGAACAAGCAGGACTACAGAGAACACCAAGAAAACTGTAGCTTCACAGAAGAATTTAGCCAGCCACAGCTTGGACTAACAGGTTTCAGACCCAAACAAGCAAGCAAGTTCCTTTTTCAAAAGCCTCTGAGCATGGCCTTTGAGTGAATCAGGGCCTCTGAGCCATTAAGAGAAGAATAAGAGGGGCGAGAAGAGAGGGCAAAGTGGGGAGTAGGAGTGTTGTTGATGTTTGCAAGCGGTGGTACCTGGGAGATTATTGACGTAGCCTCCATCCAGAAGCAGGTGTCCATCAGCTGGGTCACACAGCGGTGGAAGATAGCCTGACAAAGACATGCTGGCTCGCACATAGCGCCATACACTTCCTGTGATGATTTGGGGATGGGAATGTAGGAAAGGCATAGAGGCAGCGAACAGTGGCAGAGCACCCAGGATGACATAGGAGGCAGGCCAGAAGTAAAGGGAGATAGAGAAATTAATTATACTTCAAATTAAATCATCAAACAGTGTATTATAGAGATATTAAATATACTTCAAATTAAATCATCAAACAGTGTATTCAAATAATATGGAGAAAAAATCAGAAATTTAAACAATTAATGATATTGTAATGATTGTTTCATTTCAGTAGTTTTCTACAGTAGCAGGTGAAAACTCACACCATTTTTAAAGAAAAAACAGATTACTTAAAATTTCCACTTACTTTATTCACTAAGCTAAGAAACAACAAATTTATACATATTTTTACAATAGAACTAATGTTAAAAAGCCAACAAAAAAAAAAAAAAAAACTAGCAAAATTTTCCTATGAAACACACATCTCCTCTCCATCTAAGATAGAGCTATAGGATTCCTAGCTAAAACAAATCTCTGGAAGTGTTGATATAGTTTTTGGTATCCGATCTATTGCACTGTTGAGTCTATGCCTCGCATCACATCTTTAGCAGCGCCCTGTTAGTACTAGGTATCTAAACTTTTAGTCAGTGCCTCAAATCTAATCTCTGGCAATGTTGAGTCACTACACTGTATTCTTTCTAGTGACTAGTCCATATTTGGCCAGGTAAGTACATATTCAGGTAGATGGTAGAACCTTATCTGCACCTTTGTATCTTATATGTATGGCAGTGCTGAAGCCAGTTCTTAGAGTCCAATATCCAGCAGTGTATGGTTAGTTTTGGAATCAATTATCTAGCACTGTGCCATCAATTCTTCTTATCTTGCATAAGTACTTAGAACATGATCTCAGGATTGCCAATTAAGTGGGTCAAGAAAAAGTGCAGATTTGATATAATTCCTGATTTTGAGATATGGTTGAAAATATACACGAATTGATCACAGGCAAATAAAAAGGTGTTTTGCATTTCTTCATTAAATTTAAAACTTTTAAAACTATTTCTTATCAGATTTAATGAAAAAACAGCTTGAAATATCTTATTTTATTATTTTTTTTCCACAAGTCTATTACAGTTAGAAACTTCTGAAGTCTGCATAGGATTGATTAAGAGGCAACATAGTCTTAAAATTGTTTTTTAAAATATGAGCATGTGATGTTGTCTATCACTATAATGGAAAGGCTTGCCGCATGGAAATTAATCTGCTTGAATGAAACCAGACCCTGGAAAATACACATATAAGTTTGAATATTTTCTTTTCAATATATGGAGACATCTTTCGACAGCCATAGTTTATTAAAAATGATGGTTTAATCTTCAAGTTTCTGAAGTATATATATATATATATATATATATATATATATATATATATATTCAGGATACCTTTTTGATTAAATAAACATTGTTAAAGATACATAGATTACATTTTATGTCCATAATAGTTATTCTTGGATATGGGTCACTGAATGTACATTTCCAAGCTTGTGCGTTGACACTGTTTTCAACTGATTTGCCATGAAGGTCAGTTAAATCCGTACAAAAAAAGGAAGACAACTGTCAAGTTGAGATTTTGTTTCTAAATAAATATTTATAAAAACAAATATTCATATTACAAAGGAAAGAAAAATGTATTATTTGCAACAAAGATTTTGAATTTAACAGTGTCTTGTAATATTCAAAACAAATGAAAAAAAAAGGTCATAATAATCACCAGTATTGCCTTCTTAAAAAGTCCTTCAGCAACATGAAGTTTTTTAATCCTAGTCTACTCAACCCTGACATTTGGGGTAGGTCACAGAGGAAATCTATAGGTACGATCACTGATTTTTGTGCCACATGAAAATATCCTATTCTGAGGATGAATCTGATCAATCTATAATGTGATATTAACGCTAGTTTGTGTTGGAAAAAAACCATTTGATCTAAATATCCCACTAGACCTAGATTAGTACCTTCACATTCAAAACCACTCCCACCAGCTAGGGAGAATGCTGGAGCTAGTAGTAAGCCTTGTTCCAAAGAAGGAAAAAAGAACTAAAGTAAAGGCTTAAACTAATCCTCAATGGGGTTAATGCGGCTGTCTGCACAGGATGGAATGCACTTGAATGGTTATATTAATTCTAATTTTGTTGTTAATTGTATTAAATTTTTTTTTCCAAATAACTAGGAAATCTTAAATATCAGTTTATGTCCTTAAAAAAAGTATTTAAAAAAAAAACAACCTAAGAAATATAATCTCAAAACACAAACATATTTCAATCCCTATTAAATGAGGTCTTCTTCTTCTTCTTTTTCTCATTATTTTTAAACTCTCCTCTTTGTTGAGCACCATTACAGAATGCTATTGCAATCATGTTATGTGTCTGTAATATTTTAATAAACAATAATGTGAGCAGCTGTTCAAAAGACTAATAATTATTAAATATTTAAAATACCGTTTATAACCTTTATAAAACATGTAAATATGACAAGTTTTAGGAAATACAGCATTTTTTTTAAATCCTTAATTACACAAGATCAAACAATACTCATGATGAGTTATTTCTCAAAGTTATGAGTTAGTTGATAAAATGAGCATCTTACCAAGGGAATGAACACGCATGCTTGAGTTGGAAATATTTGTTGTGATACAGAAGTATGGAATCCACAGATCCTCAATCTGCCTGTCGCGAAATACAGTCTCAATTGATTCGTTGAAAGCCCAACCTGAAATGAAAGGTGTTATATTTATCTCCGACTTTCACTTCCACAAAAAAAAAACAAGAAAAAAAAACAACAATTCAGCATGTTTCATTCCAAAATAGAACTTATAAAACATTTTATTTTTTCTTTAAGAGAGGGGACATTTTCCAAAGCAGCACATGGAACAAAGCCCAAGGTTTGACTAATGCATCAAACTCACCAGTAAACATGGAGGTCATGGGATAGGTCAGGTCCCAGATTTTCTTCCAGAGAGACGTCATACCCTGACAGAAAAATGTTTTGAAGCAGATCAAAATTTATACTTATTCATTTAATATCAGGGATCTCAATTCAAAATCTTGAAAACAACTGAACTTTTCACGGAAGCGTGCAACGCCACAAACATAAAAAACCAGTGCATGCTGGGGAGCAAAACATTTTAGAGTAATACAATTACACAAGACTATCAATTTTTTATATTATCAGAGATGCCTACCCCACACTATGCCTTTCAAGACAACAAGCCTCAAAATCAAAGAATTTGGAGCAAAATCAGGGACAAAGCTCGACAAAGCTAATTTTAATAAAACTGACATCAGTTTTTGTTGATTTCACTTAAACTCAAAACATTGATAAAAACAACAATACAGCTGTTGGAAAGAAATAAGCTAAGACTAAAGTATAAAAGGAATAATAATGCCAGGGATGAGAACTGGACATACAATTTTTTTCTGAATTTTCTAAGTGATTGGATGACCTTTAGCCCAAGTACAACTGTGTCCCCCACATGTTACTCCTTTCTGTGTTTTACCGGTTCAACTGAGGCACCATAAAGGTTTACTCATCAGATGATAAAGGCCTATATATTCTAGCTTAAATATTAAGCACTGCTCTCCTCATCTTTATCTTTTCTTAAGCCATTTGAGCTGAACATGATCGATATTGATTAGGTCTAAAACTTCTCACTAGGCTCCACCTGGCAGGGCCATTTCATCTTCCCTTACTTGCTCTGTACTTACCATAGCCCATTCTCTAGCCCTGCGCGTAAAGGGCACATATTGGCGCTCCTCTGCCCAAAGAGCCCCTATGAATGCACCCATGCTGGTACCCCCTACCATGTCAATGGGTATTCCCTCTTCAGTCATGGCTTTGATCATCCCAACATGGGCAAGACCTCTGGAAAGGGATGGTTATTACTGGATTTATCTACCCTTTAGATGTATGAGGCAAAAAAAACTCAGAAAAATAGAAGAAAAAAAAACCATCTCACCAAATGTCTTGCTATGGCCAGAGCCAACAAAAAAAAAAAATCTTAAGGGCGTTTAGAAATTAGAGCTGAAGGTTCAAGAATTAGAGTTGTCTTACATTAAAAATGGCCATGATAGGGTCCATTGACAACTGCGTTCATTTTTCACTTTTAATATAATCTTCTCCTTAGGTGATTTGGGCAAAGACTTGACCTTCATTTTTTAAACATTTCCCATGCCTAATCTAAATAAGTCACTGGTCCCTCATATCACATTCAAAAGAATTTTGATATTTCCCCAATATAATTTTTTAATTTTCTAGATGGTTAAAATTGCATTAAACTATCTCTAAGAATTCTGTAGAATTCTAAGAATTTTAAGAGGATTCTAATCTCAAATAAAACTTTTTCTTTCAATATAGTTAGGACTAGTTACAAGACAGAACAGGTGCCAAATACAGCTTCAATATCACAACTATTTTTATTCATTTAGCCAAATGACCCACCCATATTTTCCAATAATGACAAACTGCTCTTTGCTCCATACTCTTTACTATTTGCCCTGATTTTCTTTTTATCTTTTTCCCAATCCCATTTTTCTTTTAATCTTCTTTAATTTGTTATTATTTTTATGAAATATTCAAAACTAATGTGCCTGCAAAAAGAGCAGCTTTTAAAATGGCTATACTTGCTGCAAATGGCTTATGCATGTATATGTCAAGTAGTACTAGTTTTGTGATATGCATACCAAAAGTGAGACTATATAATTTTTTTTAAATATGCAAGTGATGCATACATTGGAAAAACCTTAGTTTGAGTTGAGTTGGCTCACATGGATGAGACACAGATTTCCTTCTACAATCAAAATGAATCCAACTATCTCCATAATTGCAGAGGTTCGCTTAAACTTCTTTTCTGATGTGTTCAACTCACCTTGCACCTCCACCTCCTAGAACAAGGCCAATGGAGGTCCCTGTGAGGAAGCGAGCCAGACGTGAAAAGTCTGCCATCCTGTTGGGTGGGTTATCAAATAGTTTCTCATAGAGCTCCAGCTGTAGACAAAACCAACCACAACATCCATCACATTATAAAAATCATAGAGAATTCAAATTTGGTCATTTAAAACACTGCAGCTTTAGAGACAATGATTTTCTTGCCTATGATTTATTGGTAGAAAAAAAAAATAAACACAACATGAAAAAAAAAGTTGTGGGTGATTCAGACTAAAAACTATATATCTCGAGAAAAGTTTGTCTCTTAAGTTTAGTGAGAAGAAATGTTGGAGTCTTAGTGTAACTTGCACCATTTGGTTTAAAGTGTGTATTCAAGGATGTATGTGTTTTTCCATTGTTCTATGTGTCTGTCTCTCTCACCTATATTTTGCCCCACTTACTGTTTTAGCTTTGGACTTGACTTTAAGCACACGTTTTGGGCAACGTAAGTGGTGGTGGGAAGAGAGCCAGCCTCGTACATTGAGCCACTCTGCTGTATTGCGTGGCGTCTCTGCATCCTCACGGTGCAAGAGGACCAACTCCTTCTGGGCGCGTACGGCAATGTTTTCCAGCTCCTTTTCAATCTGTACAAACATAAATAGACAGTATCAAACTGTTTAGGTGAAATTTCTTAAGTCTATAGTTCTCAAGTGATATGCAGATCATTGTGTCATGGTTTTGTCTCTTCCATTGTTCATTGATTTTGTCTGTTTGTTTAAATAAGTTTTTAAGTGCAGATGTTTTTTTCAATATGTTCATAAGTCTGCTTTGATAGTCTGAATTATAGGTAAGTTTCCTGTATGAAAAAATGTTGCAGAATTAATTGTCAATTTCAAACTTTACATTTTCAACATGTGTATAAAGTAAAGAGCTGAGCTGTAAATTGCCCTAGATTTTAAAACCTAGAGCAGGTTACTACAGGACAGGTTAATTTTGCCTTTAAGGTAACCCAATTTAGTATTGGATACTTATTGACAATACAGACGCTTTAAAAATAAGTAAAAATCTACGTACTATTGATACAGGTAAAAGTTTTATTAAGTTCCTACTAACTAATTCTGTAAAAATTGCAACAGTAGAAATAAATTTAGATCCAGATACACAAAATATCTGCATGATTACACTGCAACTATGAAAGTAACCATTAAGCACTGCTTTGAATGGAAAAGATTACTCTATGCAATCTTTATGGAGTTTCTGAAGGCATATCCTAGTGTTATAACACAATTCACAAAAGGCCACATGCTTCATTACATTTGTCAACACATGCCTGAGAAAAATCCTCACCATAAGACAATCAAAATTATCCCAAGCAACCAACTATGAGAGAGGACAAAACAGAAAAAGAAATAAGGATGGATAGGTCACAGCCTCTGAAAGCTAACAAAACAGTCTTGGTGCTGGGGCATCAATGACGAGATGAAAACTGCAGGAATCTTATTGACAGAACTGAGGAGCATGGACTATACAGAGGATGTTGAGCTGGCCTTATTTTATTATGAGAGAGTTGAGAGGTATAGATCAAGTAAGTCACATCACACAAGATACCTAGTGAATTTGCTTATCAGGAATGCAGTTAAGGTGCATCGATTATCATAGAATTTCAAATTAAAAATTTACATGAGCATTGAATTCGTAAAGTAAACGTAGATTAGTACTAGGCTTGATCTTGTAGCTGCTAATAGTAGTATTATCTTTAGCTTCCCATTTTGGATTTCAAAATTAAAAGAGCTGTATAAAATTGGGCAATATGATTTTTAAAACTAGCAAATTTATGGTTGGTGTGACTTTAAAAATTTCAAACACATGGCAGTAAGTCTTGTTTTTCTTTTCTTTTTCTTTTTTTTCAATTTTATACTATTGAAGTTTTCACAATTTGCCTTTCACACATAATTCTGAGATCCTAACTTACAGGGCCTATAGTAGGCTCCTTGTCTGCAAGAGCTACAATCAGGATACAGTCAGCCTGTCGTAGGCAATGTTTACTCCACTTGGTTAGTTGATGGTCGCATTGGTATAGCACCATACGGTGGATATCTTCCTGCTGAGACAGCCAGTTAAATAGGCGGAACTCATTCACCCTGAAACACATAAAGGGATAATTGTTAAAATCTGTTCTGCATACTCAAAAAAATAGGACAAGTTGATATAACTGAATAAAGAGGGCTGGTCGTTAAAACAAAAACATTGAGAGCAGGGTTTCAAGCAAATACACTTTGGCTCTTGGCAGAGCTTAAGTTGAGAAACTTGAAATTCACTTCCAGTGTGACCTCACAAGAGTGTGTCCTCAGTCATGCCCCAAACTCCAATGTGATTTTTCTCAAAATTTAATGTCTCTTTAAATTGTCTTCCCTCTATCTCAGCCTCACAAGTAAAGCCTTAAAAAGTTAGTGTATGTTTCCAGTGAAAAATTTTCTATAAAGAGGGACACAATAAGCTCATGGAAAAAAGGTTTTGGGACCCTCATAAGATGCTTATGTTCCTATGAAAATGAAATTCAAAATGAGAGACAATACCGTTACTAGGTACTGTAGAAGTATCATTTTCCAATCACTTTATCACAAAATTAAAATTAAGTTGGTTAAGTTTTTGCTTTTTTTTTCCTCTTGCTTTTATTCAATTTTTCAACACCTTGATTTTGCATACTTTTTATTTAAAGTACACCCGCTGATGTTGAAATTTATCCACAATATTAAAGCTAGACCTATAATAGGTTTGAGCATCTAATTTATTGAGTCATTAATTAGATTTCACACTTCGTCTATCTGCAGCCTGAAATTTTATCATCAGTTTACTTGCTATCCCTTTGGTGGAAAACTGACACTAAATGCCTAAGTCTGGCTACATTTTATTTGGATCATATTTTACGATATGTTAGTCTCAATACTATCACTGCATCATAGCATTTAAAGTAAAATGGTAAAAGAAAAGAAAAAAAGTAACACTGTACTATTTGACATAATTCTGTGCAATAATACACAAAATTATGTGTGCACGTTATAAAAAATTCCACAATAGGCATTCACTATTTTTTGGCAATACCCTTGAAATCAGTACTCTCACAAAATATATACATCAAAATTTCTTATTGGTCTAATCAAAGCTGATGATTATTTTCTTTTTCCAACATATTTGGTAACCTTATTTTCCTGATATCCTGGGTGATATGAGTTAAAAAAAAAAAGCAGCAGATGTAAAAAAAAATTACCATACACCAGATTACTCACCCATCTAGAGCAGCTGTGCCAAGCCGAGCCCTCACAATATCAGGAGTCAGTCTTACTGTGGGACCTGATCAAACAGTGAAGAAATGCAGAATTATCATCTAGAGCGTGAACATTTTTCAAGAAAATACAAGTGGTGATCCAATCATAGGAATTTCGTCCTGTACATAATCTAATCTACCAGAAAAAATTAAAACTACTGGCTCTTGCAATTAGGATTTAAATTCTCATGAAATGCCCAATCAGAATAATTGTTACTTGAATGGAACCATTATACCCATAATTGTGACTAACTAATCATACAAAGGATTTTTTTCACCCAAATAATACAGTTCTATGAGTCTTTGTAACAAATGTTTACTTAAGAAAGCATCATTTTTTTTGGGTGGGGGGAGGGAATCATCAGGAAAGAAGAACTTACAATATTCACAAAACAGAAGAACACAACTTAAAAGGAAAATTTAAAAAAAAAAAAAAAAACATTTTTTGGCACAGGTTGGCCACAAATCTACCACACTACTGTTTCATGTATCTTACCAAGCTACCATTATTTAGTAGCACCCTGATCATGGCAAGGTCATATGGTCTTTAGAACTGGAGAATCACTACCCCAACCCTAGAACTTGAAATTTGGTGCTTTTTCAAAAAAAAATTCTTATATCTTGATATAATTAATCCTACCATATCAAGACTGCAATATAAAAAAATTAATGCTCAGCGGTGGCCAATGTGAGTCCACTAACCTATAGCCAGCAGTGCATGCTGCAGCTCCAGAGCAAAGTTGGTCAGCGGGACATCTTCTGTGACAGGGACTATAGCGATTGTAGCCAGGTTAGCAACAGTTGAACGCTCCATCTTCATATCTGGTAGAAAGTACATTCATGTGGAGTGAATAGTTGTAGGTTTAATATGCTGTGTGCATGTGCGTGAACTTCTTACCTTTTTCCATCCATTTGCTGAGTTTTTCTGATTTTTGTCTGCATTGCCCAAAGAGTTATTCCCAATATTTCTAAGCATTTAATGTAAATAGCTAAAAAAATAATGTTGCACAGTTGCAGTCTGCATTTTGATTCATCAACTAAAAGATTGCTTATTAAAGCAATGACAGAGTTGTGTTTTTATTACACTGATTCCCTGTCTTTTTTCCCTTTTTTTTTTGTTAGACCATAACTCCACTAGAGCCTAGAGGACCAGTGCAAAGATCAAAATTACCCACAGGCTGATCTCTTTGTATTAAGCTTGATCAAAACAGTTTACAAAACTGAGAAATAAGGATAGACAACTTAAATGGAAAAGTAAGAAGGCACACAGTTCTAATCATGTTATCTGCATTTAATCTTCTCATAGGACACAGAGAGCAGAAATTTACTTTTACTTCTTCTACCCCCATAAGGCTCATTGAAGGAAGTAGATACATATCTCAACTTTTTTTCTTTCAATTAGAGTTAAACGGCTAGACATGTTTCTATACTTTTGGATCAAAGGAGAAAGTACATAGTTGCCATGATTAAGTATGTCACTTGTAGTGAAAGGGTAAAACTTTTTGCAACAAAAAAAAAAAAAAACAAAAAAAAGTAAAAAACGGGAACAAAATACAAAACGGTATGAACATCTGGATTCGCAAAGGAAATTTAGCTTTTTGCAAAGACTCAACAAACACCAGAAAGTAAGGGCCAATCAATGATTATGTATTGATTTGGAGAGGCTGAATCAATTGTTTAAATTTCAAGCTTCTCAAGAAATGACTTTCAAAGTTATTTTTTACACATAAAGTGATTGCCCTTTCAACTTACAAAGAAAAAAAAAGCTTTTCTGAGCATATTTTTGCCTAAACCAGAATGCTTGCATCAAAGGAGAAATCGGTGAAAATATCCCCTGCTTTTTTTTTGCAACCTTCATTCCATAACGAGAAGTGATGAGGGCAAAATTTCTTTGAGAGTTCATTCAATAGAAAATGATTGGCAACCTATCTACTGTGACTCACCATTGTCAAGGGAGACTGACGCTTGCAAGTTGATATTGTTCCGTTGCTGTAGGCTGCCGAGGATTCGAGTACCGAGTAGGTGGATAAGACGGGCTACAACTTGCGGGTACCGTAACTTGATTAGTGAAAGCAGTTCACTAGGGATCTTTGTCACTTCTGTGTCTCTGAAAACATAATTAAAACCAAAAATTGAGGCAAGCCCCTGTCAAAAAAGGATTTCAGCAGACTTTGAAATGAGCACTCAAGTCAATGTAGTTAACCAACAGCAAAATCCATCTAATGTGTATAAGTTTGAAGAAACACTATAAAGTCACTTATCATCTTATTCCAAATTCAACTTTATGTTAAATTAAAATGAAAAGCCACTCACCTGATGGCCAGAACTGTAGTAGCCCTCTCTGTTTGTGTGAGGACCTCCACAATGCCTACCAACTCTCCACGACCAAACTCATTGACCAGCTCCTTTTTCCCTCCCAGTGATGTGATCACAGACCTTAGACGGCCTGTAAGGACAATAAAGATGCTGTCACTTGTGTCACCTTGCCTGAAACATAAAATGAGTTGATAGAAGAAAGATTATGACATCAAATAACTTGAATTCAAGTAAGTGAAAAATTTCACATAACACCAGGCTTAGGAAATTAATGATATTTGGAACTAAATTGCTTCCACTGCAACATCCACCACAACATCGAAAGGAATATAGTACTTTTCCTCCCTTGTCATAACATAAGTTTCTCATTTCACAAGGAACCACTAAATCCATTAGAAAGATATAGAGATTCAACAGATTAGCCTTCACTCATAATCTTTTTTTTTACATTCAGTCTGGTATTCTAAACTGGGCGTCCTTTACCAAATAAATTGATAGTGTCAGGCCAAGCTAAGGTGCAAATATTCAATCCCATAGTTCATCAGCAGTAACTTACAAGTTCACTCGCAAAAAAATTTAGGTTTCAAAAATTCCCAATCTGATTTATTGGTAGATTATTATCATAATCCAAGACATCACAAATGGTGCTAAAAAGGTTTATGCATTTATGAGAAGAAGAGACTGTAGATTCAACACAGATGAAATGGATTTATTTTACAAAAGAAAGAAAGTACAAAGTATGCTTTGACAGAAGCATTTTAACAAAATTTGGACCAAAGTATCGAAAATTAGTCTGTGCTAAAATTTGTTTTAATTGATCAAAGAGAACTATCAGAAAAGAGAAGAGAAGTATCAAACTTTATAATTTAAATTGAAGTGGGAGTTAATAGAACCATTTAAATGAATCCTACATAATCCATAACTGGACTAATCACCATATTGTAATCTTTCTCAACCAAGTAAGAATAAATAATTATAAAAGCATGTTCTTGCTAATTCAAAGAAAAAATGTGGCTTGCAGTAACACTTTTATCACTGATACTTCTCTTTAATATTTCCTTTGCTTTTCTCTGCTTCTTAACATCCACTTATATTTTTCCAACCCCAATTAAACAAATGGGGCTAAATAACATAAAACAATCAATCAAACAAGTACTTTCAGATTTAACAATCACCTGTTAATTGTTCATGTATTTTGAAAAAGGTGAAATACAAGGACAAACCAAACATCCAAACAAGCTTCATTTACCTAAAGAGAGCTTTTCCTGCTTCTAGCATTTGCCAATCAAGAGCAAAGTCAATCTGACGCACAAAGTTGGACATACGTTTAACGGTTTGATGAGCCACATTCAGGACAATGAATGGCTCATGTCTCATGATTCTGGGAAATAAAAAAACACTTTTAGATGATATGCTGACATATACAGTATATTCTTTTTTCTCTTCAATGCATAGACTACTTATGAAAATCAGTTCTAGTTAGTTCCATTATCACAGAAATCATTGAGGAAAATCTAAACCAAAATTAAAAACATAAATGACAAATAAATAATAAGAAAATTGTAGACAAAGCTGAAACCAGAAAACACGTAAAAAATTCTTCCAATTCAGGAGAATTTGAAAATCAACTTTAAAATTTTTACTTCTTCCACAAAACCTTGTTGCCAAACAAAGAAAATTACTTGATACTAATCTATCTTCAGATGCGCTCTACCACTCTTGAGAAACTTTTACAAAGATTCAAAGTCATAAATTTGTGAAGCATTTATAAACCACTGGCACTTATTGAAAAAGAACAATCATATTCAGTTTGTAAAAGAAGATATAAGGCACGTTTTACTGTTGTCTTGGCACATTCCATATAAACTGTTGATTGTAAATGACTATCAAAGTTCGTTTTGATTGACATCATCCTGAGCCTAGCTATAAAATGGCATAATAAAAATAACTCCATGTCAATAAGTGCCCATCCCAAGCCTACGGGATATGAATTATTAACTCAATTAAGCTTGCAAATGCAAAATTGTAGACAGTGAAATCATATGAATTGATGAACAGGGCTGCAATACAAGCAGTATTGTGTACTTAAAATGTTCCAAAAAGATACTCTCAAGCCAAGAAATAAGTATTCCTGAAAAAAAAAAAAGTACATGTTGTACAAACTATATGAAGTTATGAAAGAAAATTTTTTTCCTCTCCTGGTGGCTTTTCCTTTGCTTTCAAGAAATCTGAAGTTTTTATTCGTCACAAATAAACACTTGGAGACATAATGTTAGGTAAATTTAAAGTGTCATTTGTGTTCTTCTATTTATTTATTAAAGGAAGGTAAGTCAAATTCTCTATGTGGATGGTTTTTTTTTTCACAAATCAAATGTGAGCTTGTTATAAAAAGGAAAACATGTCTTTGCATACACTTTTCTGAATGGGTAAATAGTGCAGATCAAGATTACCATGACTGTAGATCTCCATTGTATTGTGCTTTGAGCAAGATTAGTGATGTGCATGTGAGAGATCAAGATTGACTATGTTATAGCCTGGATCTAAATCTTAAAGCTTATCTAGGCCTTGATGACTATTGAGCTGTGAAACTGAAGGTGAAAGAAAAAATAGCTTCATATTCTTGGGATCATGGAAGGGTTAAATCCTGTCATTAAATTATTACAGAGATGAATGTGAGCCTCAGAGAAAATGACCTTAAAAGGTAACAATGAGCTCACTCTTTTCCTTCTTATAATGATGAAGAACAATGCTCTTCTTTCCTACCAAACATCTTAATAGCACCAAAAAGTAATAAGCAAATAAATACAACTAAAGCAGCTATGTGTACTATCATTTATCTTTTTGAGTACAGCTTGGGACATGAATGCTATTGACAGTGATCCTGAATATATCTCAGCTCAAAAGGGTTTGAAAAGTCTCCAATGAGGATTAATAAACATCCATCTTCATGTGACACGGCTGTTAAAACAGACCAAAAAGCGGCAACTTAGTTTGCTTCCAGGCCGTACCTCAGACGCCCGCAGTTAGTGGGCGGATCGGTGATCAATCACCTGTCAGGCAGGCTACAACCGTGTGTGCCCGTGCATGACGCTGCACTGCTGTTAAATCTAATATTGGGAATTTTTAATTGTTTTTGCATTGCAATAAATATGGCCTCATTAACACCAAGTATATCAAACATATAATCATTTTAAAGCTGAAATTGTCCTGAATACAACGCTATATTTTTTATCTCTCAATTATAAAGTGTTTAGATGGTGCAGGTGAATCTTCATACTTCTAGTAAAAGAACAGAAAAAATTCTTGATTTTCATAACACCTCAGTTTGATAGGAATATTTCAAAAGTGAAACAATTTTATCGCTTAAAAATTGTTTCCCGATATTTGAAAGATTAATATAAAGAACTTGTGAAAGTTTGAAGTGCGAAGAGTTTTTCATTGATTTTATATGATTTTTTAAAATAATTCCACACGCTCGGGTCTGCACGAACTACCCGCAAATAACACTCTGCACTATAGATCTACCTTAGAAGCCTCAAACCAACACTGTTAAATATGGAGCAGCACTTAGAATCTGAACGCAACCAAAAGCTCCATGAAGTTTGCAGATCTTGTTGTGATATATCGCTAAATAACAGATAGAGGAAACAATCAAAAGTTTCTTCTGTGCGGACTTTATCAACGGCTCGTTACTAACTTTTGGTGTTCACAATCATTCCAGTAACAAAAAAAAAAATAAAAATATTTTTACAATACGCTCTTAATATTCTGACGTAAATAAACTCAAAGCACTTAGGCGTCAGAGGTTTGAAAAAAGTTATAATAAAAGCTTGAAAATATTACAGACACAGAGAGAGAGAGAGAGAGAGAGAGAGAGAGAGAGAGAGAGAGAGAGAGAGAGAGAGAGAGAGAGAGAGAGAGAGAGAGAGAGAGAGAGAGAGAGAGAGAGAGAGAGAGAGAGAGAGAGAGAGAGAGAGCTCTTACTCTTAGCACACGCCCCGCTGATTGAAGAATGTAAGGCAAAGTAAACGTATGACTTACCTATAAAGGAAGACAATGCGCAACCCTACACAAGTTTCATTTTCTTCTTAGTGAGTGTTTTTAATTTTGTTAAAAGTTAACACCAGGCCTCCCTCATATATATTGACGCTCCACAGCTTGAACTACGATGTTCTATCGTTGTTTAGATTTATTATTTTATATCAAAACGACGTACCAGCGCTGTAAGAAGTGGACTATCACAACTCAAACCCGCATAACTTAGAATCGGAGAACTCTTCGCTAATGCCCTTTGGTGGGTGTTAAGTTCAACATATATATGAAATGCCGTAAAAATTTCATCCCCAAAAATTGTTTCAATTTTTCATAAATGTCCCGTAAAAAACGTCACCAACTTATGATTATTCATGTACTTATTCAAGCGCTCAATAACTCCATCAATTACATGAAAAGAAGGGGAAAAAATATATCCTCGTATCGCTGAAATATAGATGTAACAAATTATATAATTTTTGTAGTTCTTCCTTTCATGCATAAGCTTAAATTCTCCATTCTATTGGAGAATCTAATTAGATCTAAAATCTAAAGCTGCGAGGAAAGGGGAATCCCCTTTCTGCAGGGATGGTTGACCCCATGACCCGATAGGGTTACAGGCTGTTTCACGGGTGCGGCAGGCAAACTAAAATGCCGCTCTTTAACAGCCGTGGTGAAAATGAATGATAATGTTGATTTTTCCAGCAGTTTTCATTTTAAGCACCACACATCAATAAGCAAACAAATTGATTCAATAAAATCGCATTTTAAACCTATAATTTACAGAAGGAAAAAAAATCAGAGCTACTGAGTGTATTGAGCAATTTATTTCAACATGTTTAGGATCCAGTTAAGGCTACTTGCAAATTCAAGATCATATAAGTATTTAACAGCCTTGGAAAAGGGCAAAAAGAAGGAAAGTATACTTTCCCATATATCAGTGGATTCTTAAACTTAATTTGTGCTGTTTTGTGGGCTCTTTGAATATTTATTGTATTATAATGAATTTTTTAACAATCGACCCATACAGAAATGTGAACTGAGAAAACCAGCCTCAAAGATTTTTGACTGATTTTCAGTATCAATACAGCAAATTTTGAATAAAATGCAAGCAGAATACTGTCCAGAACTTAATATCAGGTAGCAAAATAAATTTACAAAAGCATTGACTATTTTTTAGTCTTCCCATTTCTCTTTTAAGCCTTTCTGGGAGGCAGTTAGAGATCCAAGTCATCATCACTTTCAGTGTCAGGCAACAAGACAAATGGTTTGGATGTCATTAGATCGTTGTGTGGGCCTGAGACAAACTCTATGATCTACTTGTATAGGTAGTTCTACCTCTTTTCGCCCAAACTAGACGGTGAATGTGGGAAAAAGTTGTGTAGTAGAACTTTCAAACAATTGGACATGAACTTCTCCTTTCATGTTGGTTTTAAGCTGTGCAGCAACTGAGCCTTCAGCCAGAAAGCGGACATGATGGTATTTCTGAAGAATGTTCACTAAAATACAGTTCACTGGTGTGAAAAGATAAGTTCTTCACCAGCTTCATTGCTACAGTGCTGCACCATGTTCATCCACACCAGCCTTGGCTTAACACCTACATCCTTGGAATGTGTTAGCAGTTCATCTTACTGTTTTTCCCCAATTCAATGTACATATTGAAAAAACATCGCAACAAAATGCCTCGGCCAAGGAAATAATAGTCATTTTTTGTTCGCTTGCACTCTGTGTTTTCTACATAGGCCTTTCAGTCTGGACAGTGATGTACATGCCATATTCAGTTTTGGTTAGCATAGCAACATCTTCTTTGATCTTAGACAGGGACTGGGCACAAATATCATCCAACAGCTCTCTCTTTCAAAAACTGAAAAGCATGGCAGAATTTAGTTTGTAAGCACAGAGAGACTTGTTTGAGGCCCCAGTTTTGGCAGGAGTGGCTGTTCCATGTTCCCTTGGTTATGGCCTCAGAGGGAGCACAGTGTCTGTGGTGTGGGTGACAGCAGTGAAAGAGCTAACTTCGTCGGCACCCCCATCACTCAGCTCAACTGTGGTCCATAAACCATTGATAACTGACAGAATCATTGCAACACCACAGTAAGTGAAATGAACCCATCTTCATAAAGTCATAAAAATTAAGTGTGTTAATATTTCAAACAAGAACAATACAAAACGTTATGTTGGAATAACTATGTTTAAAACACTATTATAAATTTGGATCCTGTTCTACTTCAGTAGTTATGGAGAAGGAAAGACAAAAAGTTTACTGAATTTAAATTTAAATTTAGAGTACAACGTGGTCTCAAGACTACAGATTAATTTATCAAGGGTGATTACTGTAGCGCAGATATTTAGGCTAGATCTAGAGATCTAATCTAGATAATACAGCTCATCAAAACGACAATAAAATACACATCTGTGGAATTTGATTTATTTTCTAAGTCTGATCAAATCTTCTTTGCAAAAAAAAAAAAACACCTCAGCAACAAAATCTTGGAGACCTTTTCTATCTTTATTTGAAACCAGTGCTGAATAATTCTCCCGTTTGGTCTCTAGTCGCCATCTTTAAAAAGAAACTGTCTGTGGCGACCTGATGTTTTTCTATTTTTATCTTTAAGCAAAGTTAGACTAAGGGTTAAACTATGAAAATTTATAGATTCTCTAAATGTACCTTGATTGCAAGAGTGTTTTCTATTTTTAATTAAGAAATCAAACCATTAAAATTTTTCACAAAACATCGACTTTTTTTGGCAACACAGAAGTTCCCCCAAAAAAATCTTACAGGTGTATTCATGTGATGCTGTAATCGAAATCATAAGAAATGTCTAAACTGAAGTAAAATGTGAGAAAAAATTATCTATTTTGTTTAAAAGTAGCAATTTAGGAGCAAATTTGTTATAAAAACACAAAAGCGTATGGTGACGACTAGCTTTAGATTCAAATAAATAGATTTAAAAATGCACTCATCACCGAGGCACAAGATGTTCAGGCATGCATGTGTTTACTGTTCATGCACAGCTTTCAGTATCGTAACATTTATGCGTATTGGTTCCCACCATGCAGACACAAAAAATTTCCTTTCCAGTGATGTATAGAACTCCATGACAGGCATGCCTTGTTCACAGTTTTTCACATTAGGTCTGTTATTATGTGGTAAAACAGATGTTGCAGAATTAAAGAACGTGTATCAATTTTTCATATACTTCAGCTCATATCTCAAAACAACAAACTGCGTCAATTCCGCGCTTTTCCCTGGCCACTTTACAAGTGTCATAACATATACCATTATGGCAGTTGTTAATTTTTTGTAGTTTGTTCCAGACCTTCAGGAAGCTTAGGGGGTGTCAAAATTGAATATGTCAAGAGAAAAAAAAGTGGGGGGAAGAGGTAGTGGATTCCCAACAGTCACTCATTGAAAAATCTCTAATCATTAAAATCATTCATATTTTGAAGAAAGTTCAATGAGGCAGGCTTATAAAAGTAAGAAACTGAGTTGTGGCTATGAGCGATTTCTTTTTTACTCATGTAGAGCAAAGTTCCATCTAGCATGAACACCAGCTATCAATAACACTCACTGGTAGAAGTCCAGTTTTGAGATAACCACCATAATGGCATCCGTTTTGCTGCGCATGGTGAAGAAAGAGGGCTCTCCAGTCAGAACAGCTAAGACATCAATTATCTCTCCTGGCTCGACGTGGTACATCAGGGTCTGTCAAATGAAAACAAGGCAGAATATTTGGGTTTGATTAAAATATTATTTCATAAAAAATTATTTTAAAGTATATAGTTTACATCAAGAGGTGTAAAACTACAGATTCAATGGCAAAGTCAAATATTCTAATAGTAGTTTCTTTTTTCACCTCACAGCTGTTAAAGAGCCGCACTTTAGTTTGCCTGCCGCACCCGTGAAGTAGCCTGTAACCCGATTGGGTCATGAGGTCAACCATCCCGGCGGACAAAAATCTCCCTTTTCTTGCAACTCTAGTTATTAGATCTAATTTTCTCACCAAAACAATGGAGAATTTAAGCTCATACATGAGAGGAAGAAGTACAAAAATCATATAATTTGTAAAATCTATATTTAAACCATATGACGTATATTTTTTCCCCTTCTTTTCATTTAATTAATGGAGTTATTGAACATTTTAACAAGTACATGAATCTGGAATAGTCTTTAGGTGGTGATGTTTTTACGGGACATTTATCATAGAGTGAAACAGTTTTTGGGGCCGAAATTTGTACAGCATTTCATATATATGTTGAACTTGACACCCACTAAAAGGCATTAGCAAAGAGTTCTCCGTTTTCAAGTTTTGCGGGTTTGCGTTATGATAGTTCACTTCTTACATTGTTGGTACGGTGTTTAGATATAAAATAATAAAACTAAATAAAGATAGAACATCGTATTTCAAGGTGAAGAGCATCAATATATATGAGAGAGGCCTCACCTTAACTATTAAAAAAGTTATAAACAGGCACTAAGAAGATTAAAACTTATGTAAAGTTGCACATATATTAGCACTGTCTTACTTTTCAGGTAAGTCATATTTATACTTTCTCTTATGTTTTTTCAATCGGCGGGATGTAAGCTAAGAGTTCTGACTCTCTGTAATATTTCCATTTTTTTATAACTTCCTTCAAACCTGAGACACCTAAGTGCTTTGAGTTTATTTACGTCAGAATATTAATGACCTATAGTAAAAATCTTTTTTTAATTTTTTGGTGGCCGCAAATCATTGAGCACACTAAAGTTACTAACGAGCCGTTGATCAAGTCTGCACAGTTAGAGAAATTTCAATTGTTTCCTCTATTTGCTAGTTAAAGATCTATCACCACAAGGTCTGAAAACTTCATGGAGCTTTTGATTGTGTTCAGATTCTAAGTGCTGCTCCATATTCAACAGTTTCGGTTTGAGGCTATTTAGGTAGATCTATATGCAGAGTGTTATTTACGGGTAGTCGATGCAGACCCGAACCTGTGAAATTATTTTTTAAAAATCATATAAAATCACTGGAAAAACTCTTCACACTTGAAACTTTCATAAGTTTTTTATACTAATCTTTTAAATACAGGAAAACAATTTTTTAAGCCATAAAATTGTTTCACTTTTGAAATATCCCTATTAAACTGAGGTGTTATGAAAATCATGACTTTTTTCAGTTCTTTTAAAAGAAGTATGAAGATTCACATGCACCATGTAAGCACGCTCTAGGTGAGAGATAAAAAATATAACGCTGTACTCAGAAAAATTTCAGCTTTAAAATGAATATATGTTTGATGTACATGGTGTTAATGAGGCAAGATTTATTGCAATGCAAAAACAAGTAAAAATTTCAATATTAGATTTGGCGGCAGTGCACTGTTATGCACAGGCACACACCATTGTAACCTGCATGACAGGTGATTGATCACCGATCTGCCCACTAACTGCGGGCATCTGAGGTAGAACCTGGTAGCAAACTAAGTTGCCACTTTTTGGTCTTTTTTAATTTAACAGCTGTGACCTAAACAAAAATAACGAAGCTGTAGTACAACAGCCAAAAATGTTTGTTTCTACATTCAAAATAAAGCAAAAAAAAAAAACAAAAAAAACAATATGAGTTGCACGTAAAACAAAGCCAAAAAAACAAAAAATGACAAGGCAAGAAACTTATATTTTAGATTTTGCTTTTGTATCTTTTATTTTCTTTTAAATCTGTATGATGACATTTAAAAGTAGTAAAGACACAAGAGCAAAATCTACAATTTCCACATCTCCTGTCAGCTTCATTTAAAAAAGAGCCCATTCCTACCTCTTTAGAGGATTCTCCTACAACATTCTGCACCACACTCACTGATCCTTTTACAAGGAAAAATAAGCTTGTGTCCTGATTAGAAAAAAACAACACATTTAAAATAATAAAATATCAAAGCATTACTGAATCAAAATTTTTTTTTAAAAAATAAGATTGAGATGTATAATTAGTGCCTGCAGTCAGCAAATTGACCCCAATCACAGTTTGAAAGGGTCAGGGTTCAAACTACTTGAAGTTGGTATGTTAGTGTCTTTATATTCAAAGTTGTGGTTGCACTGCACTCAATAAATCAGTCGCCAGAATTTTATAAGGAAAAGCCATGGAACTGTATTTAAAGATTAAAGATATATGATCTCTTTTATATAATTTTTTTTTTTTTTTATAGTTTGCATTTCAAATGACTTGTGTAATTCTTTGTTCTTATTTTTGTGTCTGACAAAGGCATAATGCTGAAAACTTGCATGCTTTTTTTTTATAAATTTGTATGCTGCACTCTGCTTATTTTTGTTGTTTTTTTAACTGAGCTTCGCAGCTATGCCAACAAGGGGTAGCTCAACATCACCCAAGAATGCAAAGATTTAAGTAATGGCTAAATCTTCTACAAGGATGCATTTGCAATATAAGATCCACCATTGATGTTGTTACTAATCTTTAAACTGACAAAAAGAGGTGAGAAGATACCATTTTTCTGAGAAAAGCCCTCAGAAATTTGATCTCCACTTTTAACATGAAATAGATGATTAGATAAACAATTTGGAATGAAAAGTGAAAGTCAATGTGAAAAAACTTGATGGTTAAAATTTCATGGTTTCCTAGTGGTATCATAGGCTTTTCCCAAATCGCAAAACACATTGAAATGCATTGTGCTGTAAAATGATCTATGGACTTAACTCACTTCTTTACCCTTTGTCGGTACGTAGTTTTGGGGTAGCCAATAGAATTAGATCTGTGTTGATATTGTTTTATTCAGTTGCATAATGCTTGTATTTGAAGCCTAAGAAATTAGTCTTGTTTGTTGAACATTATTCCCACTATGGAAAAAAGTATTCTTGTACTTGTGTGGCCTAGATTCTTCTCGAATCTCTCACTTAGTCCTAGCATAATGATACATGTGATTTGATTACTCCTTGTTTACCCTATGTTGATTGGATGTTATATCTCAGACATGTAACCCACCATCACATCGATAATTTCCTATATCCCTATCTTTTTTCTGATTGGGTGCTATTTTATAGCGCATTACACATTATGTCCTACCAAGAATATTCTCATGTGAATAATATAATTCCTTCTCTAGATAAATAAATGAGATTTAGTATAAATAAGAGTTGAAATCGTGTCTAGTATTGATTAAACCTCTTGTCAGTCAGTTGTTGGTCAGTCAATCTATTTTTTTTAAAGCATTTTGTTTTACTGTTTTGATTAAACAGTTTTCAATTTCTACAAGCGGACTTCAGCCTTTTTTCTCTACGTATGAGTAGTGCTATTGGCTGTGTATATTTTCATACCCCTAGAAAAACAGAGCCAAACAGGTAACCTAATCTATTACACACATCTGAGACTTGTAATTTTGTCACATGAAACATTCATATTGGACCAAGAGCTCCAGGTATGCTTTGATCTTTTCTAAGCCATATCAAGTTTTCAAATGACATTTTCCCCAAATTACCAATTGAACAAATCATATGTGGCTTTTGGCAAAACATAATTCTAGATTAAAAACCCTCGATTTCACTAAATCTATTTGGCAAAAGATCAGAAAAACTAAGGAAAAGAAACATGTCTTAAAAAAATACGAATCCATCATCACTAGAAATGAGGAGCATTTAACTATCTGATTACGTTGTTTCTTGAAAACAACTGTTGGGTCCAAATCACTATTGTCAGAAAAACT